>CM040183.1:53177808-53725308 GCA_022606455.1 Callitettix versicolor
ACATTCCTCAGTCTTGTCATTTAAACGTATTTAAATCAACTCTGTATATTAGAGGATAAAGTCATGATGAATCAAAAGTAATTGACAATAATTTTGTATCGTATATAACTGTACTTGTGAGGTCCAATGATGTCCACTGCTTGTTGAGTCTCATAATCCATAAGGTCAAATCCAAGTTGTTGTTTTTTTTTTTTTTTTATGAAATGATCTTGGTATCTAGTTCTTTAGGACTATTCATAATAGCCTAATAGAAACAATGTAGATGAAACATATTTAACAACGGTCAGTAAATCAATAAAAATAAATTTTATTCTTCGTGCAACTTTCTGAAACGAATGCTTTAGATTAGTTAAATATGATTTGTCTTCTTGTTAGTAAATCATCAACTCTAATTATACATAAATTTTACGTAATTAAATGCAGACAAAAACTGTAGTACAACTAAGCGTCGCCTGTTGTATTGGCTGAGGAAGTTTTTCTTGACTAAAAAACGTAGAATTAATTAGTAACTTAATTTCATTAAAATTTAAATTTGATGTCATAATTCAAAGAAATTTCACATAGTCTACTAACGGCTCAGATATGATAGGTTATGTTAGTCAGTTTTGTTAGTAAATCATCAAATCAAATAAATAATAAATTTGATCTTAATGAAACTGAAACAAATTGCCCGTTGTCTGTTCACTAACGCCTCGTCTCAACGAAGAACTGAAGATAAATCTTAGCTTGTAGCCTACCACAATCAGTTCAACCGAAAAAAATTGGCGACAATTTCCACGCCCTACCAACACGTATTAAATTACAATCCACACATAAATTATAAAAACGACCTTATGAAAACCCGTGGGCTGACAATTTATGATGATGCAAAACTCAGTGTTTAAGCCCATCCTTGTTCCAAATCTGATTGGAATATTAGCACATAATGAACTGCGAGTAATGTATGCACGTTAGTTGTAGGCTACATTGTGTGAGATGACTCAAGGTCTCGGAACTCCTAGTTAATATTCATCAAACTGATTAATTGTGTTTATTAAATTTTTAAAATGTAAAATACAAAAATACTAGAATTTCAGCTTGCTACAAGTTAGACATAATGCTTATAACGATTTACAAATCTGTACTCTTCTTAAATTTTTAGCCTCTCAATTACCATTACCCTATTGGTTTTCCTAAAACTGCACGGAGTCTTACCTGCTTATAAGCATAAATAACTATTTCCGGAAAATATGTTTAAAAACACATATTAGGGCCTACAGAACAGATAAAGAGCGGTTAGAGCTAATGTCATGATAAGATTAAGGCCCGGGAGCTTGAAAAGGACTTCGATCCTGATTTCTGGAACACTTCATAATGTATACATACACAATTTTTTAAAAACGAACTCGTTAAAAATTTGATGTTTAGAGTTATTTGTATGCTTTGTTTAAAATAGAAACTATTAGAAGATACAGGCCACAGATAAACCAATGAAACTGTGATTAATTTAAAGAGAAATGAAACATAGAAGACAGTTATATGGTTACAATTAAAAAGTAAGATTGTTAAAATAATAATAATTGAGTTGAGCTTGAAATATGCTACGAAAGTACAAGAGATGCAATAAAGTCTAAAAGAATTTTTTGTATTAAAATCAAGAAATATTTCAATTCAAGAGTATTAATGACTGGCGAATTTAAAGTAATATCAAGTAGGCTGAGCTGCAGTATAATGTAATATGAGTCACACATTTTTAATTGTATGTTTGAGTGAGGAGAACTTTCTAAATTACAAATTATTAAGTTTCAAATTAATTTTAAGAGAAAGAATATACATTATTTATAAATTATTATTTATGTGTGATTATAACTATTGATATAGATGTTTCTGGACTTCAAGACAAAAACCTAGATTTAAGAGTGATCACAGCAAGTAGAGGCTACATTAAAAAAAACGAAAGTACATTAAAAGAATCAATTGTGTTAACGTAAATTCGTAATGTTGCAGGAAGACTATTATGAAACAAAAATATAAGAGAAATATGTTTATTATTTTATTTCTAAATTATTATTATAATACATACAACATTTTTAACAACCCTTTAAAAAGTTACATGAAATATATATATATACACACGCACACTCGTAAACTTGTGTGTGTGTGTGTGTGTGTGTGTGTGTGTGTGTGTGTTTACAAAATTTGAGAACCAATATTTAAAAAATACTCCTTGTAAACTTTCCGCAACTTCGATAATTTTTTTTTTTTGTCAGTAATGCAGCAGAACCGGAACGTTCAGGCAAATAACAATACGTGTTTTGTTTGGTTAATTAATTTTAATCAAAACCGTTAGAGTAGCTTTTGTAAAAAAATGTTATGTATAAACCTTTTATGAATCAACCTAGTACTTAACTTGTAAATTATTAAAACGGAATTTCACAATATATGTTTAAGATAACAGCAAGCAAAGCAGAGCGTAACCTTGCGTAAAATTGAATTGGTCCGACATCGGCGAAGCACTTAGGCGGACACCTGTAAACCGATATTTTAGCGAAGTCCATCATATTTACATTGTTCTAGATCAAGTTTTATGACAGACTCTAAAAGTGAGCTGCAACACCTGAGAATTCCGTTTATATTTCTTTGTTCGGGGACCATGCTCACTGAGTGTGAAGCAGCTCAGACCGCAGATCTTTCTTCTTTTTCTTCTTCTTCGTCTTATTTATGTTCGCGATTACCTCAGGTGTTAATGTGATCACTTATTGAACGTGAGAAGTAGTTTAAATTATAGGTCACCATTTTGAACCCACTGGTGCACGTTAGCTAAGGAAACAATGGGTCCAACAAGAAACAAGTGTTGATTCACGCTTATTTAGTTTAATTAATTTCTCCGAAGAGATTTGTTTCTACTTAGTCTACAAAAATGTATTGTATGCTGCACTAGGCGTTGCTTTAAATTCCATTAAATATATGACTAGGTACCAATAATTTCAACAGTAACAAATGGGACAATTTACTTTCATTTCTTTCCTCAACAATGGGTGCCTGAATTAAGATGCTTTGTTATTTTTAAAGAAATAATATAACATTTAAAATTAACTCCGTCTAAATAATAATAACAATTATTAATGTTCAGTTATTTAAATAATATTTTTTAGCCATTATTAGCCTATTACTATATACATATTAACAAACAGTCTAGACAACCAAGAACTATATTTTTGGACTATGGGAAGGTAAAAACAGTTATATCAAGAAACATTCCACATCTGATTTTTTAAAGTCATAATACATTTTCAAAATATTGTATTGAAAATATCACGTATTGTAACACGTAACTACTACATTTTAATGATAAGTTGAAATAAAAATATAAAATTTTAAAAAGTTGGTTCAAAACAACAAATAAGAGAATATTAATATAATTTTTAAAAATTTAGAGAAAAATATTACAATTTCTGTTAATAATTTATAAGTAAAATTTCAACGTTTATGTTTTTTTCAAAAATATCAATGTTTTATAACATTTGGTTAGAATTACCTCTGTTTATCTGAAATAATATAAGTTCTCTACAGTATTAAATTTTACATTCTTCAGAACGTATAGGCCTATGTGTGTTCTTGTCTGTCCCAGGTTGAAATACGAGCTATTTATTATTGTAAAAACGTTTGCCAGCACGATCAGAATGGGAAAGAGAGTAATACAATCTTAATATTAACAGATTCTGACAAACATATAATTTTCAAAAGCAAATATTGGCTTCTTTTTTCTTAGCTCCCAGCATTTCCTCCTCTTTAATGTTACTACAGACAACTATTTTTCCTTTCTTTTTTCGTCTACATCCTCATTTTCCTAGTTATAACGGAGATAAAATGTTATGATATTATCCATACCATTTCAAAACTTCTCTTTATCCTCAAAGTGTGTTTTACCACGGCTTGCTGCCACCCGTTTTACCACCTTCTTTCCTGCTTCCTACTCCTTCTTCTTCTTCTTCTTCTTCTTTTCCTTTCCTAACTATCTTCTTGACGAAAAGTTACATCACAAGTAAATATTTCTTAATTTTTTATCCTCACCTAAGTAATGTTTCATCACCCATTTTACTATGTCCTACTTTTCCTCCTACTCCTTCTTCTCCTTTTCTTTTTCTTCTTCTGTTCTTCTTCCTAACTATATACATAATGAAGAGTTACGATATCACAGGCACACATTTCTTAAACTTCTCTCTATGCTCAGCTAATGCGTGTTTTATTGTGTTTTTGTCACTCATCACACTATCTACTTCCTTTTTACCTTTTCCTTCTTCTACTTCTACTTTTCTAGCTATGTTCTTGACAAAGACCTATAAGATCGGACGAATCTCATTTTTTTATTCTCTCTATCCTCAGCTAAGACTTTTTATTGCCACCTGTTTCACCAAATCTTTCCTTCCTACTTCATCTTCTTGTGATCCTGCAGGTCGCTTGTCAAGCGGCTTTGTCTCAATGAGCCGCAAAGTCTTCCTGTTCTTGTTTGCGCATTTTCAGACCATTTGACAATAAATTTTAATTTATTTACAGCACTTTAATTACATTGCAATTTTCACTCATATATTTTCTCTCTTTTTCTTCAATTTAGTATTTATTTAACAAAAAAAATGTTCTTTTATTTTTAGTTAAACTAAACTTGTTCTTATAAATTCATAATAAAACGGCGTCTGCAAAGATCTCTTCTTCAAGGAGAGTAGCTTTACCCAACGCTTTGTTGCAAGTTTATTGCATCAAGCCAGATTTATAAAAGTATCTTATGTTCAATGTTAAACAAAATATTTTATGACTTCAGCTGCATGTTCTGTGTTTACTTGTGTTTCTATAAAAATCAGTACAATAGTCTATGATAACAATAAAATATCAAACATCCGACTGGAAGTCTGTCTGTTAACTTTACGTCAATTTCAAACTTCAAGTTACAAACAAACAATTTAAATATATATTATAAACTCATACGTACAGTAGATTAAACACTCGACTGATTGCATGCGATATTTAGCGAACAGTTGGAGTTGTAGCCTACGTTGCAATCAGAACACATTTGAAATCAATTGTACGACGTTGAAAAATTTGCCTCATTAAAACAATAATCGCACTACAAAGCGGTTTCGCCAACTTTATAGAAATGATTTTTCGAAAAGTAACAATGTCATAATAACTTCCTTAAATATATTGAAAAAATTGATTTAACTGTCATAATCAGCGTTAAATCCTTCATAAACTATTGTTTGAAATTTTCGATTAAAGTACAAATTATAACCTTGATTATGGTAGTAAAATTCGATTTAGAAAAATGTAAAATAGTCACATTATTAAATTTTTTGAACGTTTTATGTTGGAAATGAACTTGTCCAAATTGATATAAAAAAAATGTGTGTACAATTTTGAATCAAATAGGATCAAAATTGCAAACACTCGAGTTTTAAAATGGTGACCATTACAACCTTTACTTTTTAATAATCAAGTTTTTTTGAAAATCTGATTCTATCATCGTAGTTTCTATCAATGCATAAAAATTTACATTAAATTTTAAATTTTGAAATTGCATTACATATTATGAAAAATCCCTGACTGCTGTCGGGTTCATCTTTATCTCGACGATCTGTAAGCTTAGGTAGCTACAGTAGTATGTAGTTTGGGTATTATGTTTCAATAAGTTATTTTGGAAAAGTGAAAATATTTTAATAAGGCACTTAAGGCTTAAAAGACCAAATTATAAAGGTAAATAATTTTATTTAAGAAAACAATCAATTATTGATGTTAATTTATGTTTTTTGTTGATATACTCTTTATTTATAAACGACATAATTTTATTGTCATGTTAGTGTTCAGCTATAAAATTCAGCAAATATTACAGATAATATGTATTTTTCCAATATTATGAGTGGTGCAGTCGTAAACCGTCATGATAGCGTAAAATTTTATTTATGGCTAATTCTGTCAGTACAATCCACTAGCAATTTATTTCAAGTTCTGCAGTATAACAATTTGTGTTTATTATTTTGAGAAACAAATATTTCCTTAATTTTAGGTAGCATTTGTTTGTCTGTTATTCTGAACACTGTAGACATTTAGCATGTGTCATAGTTTATTTGTTGGACATAATGAAGTAGGCCCTAATTTGTTGGGCATTAGTCAAATTATTAAAACTAGAAAACGTTACATTGTTACGGACAGTCATATGATTGTACGGATGGGATTCAAAGATGTAATAAACTCAGTGCATTATTGAAAATTTTATTTACGTTAAAACTTGTGGTCATGCTTTCTGTCGGCAATCGATCCAATTGAGTTAAATTTCTTATTTATAGTTTAATAGGTATTTTATGATCAATTTCTTTTTTACCTTTAAAGTAAAACTAAATCTTGAACAAAACAATCTAAAAAGACAAAAAAAATATTACAAAAAATCGGTAATAAGAGAAGTTATAGCTAATATATAGCTGAAATGTTTTAGCGACTACACATTGCGAAAAGAATTTTTATGAAATTTATAAGAATTTATTGAACATTGTTCTGCAGTAGGTTACTAAGGCGGCCTTCAAAGGAAATTATTTACTGCTGTTATAATTATAAAAAATTATTAGAAATAGAGAGGTTAAAAACTTTCAAACTCGCATAAAAACAAATTAATTTTAAAGTTATTTTATTCAAAGTTAATTATTATTTATTATTGATAACAAATTGTTTGTAGTTAAAACGATAGTAAGGCTTTGAAACAAACAGAAAGCAGACATTCAATACTAGGCCTCATGGATCTAGAACCTACAATTTACTCGTGTTCTTTTGTGCCTACATGATCGCATGCACTCCGTTGTGATTTATTGTCAGCGACAAATGTTTGTCGTAAATAAATCATTTTATGGTAGCAAAACAAATATGGTCATGAGATGCGTGTCAAGAAACAAAAAGTTCATTTAAAAACACGATATGCGAGGGCAGAGTAGCAATGGCTAACAACTGAATGTTAAAAGAAAGGAAAACATCGTTAAATAAATTTAAAAAAATGGAAAGAATCACTAAGTTAAGAGTATCTATAACTTTATAATATTGAATATAAAATAGCATAATAATGACTCCAATAAAGTTTAACAATTACAATAACTGAATTTAAATCAACCTCATCATTCAAATAAAAAAAGTAGTAAAAATGCATGCTCCAAGAATTAAATAAGAAATGAAATAATACATAGTTATAATAATATTGACATAAATTAAATAAACTGTTTAAAAGATTGTATGTTTTATTTTAAGATAAAATGCAACTAACATTAGTTTTTCATTAATACAAACAAGTTTCATAACGAAATTTATCGATAAATAATACAACAAAACAAACCGAACTTACATTCACGTTTTTGACATTATTATTATCATTTGCCATGATATCTAAACCCAAGAGACAACTGCACGCAGCCTAGCGGTGATTTACTGCACTAAGTTGTCGTAAATAAATCATTTCACTGAAAAGAGGATCCAGTCATGAAATGCGTGACAAAAACAACATCTACAGTTTTGTTCAAACAAAAGAACATTATTAGAAACATAAACCTTATTACATGAAATTTAAAAAAAAATAAAAGTTGAAAGAAATATTGGAAATATAATAGAACGTTAAAACGCAATGGTAAAATTGTACTAGTATAAATAATTAATTAAAAACAATACTATTCAAAAAAATACATTTTGAATTCTTGAAGATTACGAATACAGTTAGCTGTGACAAATTTGAGGATAACGTATTACAACAATTGTTTTAAAACTTACAGTCATGCTGTATATCGTACATGCTCATTTATTACGACGAGGTACAGTTACGATCCATCTTTTAAAAATGTGTATATTTATGTTCATGTACCTGTGCCAAGGGCGTATCCATGAGGGTTTGGAGGTTGTAATCTTTTCCCATTGACAAATATTTGTTGGTAAAAAAAATTTTTAACACATATTTTAATAGTCCAAATATATCACACAGCAATGTTTAACAGTGGTTATTTTTATATTCTTCTTCTTTTCTGCTAGGATTATTGTAACTATGTTAAGTATAATGATCTGCCTTCCCTAGCTTCGTCAATTCTACTTTCGTTGACGCGTTTCGGAGAACCTCCATCTTCAGAAACTACATCTATACTGGTCACCAATATTATGGCCCGTCCTATTTATAATTTTCTATCTCCACCTTTCAAACGTCTGGAGCCAATCAGAAGCGAGCGAAAACGTATGATTTTGAAGAGCCAATCAGAAGCGAGCACGTCAGGTTTAATGTACACGTGTTGAAAAGAGGAGGGATAGAAAGGTGGAGATAGAAAATTATAAATAGGACGGGCCATAATATTGGTGATTAGTATAGATATAGTTTTTGAAGATGGAGATTCTCCGAAATGAAAGTAGAATTGACGAAGCTAGGGAAGGCAGATCATTATATTGAACATAGTTTAGCAGTGGTTTTTTGTTAAACAACAAGCCACGAAATAAGACTGTTGAACTACTTTCCGCAAAATGTAATATCAGACAGAAGTAAAGCAGAGCTCAGAACTTTCGCTGAGTAATTTTTTAGTTTGATTTTATTTATATAGTATTTTTTATTTAAAATTACTTTTATTTCTTGAAAATAAGTAAAATGTCGATCTGTTGTAATTTTACTTCTCTGATCAGCATTATTTTCTTTTTTTAGAACATAATGGTAGAAAACATTGCCCTCAGAAGGCCTTGAAACTCGCAACTTTGAGTCTAAAATTAAAAACTTTTCCCCGGACTACCCACTTAATTAAGGAATAAGCTATATTAGTGGGAGGAATGAACCACCAATCTCTTGGTAGTGGCAATGAATACAGAATAGATTCTGTGTTTCTTGGTAGTGGTAACCCTTGGTTGACTATCCTAAGATGCGCATATGATCTTTTTAAACACCTCTTTATAGATACTGTACTTTTAATTTTGATTTAGTGTTGTTAGATTGTACCTGCCCGTGTTAAAAAATTCGTTTGTTGAATTCAATTTTAAACTTGTTGCGGAGTTCGGAGTGGCAGAGTCCCAACACTCACTATAGAAGCAAATACAGCAGACAACGCCACTTTCCACACGTAAAGAAGGTTTCATTTATTCTTCAGCAAACGTCCAAATTACGTTCACTTCGCATTTAGGGAAGTTAATCAGACAGTGTTCTCTGTTTTGTATGGACAACATGCAGACATTTTGCCGCAGCTAGTGCAACAGTGGCTGATACCAATTTTGAAAAAGTATAACAGTCCTTGTTAACAGATAAAACATTTTCTTCCTAAATGGACAATATCCTTATTTATTTCTATTTTGGAGAATGTCACTAGGTCCCACATAGCGATTCCTTTGAAGCTGAGGAAGTAGCCAGGAAGCACACAAATCTACAACAGACTACCTTTGTACTTTGTAAAAAAGAAATGTCTTGTATTAACTATTCCCAGTCAGATTACATTGCTCTCTTTTAAATTTTTAAAAGTTTTTTACTACTCTCATTACAAATTTCCAATTTTTCTAATTGTTCGACATTATGCCCAAAACGTTCTCCGAGTCAATCTCACAATGTAATTTGTCATTCATCGCATAATCTCTTATTCCATAGAACAACAATGGTAAATCAGTGTGTTTTGTCACATGTAGTACTGTACATGGGATTGTAACCTTTGTCCCATATAGTACTGTACATGGGATTGTAATCTTTGTAGTACTGTACATGGGATTGTGTGTTTTGTCCCATATAGTGGTGTACATGGGATTGTAATCTTTGTCCCATATAGTACTGTACATGGGATTGTAACCTTTGTCCCATATAGTACTGTACATGGGATTGTAAGCTTTGCTTTTTCCAATCTTCCCCTTCTATTCCATGAAACTCCAACATCAATGTTTGTTCCAAAACAATTGTTCTTGGATCGGACATTATAAGCTCAGCTAGTATTTGGGTAGAGACGTTTGACTTCAACTTCTGAAAAAGCGTAACAGCCTTCATTAAAAGGTTTTCTTCGGAAGTCGACGATGTATGTATTTATGACTAAAAACAGTTTTCAAACGTTGATTATAATTCCGAGGAATTGTATAAAGCTAATGAGTACAAATTGTTAAGACTTAAATCCTCATCGAACATCCATTCTCCTTGTTTCTTCAAGTTATGATAGAGAATGGAGATTCTGAGAAACACTGAATGGAGCCAATGAGTGTATAATGAATAAAATAATCTTTAGGCTAATTAATAATTGTCTATAGACCATTCAACGAATGCTCAAAATTGTGGGTTTTCTAGTAAAACGTTTTGTTTATAACTCGAGTTATATGTTACGACACAGTTTCACGTGTGTTTTAACAAAGTTCCAATACATGCTTGGACCTTACCAGGATTTTTTACGAAATAATGTTGGGAATTAAAATGTGTGAAAATAAAAACGCCCCTCAAGCCCTTAAATCTGACACCCCCAATTGTATTAAACAGTTGATTTTCCAGAAATATCATTTTAATGATCTAAAACTACCAAATATTTTTAAATATCCTTTACATATATTTACTCCTTGACCAAATATGTAATTCACTGGAAAACCAACATTTACGTTAAAATGAGTTCATAAATCCCTACAATATTTTTTTAACATGTAGGGGATAAAAACATGTCAACTGTCAAATGTTTGGATTATAACGTCAACGATTTTATTTTAATTAAAAAATACTTGTCAGAGGTGTTTATGTTTTTAATAAAATGAAATAACTGCTGAGTTGTTGCAGATAGCCTAAGCCGTACAGGCTACAATTAATGGACAGGCGGGAATGTTTGACAGACCCAGTAGTGTGTTAATTAATTAAATCTTTACAATGCTTGCTCCATCTATTGTGATTCGCTTTAAATATATTCGATGTGACATCACTAAGAGGGTTTTGATTAGAGAAAATTTAATTAGTCACTCCATAGGCATTTACGTAATTTATATTTCAAAAGAAACTTCAGAATCTAGCTTATTTTTTACTAAGTATAAATGAGGTTTGAGCTTTTTCTGAGTCTTTTGGAATTCATTTCTTTTGGAAAACATTAATTTTGACAAAGTATAGGCCTATATATATATATATATATATATGCCTATAAATGTCCACATTATCTATTTTCAAATTCAGAAAAATCGCTATGACGTGTCAGAGGGACTTTAAGCTGTAAAATTGGAAACAATTGTTTACAACACCGTGAAAAGCTTTTGAATATTGCAAGTATATTTAAAAATTTTTTTCATTAAAAACTTAAATTATAACAAATTTCAACATTATAATTATAACCTTAACATTATAACATTATAACCTTAAAATTTTAGCAAGAAATTTATAATTTATGTATTTTCGTTCACGTAGCTTAGTCTATTGGCAAGCCGTAATTACTGATCAAGTAAAAGCAAAATTGAACAGCGCTAAACCAAACTAATCACTTGTACAGTCTCGTTTAGAGGTTTCAGCACATTTTCTACAAATTTGTTATTAATACTTGTTGCAGTTATTAAAAGTTGTGAATATATATCAAGAAAAAAAATCTCGGATAAAATAATAATAATAATAGGCTCAAATATTTTAAATAGTTAAAATGGAAACTTTAAGTTTAGTATTTTTCACCAGATAGATACATACATTCATATATATATATATATATATATATATATATATATATATATATATATATATATATGTGTGTGTGTGTGTGTGTGTGTGTGTGTGTGTGTGTGTGTGTGTGTGTTTAATTTTTCAACTTTTCACAAATTAGAATTTCAGTATTTTTTGTATCAATAAAATATTAAAAGTTTGGAGAACATTTTTTTTTTAATTTCATTTTGCGGGTACAAATTAAAGTAAGAGCGTCACAAGACGGGAGGCCGAGATGATTGGCCAGTACAAGGCGGTTCGGTTTTAATACGTTCATTGTGCCGCCAACTTACAAAGAAGTCATTCTTGAATGAAATATCTGTCCAATTTACTGCTCGCAAGTCATTGCTGTGTCCAATCTTTCATCTTGTCTGTCTAATTGCTCGTCTCTCTGAGGCGTTACCACCAGTCACATTCTGGACATTACGTCAGTCAGTTTCTAGGTTATGTCATCTGAAGTAAAGGCGTCATGTAGGATGTTAGGCGTCAAACAAAGGAGTTAGGCTTATAGATTAAAATAACGTCATCAAATAAAAGTACTTTAGTTTCAAGTTTTTAAACACAACTACTTTAAACGTTGTGATTTGATATGATTTCGAAATTGTAGAACGTAAATTTTGCTACGTAAAACAATATCCTTAGTCACATTAACTTAACGTTAATTATGTTGGTAACGTCAAAATTGCAAACGGTTGTTGATTAGGTTAGCATATTGCCTTAAATTAAAGTAATGTTTTTTTTACTGTGCACCAGTTGATTTCAACAATCACTATCATTTAGGCCGGGCGGCCACCAAACGCGGAACGGAGCTGAGTGGAATGAAATTGAACGGTGACCAGAAGCGGAGTTCAGTCAATTTAAAGAGCGCATTTGTACCTTTTAAATCTAAATATTTAGACGTTCTTTAACGGATTATAGGAACGTTATGTTTAAAAAGTAATCTAGGCAACGGTTATCGAAGTAAAGAGAAATAATAAGTTTGAAAGCGTGGTAAACGTGGTAGGGGAAGCGAAGTCAGCTTTAAAACTGAACAAGACAGAGTCTAAGCTGCGCGGAGCGGAGCTGAGCGACGCCGGTTAACTCCACTTAGTTCCGTTACGCTTTCAATGGTCGTACTTACATTTAAAACAATAGGTTAGGTTTTGAATATGTAGTCCGCTCTGGTTAGTGCAACTCCGTGGTCGCCTGGCCTTATTAGATTCTTTAATAATCTGAAATAAGAGAAAGCATGCATTTCTACGTATTGATCCTGGCATTTCGGATGGTATTTTAAAACAAAATTCTTTTGTTCACCGAAATGCACTGTTGAGTAAAAAATTAAACATCTAAAACAACATAAACTGCACCTTAAATGTAAATTTCAATCTGAAAGAAAATTGTTTTAATAAAATATTGTTAGGCCTATGCGTTGAAATGAAATTGTGAGAAAATTTATTTGAATAAAATGAATTTTTTTAATAATGCCAACGCGTTTTAACCTGTCAGTATTACATTAAAATCAGCTGTTAGGCTATTACATCAAATTACATTAAAATCCTGCCTATTACATTAAAATCAGCTGTTAGGCTATTACATCAAATTACATTAAAATCAGTTAGGCTATTATATTAAAATGATGTTTTGAGTAAGTTTATTATAATCAGTGAAATATAATGAAAAGTATGCGTACAATAACTCGTTCAATAAGTTTTTCAGTGCTCGCATGAAAATCCCTCACTCGGCTTCGTCTTAAGCGGAAACTAGCAAGCTCGTAGCGAAAAGCACTAATTACAGGGAAATAAAGTAGGCTATGTCGTTTTCGATACCATCTAAACAAAAATGTAAAATTTAACGTCAAATTTAAACTCAATCCCTTATCCATTTCTGAAGTTATAATGTGTTTTAAATCAATTTCGCTTATAGGTTAGGGTTTGCGAATATTAATGCAAGATTTAAAATTGTCTGACTTACCGCAAAGACATCAGAAATATCTTCAAAACAAGAACACTTACACCCAAACAATTATTTGGTGTACTTTTCTACTTCTGTGTGTGTGTCTGTATATGTGTATGTGCGCGCGCTTACGTGCGTGAGCTAACTTCATTAAACCTGGTTCACTTTAACACAATGCAGGGGGTCTACTAGTACAATTAACTCACACCCCTTGAGGTAACAAACCTTAATTTTAATTACAAAGCAAAGGGTGCTAGAAATAAATTAGAACAAAACAAGGAACAAATTTAAAACATATTTGTGAAGATTGTTCTGGACAATAAAAACTTCCAGAAATGTACTTTTTACGAGCCTTGGTGTATTTTTATCAGCAGTAAAGAAAATCAAAGATTTATTAGATTCCACAAAAAAAAAATAGTCTTCTAAGTAACTTATTGTTGGTTAACAGATAATACGGCCAAAGTTACAAATTTAATTGAAATATTACTAAATTTAATATTTAATGAAACGTAAGACATTTAAACAATATCATAATCAGTGTTAAAAGCATTTTAACAACAAATAAATGACTTCAAATCTATCTTATCTCACGCAGATTTTTCAGATTGGTTCATACCAAGACGTTACAAGTTATACATTCTTCTTTTTGACTATGCTCTATTTATCTATGAAACAGTAAGGATATATAGTGTGAAATTATATCAAACAATTTATAAGACGGAAAAAATAATTTTAAATTAAATTTAGAGCTTATAATAGATAGATTACTGATTATCTATCAGTAACCCTGTGTCAGCTGTCCTGATTTTTCTTTAATTTGAGACATATTTTGAACCTTTTTATGAGTACATTTAAAAAAAAAATCAAAATATGGTAAACCAAACTTACATGCATGTCAAATTTCAACAATTCAATCAATTAGTTTATTAGTCTCTGCAATGTTTGTTTACACACACACACACACACACACACACACACACACACACACACACACACACACACAAATATTCAAGAAAACACCACTTCTTGATTCAGCGGATCTTAAAAATTAAAGAGTTATCAAAATCTCAAGACCTATTTTTCATTATCACCAAACATTATTTATACTTCGTATAGCGACGAAATAAAATAAGTGAATATCTAACTATAGCGTGATGACAGTGTCATTCAACGTTCCCTGGCTTAATAAATTCAGTATTCAAATTTGTATTAACAAGTATTAGACCTAAATTTCGCAATATTTAGTTGGTCGTACTTAAATACAGTAGACTATTATATTAAAATCAGTTCAATGTATTGATTCTCAAATAATTCATAAATCTAAGACACAGTACTTTATGTCAGAAATAGGCTATGTAACAAATCATTTTCTTTACGTAGGTCTAGTCGTACAAACGAGCAAACAAAGCAATAAAATGTCGGTCAGTTTAAATCTATTTTGTAGCTGTTCATGTAAGGATTTACTGCAGTCACATTTATCATTCGCGAAAACCACAACACGACATTTGTCATTTAAATTAACAACCTCTATGGAGTGTAAATTATTGTTCTTCTCCTTTTTTTTTAATGGTAGTCTTCCCGTTGTCCAGTTCGGATTAATAAATATAGCAAAAACATGGCACAATCTCTCTCATATTTAATTATTTCCACAAGAAATTCAATTTTAAAAATACATAAAAAATAACACGAAAATCATCTTAATTTCTTAAACAAACAAATATAAGTCTAGGTAGTCGGTGTAACATTTTTTTCCTTTTTTTGCAGCTCCCGATCCGGATTTTTTGGAGGGACATTGATCGTTCTGTTTGAATTCTTACAGGCTACATTATCTTGAGCGAAAATCGTTAATGCCGATTTTTAGGAAATTTTAAGTTTTTTTTATGAAAAAGTGGTTTTAATTGTTTTTAATTTATTTCAACTGTCCTGTTATACTGGCAAAATATTACTACTTTTTGCAGAATATAAAAATATTGTTTTGTGTTTTCAATGCAACAAACAAAAACATATTTTATCGCAACTTTGTGCAAAGTTTGTGGCAGATGACAATAACCATTTATTTTCTTGCTTCGTGCGAAAGTATATAGAGAAAACGTCAGGATATGACAATCGAGATGAAGTTTTAGTTTGAAGATCTTATAAAATATGCACGCGTTATCTAACAAATCAGCTGTACCGATTTTACTTAAATTTGGAACACTGTTTATTATTCCAGGCAGGACTGTAATTTGTAGTTTTTATTTTGGCAGTGATTAATTCATTTCTCTTTTTAGGCTAATCATTAGTTCATTAGGTAGGCATTTATATATATGGACGAAAATTCCACAGAATATGATTTTGTTGCGTTAAAAGCACAGAAACATCTTTGTTAGTAGTGTAAAAATAGCACAACAAAAATGTAAAGAAATAAAATATACATAAGTAATTGTGTCGTAGGGAATAAACAAGAAACCTTTGTTATATTTTGACATGACAAAATATTATAATACAAAATACGTATTACACGAAGACAACAATGTCTGCAAATTAAAATATGTAGTATGCAATACATACCTTCTCATCAGCCAGCCTCGCAGCACAAAGTGTCTGAGTATTATTCCACAGCCGAGAGGACGAGAAGTTATGAAAAGCGAATATTACAGAAATCTCAGGAACTGGGTTAAACCCGACAATATATTATCTCAATTTACATAGAAGCAAGGGATGGCCGTGCTTACCATCTGAGTTGATTATTCAGTTAAAATTAAACGGGATACGAGTAATTTAGGCTAAGATTAATAGCTTACTTTCTCCACCAATTTCATTTGTTCTTCTTGCTGCAGTTGTAAGATGTCACTATTTCTCAGTAAATTACACGAAATAGTTCTTAAAATGCTTTAAATAAATCTCAAACTTTAACTATTTAATGGCATCAACTTTTTTAAAATCTAGAGTTCAAGCGTGCTTTTAAATTATACGCCACTGTATCGCAGACGTAATAGAATCCAACTTAAAAAAAGTAACAATATTACAATGATATTTTCGGTCAAAATAAAAATTTTAAATGTTAATTTATGAAATTTTAACTCTGTTTGAAGGATGATGAAATCATATTTTCAAAGAAGAAAATGTACGTTGTGATTTTTTAAAAAGATTTGAAGTAACAGTCGTTTTGAATAATCGCGCGCGCGTGTACACACACACACACACACACACACACACACACACACACACACACACACACACACACACACACACACACACACACACACACACACACACACACACACACACACACACACACACACACACACACACACACACACAAACACATACACGCACACGCATACAAATATTTTATATAAATTTAACTACATCTATTACATAAATAACATATGTGATTTTCGTTGTATTACTATACGAAGTACAATATAGGCCTAATGATCGCTAAAAAATTAATCTGCATATTATGAGCCCCCTGTTATTCCCCCCCTAAACCTGCTGTTCAATCCTCCTGTTTTCTTGAACCTCTGTTGCTGGGATTGCTGTTGCTGTTCCTGTCGCTGTCGCTGTCGTTGTCGTTGTTGCTGTTGCTGTTGCTGTTGTTGTTGCTGTTGCTGGGATTGCTGTTGTTGTTGCTGTTGTTGTCGCTGTCGTTGTCGTTGTCGTTGTCGTCGCTGACGTTGTCGTTGTTGTTATTGCTGCTGTTGTTATATTGCCTTATCTTTACATTTAAATGTTTTTGTTACATTATATGTAACTAGGTCTACCATTTAACCGAGTACATATAAAAAATCATGAAATTTAGGTCTTCGTAAAATAATTTGTTTCAAAACTTGGCCATTGTTGCCATAGATTACATTTTGGTCTTGACAGATTGAATTACCATTTGTTAACTCTGTTTACGTATACTTTTAGAAATAAACCTAGATGGTAATTTAACTTTTTTTTCTTTCACTATCTTTGTCAGCATCAAAAAGCGAAAGCTTATAGAGTTATTTGTAGGTTATGGCAGGCAATTAATTGGTCATTATTCATAACTAATTGTTTCACGGTCGCTGGCGAAGCGAGGCGAGGTGTTCATCAATCTTGGAACTACTGCCGCAAACAAAGCGCTTCCTCCCAGAATCCAATAGAGCCGTAATCTGTTGTGTCATCGGATTAAGACTGCGGGTAGGTGCTGATTCATCTAGCATGCTAATGTCAGTGCACGCGTTATTTAAGGATGGGAAGCTACAAACCTTACTAGAAATAGTTAGCTTATACTGAGACATTATGTCAAAACGTTAGCGTTTATGGAACTTTCATAAGTAAAAAAGAAACAAAACCGTTTAATTTTCTGTCTTTTAATTAACTACTTTTAACTCACTTGAAGTTAAACTTAAATAGTTACTTCAACTTTTATTGCAGTTTCTTTGGTTAATGTCTGTTGGACCGATATAAATTCACGTCACGGGACAAGAGAAAATCTTTTGAAGATTGCTGATTGATACAATAATCCAAGCAGAACACTCTGTGCTTCCAATAAACTTATACGTCCTTTTCAAAAAAATCACTCATTGAATGTTGACTGTTATAAAAGGATTATAATTTGAATTAATCTTTGCTATAACATCGTTTCAGTAAAAGATGGTCGATTTATATAACCATGGCAGCAGTAACCATGGCATTTGAACTACATTGCCTATGAACAAGTTTACCATTAAATTGAACTCACTGGACACATAACTCAAAATGCTGAAGGTAAATTTGAACTACTTTAATATGAGTAAATATCTATGGAATGAATTCACTGTTAATTAACATTTAATAATTCTATACAAAATTCTATAATAATTATCCCATACGAAATTATAAAAACTTTGATCACCCTACTAAAAAAAATCATTCTGTTCTGAATGTCCTTTTCCTCAAAATTAGTCTATAGGATGTAACAAGTAACAAAAAGTGAATGCAGAAAGGTTTTCTTTACTGCCGCAATGGCGGTACTAATCCCAGAGGATTTATTATTCCTCAACAAAATGTAGGCCTATGTTCCTCTGCTCCAATTAATACAGATCACAGCTTTCCAGATAATGAAAAAAGTAATCCCAACGAGGAAAATCTTTTGTTACCATAAAACCCTTTTTTATCCTTTTGTTATCGCCTTTTTCATATCCAAAACGCACTTTTTTGGTAGAGCTATCAATTTGCTACTGAAGACAGTTGCCATCGAGCTTAAGCTGTCACAACACATAATAACATCTCAACTTCAATTTCAAAACCAATTTTTTTTAAGTCGACCTAAATAATCCTGATTTTCGTTTTTTACAATTAATTAATTCTTTGCATTTTAGAGGATGACTTTAACAACAGTACTTGGTTGGTATTCTTACCAGAGCCGAGTAAGACCGTAATCAATTGGTTAAAGCAAACAAAATTATTGCTGACAATTATACAGCAAAAAATATGTACTAATACAAAATAAAAAAAAAAACTGATGGCAACAAAGTCATTTCCTGTATATACAAGATAATATACAAAATATTTTGTAGGCGCTATGGCTTTATTTCGTCTCCTAGGGTCACCAGAATTTGTCATCACAATTATCTGCATCCCAGATTGGCCAGAAATAAAGGAAGTAGCGTCTACTACATTTGAGGATGGATTAGAAGAACAACTAGCTATATTATCAAAATACCGTACTTGGAAAATCTGATGAAGTGATTTTGAGAAAATATGCCGATTTTTCGTCTCCAGCTTTCGAAACGGATCTTTTCAACAAATAATTAATTTTGAGAAAGTGTATGCAATGTTTTGCAATTTTTGTTAATTTTATTATGTTAGACATATAAATCAGGCAAATATTTAGGCATGTAGGCCTACATTTTAATACGAATAACTTTTACTGCCAATCATGTAACAGTATTTATTCAATTCTATTTATTTAAGCATTTCGAATTAACTCTATTTCTGTTTAGGTGTATCATAAGTTTTAAAAAGAGGGTTACAGCCATATTTCAACTACTGAAAATTCACAGGTATTCAAACATAATAAACAATAATATATATTAAATGTGTAATTAAATAGGCTATCTACTTATGAATATTTATGAAGGTTTAGGTTGGCTTAATGTAATTTAAAACAGAACATGTAATTGACAAAATTGTGTCAGATTTAAAGGTTAATTTCTAATCAATAAGTTAATCAAAAACAAGTTTTAATATGTTTTGTCACATTTACAAATTTACATCTTGAGCTCTTCAAATGGCGCTCAAAATCTGGCGCTACAAAATATTATCAAAATCTGTTCAGGTATCTTTGACTTACGACTGACATAATGCATGATGTTTATTACTTTTTAGTCTACATATTTATCTAACTTCTCCGACAAATAAATTTCTAGAAAATTGTGCCGACTAAACCAAATTGTTTAAAATGAATTTCTTAACGCTCGCACACACTGCCAAGAGGCTCTGAAGCCTGCCAAGAGCTGCCAAAACCTTTTCTCCTCAGTTGTATTTACGATTCTTATTTGCATCGTTCCTGCATATTAACGGAATTTTTAGGGATAATCTAGAACCCTTGTGTCTTTCTATTGATATTGTGCGTATAGAAGACAAAATATTTTGTAACTTTAAAGTCTTGTTAAATGTTTGAACCTTAACTTGTGACAAATACTTCACAAAGAAATTAAATGCGTTTTTAGTTTAAATGTATATTTTGAAAATTAAAAAAAGATAATTATTGAAAACTGGCACGTAATATTAGCCTACCTATTTTTATTTTCCCAAAAAGTTTAAAATTGCGGCATCAGGGCATGCAAACGTTGAAAAATTGTGCATTTCATACCGTCAGTAATCAAACCTTGTGAAGGAAAACCGAACACATTGTCTATACAAAAAAGAAACAGTTTTTAATACATACTTATTAACTCAATTAATTAATTTTTGAAAACATAAATTTTATGGAATTAAAAAGTTAATGGTTGACTATGAATAATTATAGTAAAAAAACTTACCTTGTAGATTAGGCATCAAATTATTATTGTCTTTGTAGAATATGACACCACGTTTTAAAGTAATTGATTGAAGTAGGCTATATTGTTATTAAAACTATTTATTTGAAGTTAAAAAATATTAAAATTTGATTGTGTTCAAGATTTTACAGTCAGTTTGACTGTAAATTTGAGTTTACAGTCAGCGAATTATTGGTCATTATTTAACAGTAGATCGTATCGTACGTTTGCTGTTAGCATACTGTCTAGAGGAGGTCTCGGATACTGTGTTAATGTCTAGTCTACAACAATTAATTGGGAATAGGCTTCCATTCGCACCTGCAGGCTATACAAAGTAATTAAATCTAGCATTCAATCGTATTATTACTTTCTTCTGAAAGGACTCGTTTCATTGTTAGGCCATGTAGTTCAATATACCTATATAGTATTGCTGTCTACAATGGCTGTAATAGTTTTCTATGAAAGTAGGACATATAATGAAAGGCAGGTTAAACTTTATGAGCAATTTATTTCGAAATAAGGAACAAACTTCAATGTAGTATCTGGCTCTTGTATTGTTAGGGAATTATAATTCCAACAACTCGTTATCCAACCAAACAATAAAATGAACGATTTTAGAATACATGTTCAGGCAAAAGTTTAGAATTGTTGTTTTATTATACAGGGTGTTTCAAAAAGAATGACCCGATTTTAACTTGTAATATTATTGCTCCTAGTGCATTACCTCTATTGAAACTGCATTACCGACAACAGCGGCGGTCCAGAGTTTTAGAAAATCGCCGCTCAGAAAGCTTCATCTACCAACAAGATGGAGCACCGCCAAGCACTGGCACAAGGATGTACACGATTTCCTCAATAACAACTTGCTTCAACGTTTGATAAGGCGCGAGACATGGCTTTACATTATTGGCCTCCAAGGTCACCTGACCTAACACCGTGCGACTTTTTGCTATGGGGCTACGTACAAGAACGTGTTTATGTTCCTCCCTTAGCTCGTGATATTGAGGAACTTAAAAGCAGAATAACAAATACAGTAGCTACAGTCCAAGAAGACATCTTGCGTACAGTTTGGGATGAGCTCGGCTATCGTATGGAAGTCGTCCAAACACTAATGGAGGCCATATTGAGTATTTGTAATATGTAAACATAAACGTGATGATTCTGTGAGTAGTTTGATGTATAATTTGTGTGTGCACCCATTTTTAAAAATAAATATAGTTGTTTAAAATCGGGTCATTCTTTTTGAAACCAGGAGTTAAATAATAAGTCCTCTTCCTAACGCTCAATTTAGGGACCAACTGATTTACGTCATTTCTGAACCACAGTTTGTCTCCCAGCTGGGCCAAGCTCGAATCTACAAACTTTGAAACTAGAAGACCGTGCTTAAAAATAACTCAAAATTTAGTGTCAAAATACAGATAGCTTATACACGGTTTTCCAAGGAAAATAAAAGTAATTGAAAAACAACTGAAAAAAACCGTTGACAGATAGAATAGAAATTTTCTTACTTTCTGCAATTTACGCGGCCTAGCGAATAAACATTTTGCAACCCATTCTGAATACTTGTAACACTGCTGTCAATACAGTTTGTAGGCATATATGTGTAGGGTCACGTTACACCACTGGGGCCCCCAACTGACTACAAACTCAAGCTGTCTTACCTAAAAATGGTTTTTTTAATTTTGTTTTAAGTTTTTAATATAGTTTTAAGTAATGACAATTGAGACAGTTTTTCGCTTCAGTAAACAATTTGTGTTATTAAATAAGTGTAGCTTTTTTTAATAATTTCAAGTCAAGTGTTTTATTTACATCCGTTCTTGTATATAGTATGTGTATATAGCACATTCCTTTCTTGTATATAGTAAATAAATTGTTCTATTAAATTAGTTTAATATGTAGGGGAAGGTGAGGTAAGATGATTAACTTAAGCTTCAAATATTTTCCTTGGGTTATGTTAGTGCTTTACAAAGCTGAAATTTTTAGGAAAACGTCTTTCAACCTTTAAATTTAGTATAAAAAATTGAAATGCCGACCATCCCTTCTTCAAATATCAAAATAACGTATCCTTCTCGAAAAGAACATATTCGTCATCTTACCCCACGTCATCGGCAAGATGACGAAGCATGGTGGGTAAGATGACGAATTAAGAACATAACTCATGTTATAGTAAAAACTTTATTCAAATAATAATGACCGAGTAACTATTTTAATTCAAATATTATAAATATGTTAAAAAAGACTAAAAACTATCTAAAACCGAATGGAAAATTTAAAAACTTAGATAAAAACTTTTTAAAAATATTAATAAATTTCAAATACAAAAATCGCATTTCCAGGGTTTAATTTTTGTTTCATTTTCATCCCAACCGGAACACGCAGCATGCGCCCAAGATTTGCATTTGAAGCACTGATACCAGATTTCATCTTTCCCTTGCTTTCCACAGTGAATACAGTCTTTCCCTTCTGCTACTTCTATTATTGTTTGAACGCTATACTCATCTTCCATGTAAGGAATTTTGTTTTCTGAAAACTCTTCTGAAGATGAGAAGTCTAGTTCTCGCTTTGCAGTTTTTCTTTTTTTTAATTATTTTTGATCGTTTAGCACACATCGTTTTCTTTGCTAATTTTCATGTTTCCTTTTCATTCGTTCCTTTTTTCTTACCTCTAGCATTTCTCTTTCTTTCTTTTTTTTCAATGGCATGTTTCACAATGGTTCCAGGAAGGTAATACGAAGGCAGTTTAATAAATATTAATAATTACTTAAACACACACATACACCCACCCACCCACCCACACACACACACACACACACACACACACACACACACACATACATATATATATATATATATATATATATATATATATATAAATAACTGTTTTATTTCTCTCAAAGTGATCATCAGGTTTCATGCAGTCATAGTACTTATCTTTCAAAAAATAGTAAATGACATTTCTAAAACTGAAACAAAGCATGTTAGAATGGCATTATATTCTATTTAGTAGGGCATAGTTCATTTCTGCAACCACAATAAATAAATTGAGTTCTAATTTGTCAAATTTCACTAGTAGTTCAATAAATTACTCCTCTATTATTTTTTTCATACAATAGAAATAATTTTTCATAAATGTATTTATTTGAGACACTACTTGTAAATTGCAAACAAAACAAAGTAAATTTTTACTTAATGTTAATTAATACTAAATTATTTTTAAGTCGTCCAGAAGTACAGTAAAGACCTTAAGGATCCCTTAAGAAGTAAAGACCTTAAGAATGCAAGTACGTGAATACCAGCATAAGAATTGCCTAATAATGTAGCAACTTTGCTAAAGCAAAGGGTCAATAACAACCCTACAAAGCCAACCAAGAGTAAAACTAAAATATTTGTTTAATCTTATACTGCTTTGTACAACAAATACATATTATACAGAACTGTCAGCTAGCTAGTAAACAGAACTAAAGCACACACTGCTAGCTGACCACATTGACCACTTTGGCTGACAAAAAATCAGTATTTATATTTTTTTTAAGACATGATTATTTTACACTGCACTCGCAAAATTAACAATTATTTTTTTATCTACTAATTTTTTTATACCTAACAAAATTAAACTTTAATATATTACTAAAATTTTTAAATTAATTTTCCAAATGATTTCTTCTCACAATTAAACATCAAGAAAATATTAATAATTTTTCTCTACATTACAATTAATTGGATTAATTTTAGGTCATTCAAGTACTTAGTTTGATTATTATATATATTGACAAAACCTAATTTGTCAGATCTTTAGACTTTATACTATAATTTTTTCTCTTAGGACTTCGCCCCCATTGATTTTCAAAGTTACCAAGTTAATTTTAAGTAAAAAATTCTTAGGTTCATTAATCAAGAGATTTCATTAGTTTTAAACTACAGAGTGCAGCACATACAACTGTTTTATTCCTGAGTGTTTACTTTTATGTTTATACAGATTTTCTGTGGCTGAGAACATTTTTTCCACTGTGCTCTTGCATAGCATTTAATAGCAGATTTTGTTATTAAAGATGATTCCTTGCACTTTAACAAATCTGTCCCCACTTTTTGCTTTAATCTAAGAGACTTATTAAAATACAACCGATTAATATGTATTGGGCATAATTGTTTTTAGCATCTGAAAAGGATTTTTGTTATTTATTTTACTGTACAACAGAAATCCTTCTTGATTCCATGGAATAATCACTTTTCTAGGTCACACGACATATTTTAAAATTCATGTATTTTTCTATTTTCAACAAAAATCAATATCCACAAAAGAGGACATTTCACGTCAGAACGCAGCACACAACTGTGTTTCAAAATAGATTTTTGTGAGACATCCTCCCATCATTTGTATTTTTATATTAGGTTAGGCACTTAAGAATGCAAGTTGGATGTACCCTCTTTAAACTTTGTGTATGGTTTCATGTACACAAATTACGGCAAATTTCAGTTAAAAATAATAACATCCTCAAAAAGGGGGAATGTTACACAATTATTATTCACATATATAGCTTTGTATAATAATGTATATATTTTACCAGTAAAACACTGTACATCAAATTACTTGGTAATGTGCAATAGGCAGTTTGCCTGAAAAAATCCTGTATAGGCAATTTGCTATCTCATGACTTAAACAGTCTGTGTTAGCGCTATCATGTTTGCTACTCGTATTTTGGTCCGATTTCATTCAAACTAAACAAAAAAATGTATTTCAGTAATAACGGACAAGTTCATTACCCATCAAAATTTGTCCAACAGTTTAAAAATGGTTGCCATTTAAAACCTTTAAAAAAATTAACTTTTATATAATCAATTTTTTTTTAAGTATGACTTCAACAACATAATAGCAATAAAATCTGCTTAAATAAGAATGTAAATTTTTAAGTTTTATTGGAAATGCGTAAATGAAGGGTTTATTTACATATTTTCCATGTAGGTCAATAATTTGAAATGCTATTATATGCAAATTTCAATGGGGATTATCATGGCTAAATTTTGATTTTCAAAAATGAGAAGAAAAATTAATATTTTTGGCAATTTGTTTTTATCACATCAGCAAGAAAGCTGCATGCAGCGATTATATTTTGTATTAGAGGCAAAATGAAAGTTACTATCTGATGTAAAAAGTTTTTAGAATGATACTTGTTTATTTTCAATTATAAAAATGAAATTTTAAATCTGTTAAATTTTGGAAGAAGGTCCAGCTCTAATAAAGTATGAGGGCTAATCACAAAGTCATTCCTGGTTTGTTATAAAGGAAAACAAAGTGAAATTAGAAAGATTTTTATTATACACATTTACAAAGCTACACTTTTACATTACTTTTCTATGTAGTCACCATTCAAGTTTAGGCATTTCTCATAGCGATGAACAAGCTTATTTACATTCAAAATGCTAGCTTCAAGTTCCACATCATCATGCAAGGTCTTCATGTGAGGAAACAAGTGGTGAGATCTCAACTGCATAGCTGAAAAAACTGCATTCAAAGCCCTAATTTTTATACGGAACTAAAGGTGGGCGTTATCATGAAACTGTGGGACTTTCACACTGTTTCTCTCATCGTTTGTTTTAAAATTGATCTACACAACTTTTGTAATATTTCACAATATTTTTCAGAGTTTATTGTTGAACTATGTTCCAAAATGTCAACTAGAAGTAAATCTTACCTATCCCAAAAAAATGTAGCCATTAGTTTTTTTTAGTAGATGTTTGCAAGCAACAAATTATGTCTCCAATCCATTGTTTTTTTATGATTTCATAATTAACACGCTTAATCAAACTATTCACACAAATTATCATCCAAAAATCTATATAATTTATTCAGTTTAATAAACTATACATTATTATATATTTCTTGTTTAGTAATGAACATAGGGCATTTCTATTGCTGAAATATTTTTTTACATTTTTCTTGTGATTTTTTTTATTACAAATAAGAAAAGAACTAAATTGGTAAACAGAAATTTCAAAAGTAGGGGCTTTGGAAAATTATAACAAAGTTTTTTTTCCATTATAAATCTGAAAAATACTAAATGTAGCAAAAAAAATTTCCTTACATGAAATCACAAAAAAAGTTTTCATTTTTCAAAAAATATTCATTTGCACATTTTTGTATGATTTTCTTTTCATATTTTCACTTATCAACACCAATAATATACCTTAATAAGCTAACAAAAACTCAAATATTGCCTAAATTCAAATCAGTAAATGATATTAAAAAAACTATTCACTTCTTCAAAAATTAGTTATATCACTTTATGAAGAAAATATCAAAATAACATGATATGTGTACATACAGTACTTGTTTTAGTTTATAGCAGTAAATAATCAATAATAATAATATACAGTATATTGAATATCATCAATAAGTCATTTATTTGTCAATATAGAAAGGAATGGATAAAAAACACTGTAAGGCAATAAATAATTTATGTGATTAATTGATTAAAAACAGTGTCAATGTGTAGAGAAAGAACAGAATTAAACTTTAGAAAGTTTTGAATAAACTGAATGAACATTTTTCTGAATATACTAAATAAATATTATTTGTAATGTAAAAACTTTTATTTGAAAAAATGACTGCTCAATCGACTAGTCAACTGTCCTCTGCCAGATCATGGTTGAGAAATGTCAAGGAAGCTGCCATATACTGAGTTTTGTGTTTCTCAGTCAAAATTTTCAGAACCCCTAATAACTTCTTGGTCACAAACGTCTTTGTGCAGTACACTCCATGAAATTTCAGTAACTGATTGCACTTCACAATTAGCTTGATTCTGAATTGCAGCATACCTTATCATTAACAGATAGGGTAATGTGAAGCACTCTACTACCATCCTGATAGAGGTTAGGCCAACTTCAGTTTTAGTTTAGTATTACCTATTATGTGGGGCTCTGTACTGGTAGTATTTTATTTTCAGTAGATAGTACTTGTGCAATCTTAATTGCTGAAAACAAACTGTCAAAACCCACAAAATTATGGGGAACTAGCAAATATGGAACTGAATAGTAAAAACAGCAAGGAGGTGGAGGAAACTGGGGCTGTAAATAACTACAAGGAACCCAAAAGCAGTGAAATGCAACAGAATATAAGGACTAACCCAAACTGCATGAAAGAAGTGAGAAACAGAGGGGCTGAACATCTATCAGGAGCACAAACTGAGAAGAGAGAAAGCATTGTAA
The DNA here is from genome assembly GCA_022606455.1 of Callitettix versicolor. NCBI lineage: Eukaryota > Metazoa > Arthropoda > Insecta > Hemiptera > Cercopidae > Callitettix > Callitettix versicolor. The sequence continues at coordinate 53,205,567 of CM040183.1, forward strand.
TACAGGGCTGACACATCAAAAATGGAGGACTATCAGCCACGAACATCTATTGAAAGAAGTTCCTCTAAGTGACTTATGGGGACAGTAAGGATCCTATACAGAGAGAAACTCAGAATAACTATGATACTTATAAAGCACACTTGGTTTGCAGATTAAAAGGGTAGGAATTTACCCTTGAGAGACTTCAGGTCACATAATATATGATTGTGATGGTCTTGCCAGCAGAGGCTAATGGTGTTGGTTTCTAGGACCCCAAAGACCTCCTGCTGAAAGAGATAGTTAATGGACTGATTAACTATCAACTCAACTCATTGATGGAACCAGTCTACTGAACTAGTACCCAAGAGGCTTTATAGTTGCTCAATAAACCCTTTCAGCACTGTACCAGACATCACAAACACCTGCCAGCTTTAACATCCAGTCTACAATCTATTATGACACAGAGCAAAAGCAACAGTAACTGTCAAAACCTACTCCAAGTGAACCCTGCTGAAATGTTAGTTATTTAGTGGATAGTTCTACAGCTATTGGAAATTTAGAATATCTACTGAAAATATTAGATTTATTCAGTAGAATATCTACTGAAAAATATTAGATTGCAGTTACAAATTTATCTACAGTGACCAACAATTGTTTAACATTTAATTACACTACAGGAATTAAATGCAATTAACTGAACAAACGGTGCTGATACCAAACATGAACTATTTGCCAAAATGAAAGACCAATATACTCATGTATACCAAAACCTACTACTACTACACATAATAATGAAATAAAATATATAAAATTAACTTACTATTTCAAGGAGCAAATAAATAACAGATTTCTTCGTTTATCTTATTTTGTAACTAATGTAACAGAAATGGAGCAATCAGCGCAAGTAACACAGTTTCTTTAATTGTCCACTAGAACTCAACACTTATTGAGCTCGAGAACTGGAAAATAATTCACAATAACTAGGGTGTGCACAGCAACTCGCAGCACATGATACCAACCAACTCTTCTTATATGTGAAGATTTAGTTTTCATAACATGTAACTTTGTACAGTCTGCTTTGGTTATAACGCCCTCAGTTAGAATGCTAACTCAGTTATAGCACTATTTTAAAAATGCCCCCAATATTCTATTCCCAAGAGAGAAGATATGGTGACAGAGTGGGGACTGATGTCTCACTCACACATTTTTTCTCTGTCCCACTGATTTTTTCTCTTAACAGTTCTTTAAGCTGATGACCTATAGTGACTCTCACTTGAAATACAATTTGTGTTCTATTTTTAAAATAAAGGTTGAGAACAGAAATGGACCCTTTCTTAGAATTTTGTTGCAGGCTAAACAATGTAAATTGTGTTATTCCCATAAAAGCAGTCTCTCTCTCACACACACTCTGTACGCCTTAGTAGGAGGGGAACTTCAATATCACAAACCCTTACAACAGTGTATGCACTGTATTGCATATATACATACTAGACTGTACAGTACTTTTCTATTAGTTTTAACTACAATATATTTCAAAAATTATGTAATACGTGTAATAAATTGTAACAAAATACTATTAACTATGTATACAGTACAACATATGCTTTTTTTCTTTCACTACATACAGTATTTCCGCCGTTTACAAACTTGTTTACTGTAAACTCAGTAACAACACTATCTCGTTTACAGCGCTCACATACATTTCGTCCCTTCAACCGTGTTATATCCGAGGTCGACTGTATTTTTCATTATGGTATGCAGAGTGGCACAAAAACTGTAGCACACTATACAGGATTTCATTGTATACATCCTAATAAATTTAAAATATTCTGTAACTTTTTTTTCAAATTCACCTCAGTTTAATTGTAATCTGCCATTTTCTTTTATAAAAACTCACTGTAACTCCAGAACTAGATAAGATATTGAGTTGAAATTTGGTGCAAGTCTTTTGTATATTGCAGTTTACAAGTGTACCAAATATAAAGGCTTCAGTTTTCATAATTTTCAAAATGGCAAATGTTTAAAATTAAAAAAAAATATCTTTGAAACTTTATTATTCAAAACTTTTCATGGGGCAATATATTATTTTCTAAAAATTAACCAAGTTACTGTCAAAAATTTAAAACAATTTCTCAGCAACTGTCTGTAACACCAGCAATTAGCCTAAAACCAAAATATTTGTGAATTTAAATTACTTTAATAGACCTTGTAATAAAATCCAGTGCTGTAAAATACATTAAAAAATTACATGTATAAATAATAATTAATAATAAAGAAATATAAGAAATATTTATGAATCAAACTCTATCAGATAGTTATAGGCAGTTGGTTACTGGATTTGAGCAAGATTAAATTAAAATTTACAAATTACTTTGTAAATATTCTAATGAAATATATTTTTTTGTAATTTTTAAAAAAAGAAAGTACTACTGGGATTTAATTTTAAAATCACCTTATTTGAAGGAAAGTTTGGACCATAAAGTCCTTTCTTCCACCCCTATTTAGTATAACCATAAAAGAATGACAGAAAACTAAATTTCCTGAGCATTAACCAAAAAATTTCTAAAAACATTAAAAAAAAGGTATTTAGCAGCACTGGTATTATTTAATAACAGACTTTTACTTAAAACTCTAAAAATTATAAAAATACTATGCATAGAATATTTTTATTTTGTCTAACTATTGTGCATAAAAAAATATAAGCAATAACTAGCAAATGGTTTAAGTTTTATATAATAATAACACACTTCTTACTATTGTTAAGCAATACAAGTTAGTTCTTTATTAATTAAAAAAAAATACAAATAAAATATACCTACATAAATAAAATTTTGATATACTGTACATTAAATTTATATAGTTAGAACCTGAATTTTAAAACACACAATTAATATTTTATAATCAATGTTCTTTAATGTTTATCATTATAAACTGAAAATATTTATCCTCAACAAGGACTAGATTAAAAAAAAAGAACACAAATCGACATTTATTATACAGTATACAAGGTTTACATTTACATGACACTTGAGAAAAAGAAAAGTACCACAAATAATTAAATATACTATACAAGGGCTGCCATTAGAAGTAAATGACTTACATTAAATATTCCTGTTGGCAGCTTTAATTCCATGGCTAGTGTCAATTGGTCAGCTCACACCATGTCATCAAAGGGGTTTAAGGAGACTAACCTAACTAAACTACAGAATGGAATGTTATGTATGAATCAACTGTTTAGTGGTGGTAAGAAGGAATTAATTTCCTGCTTTGTTATAACGAGCAACCCGGATGTTCATCTGATACTTGTTGCCATCAATTCAAACATGATGTCACTCCACTGGCTGATGTTCACTTGATCCACAATTGTTAAGGCTGTACCCATTTCATTCTTTTTGTAATCAGCAAGCATGCCAAGTATGGTATATCATACCTTTCAGAATATGTTGCATAATACATTGACTTTTACACTAAGTACAAGATGCTATGAAAAATATTTACACAACCTTTAATTAACTGTCTCATTAGATCTTCAGCTTCAGTAGCATATCCTTTACTATAGAGAATCAAAGAATCCTGATTTCATATGACATTGTGTAACAAAAAGCAATGAATCGAAAATCAATTTCATTAAATGTGACGCTCTGTTAACACTGGATGCCGTTGATTTAACAGAGAAAATTCCCTTGCTGCTATGAAAAATAGGCTCTAACCCCTTCCGCAATATTTTCTTTATGATATAGTCTTCGGAGAATTTTAAATTATCCATATGAGCATTTTAAGAAGATGGTGCAGAGTTTCAGGAAGCAGTATGACATAGGACAAATGAAGATATAGAGAACACTTAAACAGATTTATTAAATGGAAATATTTACTGACAAACTAGAAGAAGTGATGGTTCAGGAATGGACTTCTTACTCCAAGGACTAATGTAATGTGTTAAGTTTTATATATTTATATTTAAGTAACATATTTACAGTTTATTAAGGAGTACATGCTAATTGGCTTTTGCTATATTCCATCACCAAGTAATGCATAACAAACTTTTTTTATAAGAAACTAAAATTATTATACAAGAGTCTAAATAAAATTAAGTCTTTTTCCTATAAATAACCTCAAAAAGAATCTAATTTTCAAAAGTATATTTAGTTTACAAGTCAGAATCTTTTTGAACTCTAATCTGATTTGGATAGCTGTTCAGTTTTGTTACAACAAATTCTAAATTGAGAATTATTTTTGGTTTTCATTAGGTACCTAGGCTTTTCTGGTGATTATTGTAGTTAAAGTTATGCACTGATTTGCCAAGAACTACCCAGTGTTTACTATCAACCAACCATCAAGCTAGTACACACATCTATTAAGCTAGTTTTTTTTAAACAATAAGGAAATATGGGGTTTATTCAGCTTGACAGAATCTTATATTGTCCATTTCGCCTTAAAAAGGAACTGAAATAACTAGGACTGGAAAATGACATATCACATTTGACATTGTGAAAAAAATCTTATTGCTGTCAGATGGTATGACAATGAACAAACAACGTTATCTGCCAATGGTAATATTGAGCTGAGATAAGAAACAAGAGACAGAAATAAAAGTGCCACAACTATCCATTGTTCAAATTTATAATGAATCAATATGTGTGTAGACTTATTTAGAATAATTTCATTTCAGAAAGTTGGTGTTAATGAGGAAGTGTGGATATGGGGATTATGAACTAGTGCTTGAATGTTAATGGTTGGCTCCTGTGCCAAAAATATTAAAGACAAATCAATCAAGCTAAAACATATAATCTGCTGAACTTCCAAATTTATATAGCAGAGATTAAAGTAAGAGGTACTGAAACAGATAGTAATGAATATAAAGAGGAAGTGAAAGATGAATCCAATGTAGAGAACAGATGAGTCTTAAAGTGGCAATGGAACACAGAAATGGTCTACTTTACTATTTAGAGCAAGTACATGATGTACTATTGGTGGACAAACTTGGTCTATGTAAAATTTAATCAAATATTAAAATTAATACAAGTGTTTTACAACTAAAAAACTAAAATAAGGGACAATTTCGAAAAAAAATGTAATTACGATGTATGACAAATGTTTTGGTATCATTCTTTAATGTAAACAGTTTCTAATTTATTCTTCCAATAGTAAACGATGTTGTAGCTTAAAAATGCAGTACTTGTTATGAAGTAATGATTTTTTTTTTACTAGTTCAACAAACATTTTTATATATGTGGGTTATCTGTGGTAATCGCAACATCCAATCCTGCCAATAACCAGGACATGATTGTATTTTCATAATTCAGGAAAGAAGGAAGCGCTAAACATCTACTTTAAAGCTGTTATCTTTAACATTCAGTCACCCATTATTTACAAATTATTCACAGGGTTCATTAACTATTATGACTCATAGGTCATTCTATATTAATAAATCAAACACAACAAATCATCCGTAAAACCAAAACTGCATTCTGTTCTCACATTCTCTCCCCAAAAATTAAAATTGCAACACTAATGCCAAACAGATGATTCATACATGACATTGTCTTTATAAACCTCTTTGATTTGACAGTAAATATTACACACACATAAAACGTGTTTAAAAAACATAGATCTCATTTTAAAATGTAAAACATAATTTTTGAATTTTTCTTTAAACAGTCACTCAAACAAGAAAATATAGCAGGTTAAACAATGTACACACACACACACACACACTGAGAGTTAACTTTTATGTGGTCTCCAACACTGCACATGACAACAGCTACATACTTTACATGCCCATAATTTGTAATATGCTATACTAATTTATAACATAAATTTGATATAACTGCATAAAATATATTGTAACACAATACAAGCTAGCCTATTTACAATATAATTACCAACACATATGTTGGACTTATTTAGGATTAAAAAAACATATATTATCTAGATTTCATATAGTATAAAATTGCCTACTCCATTCTTCTACAAAGAAAGGATGTTTTAGCATGACTAATCTAACTAGTTCAAAATAATTTATACTATAGTTATCACAAATGTGCACTGCATATAATTTACTTATTTTTATTATATATATATATATATATATATATATATATATATACGTAATGGGAAAATATGTTTGTGATTTCTTGAAAAATCAATACTGAATTCAATCGAATGATGTTTGCAAGCAATGATGGATAAATCACTCCATATATTATATTATTTATATAAAAATATTTAAATTGTTAGAAATAGATTCAGGCAGGTTTATACATTGAAATTTCATCCACATTAAATTCGTAATTTTAGTAAATGTTCTCTTTCATCCACTTTATTTGATACTAGAATTTTTATGTAATAGAAGTAGTTGAAAAATGAAAATATAGCCAAAAGTTGTTAATGAGTTTTCAGACATACACAACCAGAACACTGTTTCACCAAAATATAGCATAGACTTCAAGGAATTCATTTCAAAGGTCTATACAAAGAAAATGTCTGGCAAACAATTTTTTTAAAGCAAAGTAAAAACAACCTGAATTGTTTTATTATATTACAACTAACAGCAACTTGAAAGCTTCTTGGGTCACAAAGTTATGACAAAAGTATACACTGGAGATACAAAATTATATCTTAAAGATCTTACCTCAAGCCTTCATGACTATTAGCATGCTCCTTGACCCCTAAACTGCTAAAGGAGGGTAAACAAATAACTGTGAAAAGAAGGTAGAGGGGGCTAGTAGCAAGTCCAACAAAAGGAAATATTGCAAAAATTGGTGAAATAAGGAATAAAATATAAGAATGATCATGAGATCAATAGTATATATGAACATGCAATACAAGAATACAAAGAAAATTTTAACTACAGTATTGATGCCCTTGCATGCACAAAATACGTTATATGTGAAAATAGAAAAAAGAGGAAAGCAATGAAGAAAACCAATGCAAGGATGAACTGTGCACAAACCTGAGTCAAGACAATGATTTAGGCAGGTGATAAAAACTTCAGCTTTCTTTATATGTACTGAAACAAAGTGCCAATTCAACTGGAACATTTAGTAATTCTAATGACAAAAAAAATCTGTCAATCAAAAGGTCCTAGGAATTTATCGCTATGATTTGTACCACAAAATTAAAATTGATTTGTACAGTACAGTAGTACCTCGCGATACGATGTGTTCAAGATACGAAGTAGAATATCGCAAATATTCGTGCTCGCGAAATGATACGTTTTTCGCGATACGATCCCAAAAGCCCAGAGAGGTGAAGGGACATCAACACAAGAGGCCCCAACGTTCAAAGCATCTCATGGGTGGTTTGAACGATTCAAGAAGAGATCGGGGACACATAACGTGGTCAGGCATGGGGAAGCTGCCAGCGCCGATGAAAAAGCAGCGCAAGAATTTATCGAGGCCTTCAAAAAGTTAATCCTCGATGAAGGCTACATCCCTCAACAAGTCTTCAACTGTGATGAAACAGGGCTTTTCTGGAAGAAAATGCCCCGTCGTACATACATCACAGAAGAAGAAAAGAAACTTCCTGGACACAAACCCATGAAGGATAGGCTTACTCTTGCCCTATGTGCGAATGCCAGTGGGGATTTAAAAATAAAACCCCTACTGGTATACCACTCAGAAAATCCTCGTGCCTTCAAGGCACATAATGTGTCGAAGGATAAGCTCGCCGTCTTTTGGAGGTCCAACGCCAAAGCCTGGGTCACGAGGCTTTTATTTGTTGAGTGGGTTAATTGCTGCTTCGGACCTGCAGTGAAAAAATATTTAGAGGAGAATGGTCTTCCTCTAAAATGCCTCGTTGTGCTCGACAATGCCCCTGCTCATCCTCCTGGCCTTGAAGAACAGATACATCCCGACTTCGACTTCATCAAAGTGCTCTATCTGCCACCGAACACCACTTCCATCCTCCAGCCTATGGACCAGCAAGTCATTGCTAATTTTAAGAAGCTTTACACGAAGCACCTTTTCAAACGATGCTTCGAAATGACAGAGAGCATGCAACTCACACTCCATGAGTTTTGGAAGAGTCACTACGACATTGTCCATTGCTTAAAAATCATAGAAAAGGCATGGGGTGAGGTCTCAAGGCGCACCTTGAACTCAGCATGGAGGAAATTCTGGGAACGAGACTTTGAGGGTTTCGAAATCCCTACTGAAGAAGAAGCTGTGGATGATCCTGCTCCATTGGAGGAGATTATTTCTCTGTCAAAGTCTTTGGGGCTTGTTGTCAATGAGGCTGACATTGACAACCTACTCGACGAGCACAAGGAGGAGCTCAACACTGACGACTTGAAGGCATTGGAGGCGATGCAAATCAGCGATGTTCAAGAGGAACATCATTCGAGTGGTGAGGAGGAGGTGGAGGTGGCACTGACATCTACGGAAATACTGGAAGCCATCGATCGGTTGGTTTGAAAACTTAAACAGTTTTATTGAAAAAAAGCACCCAGAAAAAATGCGTACAGCTCGTGCAATGGACAATGTGAATGACATTTGTATAAGTCATTTTCGAAACATTTTGAGGAGTCGTCAGAAACAAACTTCTTTAGATAGATATTTTTCGAAGAGAAGTGCCCCAGAAAGTGAAGAAGCGAGTGTTTCTAGTAAGAAAACTAGAAAGGAAAGTGAAGATGATGATGTATCACCTCAAATTTAAGTTCAGTTAGTTAAAAAAAAAGAAAAGCAAAAAAAAATTACAAAAGATAAAAATTATAAAAAAAAATTGATTTTTAAGTTTTCATTACTGTGTCTGTAATTTTTCATAAGAAATTTAATTTTAAAAGAAATTTAATTTAATTTTAAGTTTTCATTACTGTGTCTAAGTTTTATAAACGCAGTGCGCAATTTATCAGTGTTGTAATAAAAACTATTAACCCGTACTGTACGTATCATCAGCTGTGTGTGTGGGTGCTGTTACAACCACCACCAACCAACCCTCACGTAGCTATCTACCACCATTCCTCACCATCCCCACTGAGCTCTGCTCTGTCGCCTCGCTTACCCTCACTGACTGTACAGTACTTTATGGTAAGTGAAATTAATTTTTATTTTTTATTTATTTATAAGGTTATTTTAATTTATAAATGTGGTATAAATGTTTATTGTGTGTATGTGGTACTTAATATACTATTTTGTGACTAATTATTATTATGTATAGACGATTTTAATATTTATATATGGGGCGTTGCACGAATTAATTAAATTACATAAATTACATTGTTCATTATATGATTTTTTTACGATACGATCCCGGTCCAGGAACGTATTAAGATTGTATCGCGAGGTACCACTGTATTGATCTGTACTATCAAATCAAATGTACACGTATATATGGGAGTTTGTGTAGTTACATGAAAAATCAAACTGTGTATGACAAAATTATTTTATCGAAAAATCACAACTCTTATATGATGACAATACACTCATGCACACAACACTGTAATAACGTTTTGAAGTAGGAAACAAATAATTTTGGCAGATCAATAGTGAACTCATCTGACCTTGATTCCAATGACTATTTCTTAAACATGGAGCTCAAAAATGTTTTGAAAGTAGATTTGTCCATGCCAGTTTTGAATTACATTTTAGAAAAAGTTCTAAGGTACTGCATCAATGTATACCTCCCCAAAAGAAGTTTGAAAACGTAAGTCAGGGACACTTAACCATAAGGTATACAGCACATTTTTAGAATAAATTCACAAACTTAATTTCAAGACATATATATATATATATATATATATATATATATATATATATATATATATATATATATATATATATATATATATATATATATATGTTTGGTTTACATTAATTACCATTATCTGAACATATTAAAGTACAGTGCTACACAAAAGTGTCAGTTTATAAATAGTTGAAAGATCATTGATCCAATAGTTGGTACTTGCCATTTTACTTTTATAAATGATTTATAATTTAAAACAGAAAAAATTACTAATAAATAACAGTTTCATAAAATATATCACTTGTAAATGAATAGAGTAGAATGCCCCTTAAAATATAGGTATTTAACTAGTTACAACAACAAAAATTTAACTGCTAACTAAAACATTTGTTTGGTCACAAATATCGGTAAAATTCAAAATAAAATTTTATGTAATAGTAGTCTGAAATCTAAAGAAAAATGATAAATAATTACAATCTAATAAAAAACTGAAAATAAAAATCACTTAGGGGTAACCAAAAATTTCTCTTTCCAGATCCTCTCTTGCACTTCTTGCACTAGAAATTTCACTTTTAGAAACAACATCATCATGTCCTCCTTCCTCTCTTTGTTCAATTATGTTTTCTTTTATATCACTTTTCACTGAGTCTGGTTGAGACATATCGCTTCCTTTTGGCACGTTATCCAACAGCTCTTTATTTTCAAGTTTCTCTGAAAAAACACTTTTTTCTTTAAACTGATTTTCATTAACTGTTGATTCTTTTGGAACAATTGTGATTTCTACAGAATCATCCATTGCCTCTACAATATTTGATTTCTCTACAGTTATGACTGAATTACCTACTGTATCTTCATGTTTTGGTTCAACTGTAATACTGACATCTTCGGAATCATCCATACTTTCTTCAAAACATGATTGTTCTTTCATACTACTTACTCCTGAATTAGTAATGGCTTCATTATTAATCGATATTTTTGAAACATCCTGAGTTTCTCCAAAACATGATTCTCCTTTGCTACTATTTATTTCTGTATCACTAGTTGCTTCACCACTAACTGATGTTTCTAAAACATCCATGGCTTCTTCAAAACATGTTTCCCTTTTGTTACAACTTATTTCTTTATCATTGATTGTTTCAACACAAATCGATTTTTCCGAAACATCCATGGTTTTTTCAAAACATGATTCCCCTTTGTTACAACTTATTTCTAAATTACTGGTTGTTTCAACACTAATCAATTTTTCTGAAACATCAATTGTTTTTTCAAAGCATGATTCCCCTTTATTACTACTTACTTCCGAATTATTGGTTGTTTCAACACTAACTAATTTCTCTGAAACATCCATTGCTTTTTCAAAACATGATTCCCCTTTGCTGCTGTTTATTTCCATATCAACTGCTTCACCACTAACTGATTTCTCTGGGAAATCCATAGTTTCTTTAAAACTTAATTCCTCTTTGCTACTACTGATTTCTGAATTATTAACTGCTTCACCACTAATAGTGTTAGTTTCCTTAAAACATAATTCCTCTTCAGTACTACTCACACTTGAGTTATTAAGTGTTTCACCATTAATTAATTTATCTGAATCAACCTTAGTTTCTTCCAAGCATAATTCTTTACTGCTACCCATTTCTGATTGAACAATTGCTTTGTTAGAAACCAATTTCTCATGCCTATTTTCTTTTATTAATCCATCATTCGTTTTTCAGTGTCTGATTCCTTTGTACTACTCTTTTTAATGAATTTTCTGTAATTTCTTCATTTCTTTTTTTAATATCTTGTAACTGCCTTACTTTAACTGCATCCTTTTTATCAACATTATCAATGCGTTCCATATTTTCTATAAATTGTTCTTCTTCCTTTTCTTTCTTTAGTACTCTATGTATTAACTGATGCCGACCTAATCCTGTAGCAAACCGGAAAGTTTTACCACAGTGATCACACTGATATTTCCTGGATTTCTTTTCCTTATGTACATTAATATTGTGTATTTTCAATTTATTTTCTGAATTAAACACTTTACAGCACTTTGTACAAGTATTAGATTTTGAAGTGGAGTTATCTGTTTTAGCAGAACTGTCCGAGTCTTCTGTTTTTGAAGCAAGACTATATGAATGCTCTCCCAGTTCCTGTAACAAAACATATATAATAAAATAATTGTGAAAAATTGCTGAAAACTCTTAACAAAACAGTAAACACTTTCATATTTGGCCTAATGGGCAACATGGTGAATCAGAAATACTAACATTTTTTCCTATGTTAATTTTACAATCCACTCAATACATGAGTATCAAATATCTCATCATATCAAGTTCTGCTCATTAATTACCATTATCTGAACATATTAAAGTACAGTGCTACACAAAAGTGTCAGTTTATAAATAGTTGAAAGATCATTGATCCAATAGTTGGTACTTGCCATTTTACTTTTATAAATGATTTATAATTTAAAACAGAAAAATTACTAATAAATAACAGTTTCATAAAATATATCACTTGTAAATGAATAGAGTAGAATGCCCCTTAAAATATAGGTATTTAACTAGTTACAACAACCAAAATTTAACTGCTAACTAAAACATTTGTTTGGTCACAAATATCGGTAAAATTCAAAATAAAATTTTATGTAATAGTAGTCTGAAATCTAAAGAAAAATGATAAATAATTACAATCTAATAAAAAACTGAAAATAAAAATCACTTAGGGGTAACCAAAAATTTCTCTTTCCAGATCCTCTCTTGCACTTCTTGCACTAGAAATTTCACTTTTAGAAACAACATCATCATGTCCTCCTTCCTCTCTTTGTTCAATTATGTTTTCTTTTATATCACTTTTCACTGAGTCTGGTTGAGACATATCGCTTCCTTTTGGCACGTTATCCAACAGCTCTTTATTTTCAAGTTTCTCTGAAAAAACACTTTTTTCTTTAAACTGATTTTCATTAACTGTTGATTCTTTAGGAACAATTGTGATTTCTACAGAATCATCCATTGCCTCTACAATATTTGATTTCTCTACAGTTATGACTGAATTACCTACTGTATCTTCATGTTTTGGTTCAACTGTAATACTGACATCTTCGGAATCATCCATACTTTCTTCAAAACATGATTGTTCTTTCATACTACTTACTCCTGAATTAGTAATGGCTTCATTGTTAATCGATATTTTTGAAACATCCTGACTTTCTCCAAAACATGATTCTCCTTTGCTACTATTTATTTCTGTATCACTAGTTGCTTCACCACTAACTGATGTTTCTAAAACATCCATGGCTTCTTCAAAACATGTTTCCCTTTTGTTACAACTTATTTCTTTATCATTGATTGTTTCAACACAAATCGATTTTTCCGAAACATCCATGGTTTTTTCAAAACATGATTCCCCTTTGTTACAACTTATTTCTAAATTACTGGTTGTTTCAACACTAATCAATTTCTCTGAAACATCAATTGTTTTTTCAAAGCATGATTCCCCTTTATTACTACTTACTTCCGAATTATTGGTTGTTTCAACACTAACTAATTTCTCTGAAACATCCATTGCTTTTTCAAAACATGATTCCCCTTTGCTGCTGTTTATTTCCATATCAACTGCTTCACCACTAACTGATTTCTCTGGGAAATCCATAGTTTCTTTAAAACTTAATTCCTCTTTGCTACTACTGATTTCTGAATTATTAACTGCTTCACCACTAATAGTGTTAGTTTCCTTAAAACATAATTCCTCTTCAGTACTACTCACACTTGAGTTATTAAGTGTTTCACCATTAATTAATTTATCTGAATCAACCTTAGTTTCTTCCAAGCATAATTCTTTACTGCTACCCATTTCTGATTGAACAATTGCTTTGTTAGAAACCAATTTCTCATGCCTATTTTCTTTTATTAATCCATCATTCGTTTTTTCAGTGTCTGATTCCTTTGTACTACTCTTTTTTAATGAATTTTCTGTAATTTCTTCATTTCTTTTTTTAATATCTTGTAACTGCCTTACTTTAACTGCATCCTTTTTATCAACATTATCAGTACGTTCCATATTTTCTATAAATTGTTCTTCTTCCTTTTCTTTCTTTAGTACTCTATGTATTAACTGATGCCGACCTAATCCTGTAGCAAACCGGAAAGTTTTACCACAGTGATCACACTGATATTTCCTGGATTTCTTTTCCTTATGTACATTAATATTGTGTATTTTCAATTTATTTTCTGAATTAAACACTTTACAGCACTTTGTACAAGTATTAGATTTTGAAGTGGAGTTATCTGTTTTAGCAGAACTGTCCGATTCTTCTGTTTTTGAAGCAAGACTATATGAATGCTCTCCCAGTTCCTGTAACAAAACATATTTTATAAAATAATTGTGAAAAATTGCTGAAAACTCTTAACAAAACAGTAAACACTTTCATATTTGGCCTAATGGGCAACATGGTGAATCAGAAATACTAACATTTTTTCCTATGTTAATTTTACAATCCGCTCAATACATGAGTATCAAATATCTCATCATATCAAGTTCTGCTCATTAATTCGAGTATAAAGTTATCTGGATAAAACTAAGTTTTAGGGGAAAACGATAAATTTAATGTATGTTACAAATAATTAATTGTGTTGTTAATGAAAAAAATATTTTAAAAAAAACCTAACCTGACTCGACTTTTGCATGTTTAACCTAACTTGACTTAGCTGTTTTGTGTTTAATGAAATGTGAGATCTTATTTCATATTATATTTCTGAAAGTTTGTGTGTTTGTTTGTTATTAAATCACACTTTAACCACTGGACCAATTGAGATGAAATTTGGTATGAAAATGGTTTAGGTACCTGAGATAAACATAGGCCTACTCCCGTTTTACAAAACGTCATTATACTACTTACCCAGCCCAAAATAATTATTAGTTTTTAGTTTTGTGGCATGTGTTAACTGTAGTTATGTTTAATTACTGTTTACTGGACCTGAGATGAACATAGATTCAATTCCATTTTAAGAATCTTGATCTGTATTTTATTTATTGCAAAATTATTGCTTTTAATGTAACATTTTCAATTATTTTAGTTGAAATTTTTTTCAATACTGACTTTAATTTGTTACTTTGTGTTGAATTTTCAATATTAAATGTAAAAAAAATCCCTATGCAGAGTGCCAATTGTAAGGAAGTATATATATTTGTGTAATTACATTATATGAAAAATGGTAAATATGCAGTGTAGCATAGCCTGGATTTTTCGATATTTTTGTTACTAAAATGCTTTATTATGTGCCCTTTTGGGCAAGAATCCAAAATATGAAAGCACAAGAAGTATGATAAAAATTGAAAATAAAAGTGACCAACATAACCTCAAAATTGCTACCGGCGAAAATCAGTAACGTGTTGTAGATCGGTAAAACAGTAAAAATACGTCTAACACGGGTTTTGGGTGACAAGAAACCCATTTTTAAAAAGAATACTGCATAGCCAAACTGACACGGTTGTTAGGCCTAACACGGTGATGCGTGAAAAAACCTGTGTATATTTTTAAGGAATACTACATTCCTAACTGACAAGGTTGTTTGGCCTATCACGGTGATGTGTGAAAAAAACCTTTATTTTTTTTAATACTACATAACATAATTGACACGGTTGTTGGGCCTAACACAGTGATGTGTGAAAAAAACTTTATATTTTTTTAAAGAATACTACATAACATAACTGACACGGATGTAGTTCCATTAGTTCTTGAAACAGAATTTTGTGGGCAACTGGGAATATCCGAAAGTTGTGTTGAACAAGTTTTTATTATCATTAGTTTTTAAACATAAATTGTTTTTACTTGCTTTTAACATTACTCTATGAAATAAACTATAGAAACAAAAACAGCCGTCTCTGTGGCCTAGTTGATAGCTTGGCATTTTCATACGCTATAAATCATCCTATCGTCTTCTTTAGCCCAAGTGTGCACAATAGTCAGATGTTAAACGCCAAAAAAAAAAAAAAAAAATTCAACATGCAAATATTCAAAAAATTCAAAAAGAATATTCAAAATTTATTAGTTATAAATCTATTAATAAAACATATCTTAAAACACATTTTATCATTAAAGTACACAAAAACACTATAAACAAATATAAAGCATAGAAAATATTTTTATTCTCTCAAATATTACCATTTTAATAATTTCGTATGGTATACTGTTATCACCCTTCCTTGCTTTTGGATGCACTCTCACATGTCTTTTAACTGAAGATGAATCTGTGAAAACTTTGTTGCAAATAGTACAGGAAAACATTACGCCTGTATGTCGGAGTTGATGCCTTGAAAGACCTGATGCGTGATGGAATTTCTTATTACATCTTTCACATTGGTAACGCATTTGCACCGGAGTTTCACAGTGATGGAGCTGGATGTGTTTTTTCAGTGCTTCCGGTTGGGAATACTGTTTGTCGCACAAGTCACACGAGTAAGGTCTTTGTCCCGAGTGTAGCTAGAACAATAGCATAAATGTTTACACCAAACTATTATTTAACAAACATGTAGGATTTAATAATAAATAATATTATGTAGAATACTTTGTTTTCCTTAAAATTTTCATCTGGAAGATAAATTCAAACAAAATGTATGAGGCCCATTTATATATATATTATTTTAATGAAATTAGGAAAATTAAAATAAACCTGATCATGAATACATTTATTTAAATAGTTTATTGTATAAAATACAGTGGAACCTGCCTAAAGTGACCACCCGCAGGATAAAATGGTCACTTTATGAAATTTCCATAAAAATGGCACTGAAAATGTTCTATATTAAATAATGAAGTGATTAACAATTATACAAATAATAACTTAATTATTAATTTAAAATATATTACATAGAAGATAATTAACTTAAAACGCACCCTATTTTTTTTTTTTGCTCTTTGATTATTACTTTTTAGAAAATTAATAACTTCAATTTTATATTTTAAACAGAACTCTTTATACTGTTTAGATTTTGTTATTCACAATACTTTAAGAAGGAAGATAAACTAACTGTACCTTAAAAATAAAAACTTTAACACTACAAGTTCTTACAACCAAAACTTAATGTTAACTGTTAAAAACAGCAGCAGTACAATGAATGAACACTTTTATGTTTCAAGAAAACAGATGAAATGGTCACTGTAGACAGGTGCAAATATCATTACACATCATAAATTTTTCTCCAAATGGTCACTTTATACATTAAGCAGGCGATCAGTATACAAGATGTACTTTTCATGGATAAAAATTAAAATTTTGGAAATGGTCACTTTAGTCAGGTGATCACTTTACCAAGGTGGTCACATTTACAGGTTCCACTGTATTTTAATATTGAGAAAATATTTTTTGTACTTATAAAAATTATTTTTATAAATAGAATGTCTGAGAGATGTTTCAATTTTTATATTAAAACAAATCGTGTTAAACTGGTTAAGAACAATTTATTTAGGAAAGTAAAAAACTCATGGTAATTAGAGAAAGGGTAGAGATAATTAGCATATTGAAAATTATAAAGGCCACCATTTTATCAAAATAATAAAATAAAATTTTGGATTCTGGTATTCTGTAGTTATCAAAGATCACAATATGTAACAAAACATATATACCAAACATGGTTCTTCAATTAATAACTGCTGATACTTGACAAGTAATAATTACTGTACTTACCAAAGACCTGATGATACTGATCTTAAAATTTCTTTTAATTTTCGAAGTTATAAATATTTTTTTAAGTAAGCACACATAATTTTAGATGGAAAACAATGAGTTTATTGAAAATACATCCTTAATAATTTGTGAACTACAGCTTAGTTATTCTGAGGTTACTTGTTCATATTCATCAGTTTATATAATTTATACACTTACTAAGTAAAAAAAAGTAATTTCCACTCGAAGGTAAAGTAGAAGATAAAATCAAGTTTTTACAGCACATTTTTTTATTTTTTCTGCACTTATAATTTAATAGAAAATGTATATTGTTTACTAGCACATTATAAATGATATGAGACTGTGAGTCTGTTTCATTCAATATATATTTCTTTTACACTACTAATATATAAATTAAGAATATTATTTTATTAAAAGCATGAAATTTAAAGCATTTTTTACACTATTCTAAATTTGTTTAATATTTAAAAAATATTCCAAATAAAAAATATAATATTGTTACATATAGATAAAATAACCATATCTAATTACAAATGCACTACGAAATTAAAATATAATGTGAATGTGTTTTAAAGTTTGCAATTGAAGTTATAAGTTACATACCACTTTATGACGTAGAAGAATTTCTTTCTGAGAGAACGCTCTTCCACAAACGTCACATGCGAACGGGCGTTCTCCTGTATGCACCCTTAAATGGCGCTGCAACATACTTATATTATTAAATGATTTTTGACAAACTGGACAAGATTTAACTCTAGGCGCATGTTCAATCATATGATTTGAGACTTCTTTTTCCGATTGCATAACTTTATAACACACTCGACACTGAAGAGGATTTGTAATTTTTTTAGGTCTCCCTCTGCGTCGTTTAATTGGAAAACTTTGTTGTTGTTCAGTATTAATTATTTGTTGTTTTATCTTCGATAGTTGCAACTTGCTTTCACTCTGTTCGTCAAATCCTGCAAAATCCTCCATACTATCTTCAGACACATAGCCTGCACTGTTCTATAAACAAAAAAGAAATATGCTTAAAGAACAATTAATGAAAATATCTCCTCAAACCATAGAAAATACAAATATCTTATTGCCTTAAAAAGGGCCTATTTGGAAAAACCCACTTTGAGAAAACAAGTTACAAAATTTTCATGCTTAAGTATTTTCTAAACAATACTTTTATACAACTTAAAAATGTTAAAATATTAAACACTGATTTCTTTTAATCAAAATGAAAAGTATTAAATTCATGTTTAATTTGTTTTAATATTATGTTTTATTACTTGATTTATTACAATGATGTTGAAAAAAATGCTTGTATAGGCTTTTTACAGACAAATTTAATTAACTTTTTCTGTTTGGAACTATTGATCATATTTTTTACATAAATGTAATAAATAATAATATTGAAGTAAAATAAGAATATAAATGATTTTTAATAAGAAAATTTGACAAAATTTTGATGAAAGTTATAGGCTATATGTATTATTAAGATTAAAATAAATTATTTAACAACAAATTAAAGTAGACAAATTTTGTATCAGCCACTAAATCTTTGTCTTCAATACTTTCTATCTTATTTATACTAGCTTTTAAATATTCATTGCCAGATTTTTATAAAACATCTTTATAGCAAACAACAGTCTCAGGATCGGAGGTCTAAAGGTCTAAAGAGCCACCTATACATTGTGTTGTACTGATGTTTACTTTGTTGTCATTCTTGTCTCTGTATCTACTTCATACACATTTGTTTTGCAGAACGGTGACTTAGCTTTCGTTACGGGCAAGCTCAGTCAAACAAAGTTATATATCACATATTTTATTACCAATACTATTCAGTGTACATTTTATTGAGTTTATGTTTAATATGATCAATAACTCTCAGCAAAATAACAACTTCCTTCAGATTTAAGATATACAATAGCTTGTGAACTTATAAAGCTCATTTCTTATACCACCACCACAACTAATGGTGGAACTAGTGGAACCTCAAACATGTTTGTGCCATCACAAAAACTTTAAAGAATTATCAATAAATAATAGAGATCACTATGAAAAACTTCCTGACTACTATCAAGTTTTATTTTTGATTTATCCTCAAACCAACAATTTTTTAATTTAAAATTATATATATATATATATATATATATATATATGTTTTTTGTTTGTGTTTTAACGTCCGACTATTGTGCACACTTGGGCTAATGCAGACGATGGGATGATTTATAGCGTATGAAAATGCCAAGCCCTAGCCGGGAATCGAACCCAGGTCCTCGGGGTGAAAGCCTAGTACGCTATCAACTAGGCCACCGAGGCGGCTAATTTTATATATATATATATATATATATATATATATATATATATATGTATGTATATATGAATGACCTGATAATTAAGATCTGGCTAGATGAGAAAATGGTCATATGGACTTATTGTAACAATTTTGAAAAAAGAAAACAAAACTGTGTGTCGCAATTATAGAGGTATTAAGTTATTTTAAATGTTGCCTACAAGATATTGTCAAACCTTATAATAGCTATTCTGAGGGTGAACTCGGAATGAATTTTAACTGACTATCAATGTGGCTTTAGGCCCAACAGGGGTACAATTGACCAAATGTTTGTCATCAGACAAGTGCTACAGAAATACTATGAAATAAACATAAATGTACACTACTTCACTGACTTTAAGCAAATGTTCGATCGAGTTGATAGAGTTGAGAGACCATCAGTCTTAAAAGAGTTTGAAATACCCTACAAATTGATTAACTTAAGTAAAATGACATTGTTCCATTCACAAGGCAGAGTTCTTATTGCCAATAGAATAAGCAACAAATTCTGTTTCAACGGTGCAGTGCGACAAAGTAATGCTCTGTCGGCCATACTGTTTAACCTAGCTCTGCACAAAGAGTTAAAGACAACTGAACCAAGGAGAAGTTTGGCAACCAAGAACCTCACAGATTCTTGGATGATATAGTAGTTCTCGGAAGAAGCGAACAAGCAATAAAGGAAGTTCTCACTAGTGCCCAAATATAAAAAGGTTGGTCTAGAAACAAAAAAAGTGTTGTTTACATCTCAGCAAAAACGTCTGTCGATTTCCAGTTTCGTGATACTACGTTTGAAGCAGTTGGACACTTTAAGTATCTTGAAGTATATATAAATTGCGAAAACAGGATGAGTGAAAAGATCGGGAAATGGATCACAGCAGGGAATAAAGCATATTACGATCTTGCAAACCTTTTCAGATCAACACTTCTCTCTAGAGCTACCAAGATAAATCGCTTGTGAGACCTGTTGTTTGGCATGATACAGAAACCTGGATGCTGAAAGTCACTGATTGGCAAGTACTAGGATGTTTGAAAGGAAGACTTTAAGGCGTACTTTTAGACCGGATTTTGTCCATGGTGTGTGGTGCATTAGAAATGAGGAATTAGAAAATTTAATAAAGAATGAGAACACATTACACTTCATAAAGGCAAGAAGAATCAGTTGGCTCGGTCATGTGCAGAGGATGGAAGATGGTAGGATGACAAAGAAAATAATGGAAGAGAACTTGTCAGGAAAAAGAAAAAGAGGGCACCCTGGGAGACAATGGTTGGATGACCTGGAGGAGGATCTGGCAAGGATTCGAATAACTGGATGAAAGCAGCTGATGCTGGATCAAGATGTACGGAACAGAACTGTATGGGAGGCTAAAGTCCATCTTGGTCTATAATGTCGGCGAAAGAAGAAAGAAGGTATACTATGTTGTTTTATAAGCCTTTATATTTTCTTGCAAATAACATGCACACTGAGTTCTATACCGAAAGGTTATGTTTAAACTCCTTTAGGATACTGCAGAAATAGCACAGTAAAATATAATCAAGTTTACAAAGGCAAGACAGTATACCGATTTTGTTCTTTTAGTTTGCCTCCAGGTTCTAGCACTGCATAGAGAAAATAGAATCATTTATACTTACAATGTCTAGCAGGGACATTGCGAGGAAGAGGAACACGAACATCAGAAATAAGCACAGAAACGGTCACGGCCACTTTTAATGGCCATACATTCTAAAGAGGAATATTCTTAAAGGACCTGGAAAATGCAGAGTTATTTTGGTTGGAATGGAGTTATTTTTCTACATGTCACATGAAAAAGTCTACATGTTTACAAATGACTGTTTGAATTTTATGTACTGCATATCGTGCATTAATTCTTTGAATTAATACATATTTTATTTCCAATAATCAGATATCCATTAACCCAGGATTTACTGAATGTCTTTTTTTATGTCCAATTTATTTTAGAAAAAATGTAGTTCAGGGATCTCTAAAAAACATTTTATCCAATGTTTGCATGAAATTTTATCTTATTTTTAGCTAGCATTAGCTCCTGAAAAAATACTGTGCCATTTGTTATCACTTATTTGTATGTTTGTATCTGATATTATTTATACATTTTCTAGAAAAAAATGGTGAAGTTGTCATATATTACATTTACTTTAGTTTGTTGGCAAAACTACCTGCAATACAGAGGTAGAAATTTGCTTAGATTTGGCAGTTCAAAATGTATTTTGAATCAAATTGATATTAAATAAGTTATATCACAAATGTTAAGTCATTAAACTCTACACAAATAAAATATATAATAGCAATGAAAATAATGCAATGTATTCTTAGGTACATGAAACTACAAAATATCAATAAACAAATTAATGTAAATTTATAATAATTACAAACACTTACAACTGAGTTCTTTAAATATTCAGGTTTGACTGGCACTTGGGTGCACGGTAGTGGCTTCTTAACAGGTTCACTTTTTACGGGTAAAAGCCCTTCATTATTTATCAATGACGCAGGAAACTCAAAGATAGGAGTGTGTAAGCCCTGTTTCTCTTCCCATGTTAGTGTGCATGCATTCTTGATATCATCCTCATTACCATCTTCAGAGAGAGTCAAGTCCAAATAATCCTAAATAAATAAATAATAAAGGCACACTAATAATTAAAAGTTTAATTAGTACAATACAAATACTTATATTACTTATTCAAAAATAACTAATAATAATAATAACGACAATAATAATAATAATAACTCCGCCATTGCCGGTCCCAAGCCCAGGGCTTCATCTCGCAAGGGATGAAGAAGGAGGAGGGGGAGGAGTAACACCTCCCTAAAAAACCGGGGTCCATCTGGCTCCGGATGGTAGCACCCTGTAAGGGCCCCTGCCTTGGGTTACAAGGTGAAACTTGGTCAACGGTCCTGACAGCGGAAGAGGAATCTCGGATTCCCAACGGTGGATGGAGCAGAAGAGCCTGGTGGTTTCACCATCAACCACAATTCCAAATCCAAAGGCGTTTGTTCCCAGATTTGGCGGCCTTTGGTCAGCGTCTGTTCTCTAGGTTAGGGGCGGTTGAGAATAACCTCCAGGGCTCACAACCTTGGTTGTAAATTCGTGGCTCTAGAAGTCACCCCCAAGAAATTATCAATCATGGAAAAGAGTGAAGTGTGTGATGTAAGTACCTCAGGTGCACACCAGTGCACAAGCAGACAGGATTCTGGGGAGTCTGCAGCATTGCACAGAGACGAGTCGGAGAGTCTTGGAACCTCAAACGAGATGAAGTTTAGAAAACCTAATTACATGGCTACATTCAATGTAAATTCTCTTTTACAAACGGGAAAATTAAAACATCTCACTGACACCCTCAAAAGCCACAATATCATCATATATTTCAGAAATCTCCTTAATTGTGAGGAACCATCAGTAAAGATGGACTTTCATATATCTCCAACTAAACCTGATTCAGAACCTCCAACAGTAGAGGAACTCCAATCAATAATATCGAATCTCAAGAATTATAAGGCTTCAGGAAAAAATCAAATCACAGCTGAACTTTGGAAAAATGTCAACGAAAGTGCTATACAGTCTCTCAGAAACATCCTCAAAGAAATTTGGATAAGTGAAAGAATCCCCCATGATTGGAAGACAGTCCTCATACATCCACTTCATAAGAAAGGATCCAAATCTGACCCTAACAACTACAGAGGGATATCTCTCCTTGACGTAACATACAAGATATTCTCCTACTACATAGGGCAGAACCTCAATTGGACCATCAACTTGGAGAATACCAGGCGGGTTTCCGGAAAAGGAGATCCTGTCCGGAACAAATCCTTAACCTCAAACACATGAACTACCAAAAGTCAAGGGCTAAATCGTAAGTTATCACATTTATTGTCTTTCAAAAAGCATACGACTCTATAGATAGGGAATCCTTATTCTCGGTTCTGAAAGAACTAGACCTTGATAACAAAAACACAAATCTTATCAGGGAAACATTAACTAATACATTCTCCAAAGTTCAATTCAGGTGAGAACTCTCCACCCCTTTTGAGATTAAAACAGGAGTCCGACAAGGAGATGGACTCTCTCCATTGCTATTTAATTGTGCTCTAGAAAAAGTAGTTAGAGAGTGGAACGTAAATACGCATAGTGGAATCAGACTAGGAACTAAGAACAAAGGCATTAAGGTAAATTGTTTGGCTTTTGCGGATGACATGGCCTTACTAGCTGAGACATTGGAAGAAGCTAAGGAACAGACTCTTGAACTCCAGAAGCAAACGTTAAAAATGGGACTTAAAATTTCATTTGAAAAGACTAAAATATTGACAAACATACAAAAACCACCAAAAAAACTTCAAGTGGGAGAACAATACATTGAGATAGTGAAAGAATGCAAATAGCTTGGGGAATGGATCAGCTTGAACGCCCTAAAGAAAAAAAGGAATCTAGGAAAAATGAAGTTGAATTAGCCTTCCAACTTACCAAGGACACATACAACAAGAACTCCCTCTCCTAGAATACAAAGATAAGGCATTACCATACGGTAATTAAACCAGAAGCCTTATATGCAGCTGAAACATTATCTCTCACAACCCAGGGCCCACTTGAAAGGCTGGAGATCAAAGAAAGAAAGATATTACGAAAAATCTTAGGCCCTAAATTCTGTAACAACCAATTACTCCACATCAGTAATGAAACTCTTTACCAAAAAACTAAAACACTATCAGACACAATAAGAAAAAGGAGAATTAATTTTTATGGGCACATCCTCCGAATGGACAAAAATAGACTAACCAAAAAAATATTTGACTACTTTCGCAGTAGAAGAGCCAAACCACTTTGGTTTAGAGAAACGGAGAAAGACATAACAGAACTGCAGATCACTGACACTATGCTCATGGACAGAACAGCCAAAACTATAACCAAGGACAAGACGCAACGGTTCCAAGGCAAAGTCAAATCTAAGCGAACGATCCAAATCTCTGACGAAGAAAGAAAAGCAAGATCACAACGAATGAAGCAATACTGGGCTACGAGGAAGTCACAGAACATTAAAAAGTGATTGATTTAGTGTACCCCAAAGTTGGGTGAAACAAATAAAGAGAATAATAACAACTGTAAACTGCAGGGTTTTTGAAAAAGAACGCCCTAATTTTAATGTGCACTAGAATCTGTACAAAGTGATACACTATTCTAGTTTGTGGTATTTAATTCATCAGCTGTTCAAGTTTTGCTCACGTAAATGTGGGAATTCAGTTCCTGCAGTTGGCAGGCACGCATGGACCTTGCGTATAATGCCAACAGCATTCAGTTTAGGCATTCAGTGCAGTGCAAATGACTACTCTGCAACAAAAGGTGCAGTGTGTTGTTTGGCTTGTGCAAAGTGAGTCTGTTATAACAGTACAACATAATTTTAGACGTAAGTATTGTGGTGAACCACCTACAGCAATAACTCTGTTATTGGCTAAAGTATTTCAAGGAAAACGGCAGTGTTTTAAAGGCAAAGTCACCAGGTAGACTGAGAACTTCTGAAGCTACTGTTGAACAGATCCGTGATTCGTGTGTTTGGAGCCCAAAGAAGTCATTGGCCAGATATAGTCTACAATTAAGAGTGCCTAAAGGTACTTTGTATGATGTAGTATGTAAAAGCTTCGTTTGAGCGCCTACAAATTACAACTGTTACATGAAATTAAACCTGCTGATAAAAACAAAGGATTGAAATTTGCTGTTAACTTTCTACACAGAACTGATGAAAATAAATTTTTTTTGAAAAATGATCTGTTTTCTGATGAGACAATATTTCATGTGAGTGGAACAGTTCGTCATCATAACTACAGAATTTGGGGGAGGGCAGAGTCATCACATATCATTATTCAGCATCGACATGACTCTCGTGTGTTAATGTTTAGAGTTACACACACGTATACAAACACGCACACACACAAAATATATAAATTATTTATTATCCAAACTTGATACCAAGATCCTTTCAGATAAGCAAAACTTTGGATAAGCAGGAAAGCCACAAAAATCTCATTTTTGGGAGAGCCAAAACATGAAATAGCATAGCATTAGAACCTTGATAATTCAAACTAACTGTGACCAGAGGAGTTCAGATTACCAAACACAGATATAAATATGACTAATAACAGGTTAATTGTACAGTAATGTAGTTAAATACTGTTACGCCATAGGCCTACAAAATGACAGAAAATCTCTATACAACATTATTTTGATATAATTCTTGAAAATGTTATGGCGAAAATTATTAGTAAAAAGTTAAATTCCGAGAAGGTATAAAATAAGGGTGGTTTGATGATTAGACAGCAGGAATCCAGAACCTAATATTCATATGTCTTGCTTTCAATATTTGCACAAAAACGTCAATTAGATTTTAGGTTACGGTTGATTACGCAAATCTTTGTTTTGTATTATATATCATAGAAAGAAGATAATGCGACTACACAACTACCCTTACCAGTACAAAGCAGCATCAAGGAACACCCACTGTATCTATCACTGCAATATAACCTACACAATACGCAACTAAGCTAAATACCCAGATGAAAAAAAATACAAAAAATATGTGCAAACACATATAAAAGACATAGAAGCAAACAGATTACATTTGAGTATTGTGAATGTAAGGTGAGACTTTATATAAAACCTTGATTTAAGAGAACCATTCAAAAACCGTTTTTTAATTTGTTAAAACAGTTTATTTTATAAAAACTTCCTTGCAAGTTTTTTTTGCCTATCATTTCAATAAATAACAAATATAAATTACTGATATTACTTTTAATCATGTAATAATTTATGCATTACAACATATTCAGATATTTCA
Source organism: Callitettix versicolor (assembly GCA_022606455.1). Classification (NCBI taxonomy): domain Eukaryota; kingdom Metazoa; phylum Arthropoda; class Insecta; order Hemiptera; family Cercopidae; genus Callitettix; species Callitettix versicolor. Next base: position 53,232,060 of record CM040183.1, read on the forward strand.
GAATGGCTTTACTACCGATGAAAGAAATAAGTTTGGCACAAAAGTTTTCCACTACTGTAGCAAAATTATTGTTGCCTATATTTGGTTCGATTATATTGAACATTTGTATTACCAAGATTCATATTATCAACGTGTTACTATATTATGAGCTGCCATGTAGCAGGTGTAAATGCCTATTGTGGGTGAGTTTATTTATAGGCTACGGACCATTTCTACCTAATCGTGAGTTTTTTTCACAACCCCATATCCACCTTTGGCATATATCCACCATTTCAATATGGCATATCTATCTCTAAGTCTACTCCTAGTTCGACTTCAGACTTGGAGCGAGATATACCTTGAAGTTGCCAGATATTATTTTGGCATAATGTCACAACAATGTTTCTTCTCAAAACAACTGTGTCGAACAGATGTATAAAAAAATGTTGAGGAATAAGTAATTAATAGAAAATTGAAAGCACGTCTCTTTATGGGACACCTGTATACATAGTCATATGTCTGATATCATCTGAACTAAAAATGTCTAAGTAAATAGTAGGTTACTTACTTTAACAACTCTATTTTCACTAGAAGTAGCTTGCGAAGGTGGCAAAGCAACAAATTGCTTTAACTTCACATTTGTTGCTAAACAGCGTTTCTTAAATGTGTAAAATGAATCCAGCTGCGTTAAACAATTTTGACACACATAATTTGGCAATTTGTCATCTTCAGTAACCTGAAACCAAAAATTCTTGTTAGCTTGAATTTAGTATACTTTATACGTAGCTTATTTTTACTTTTTTTATCTTATAATTATATAAATAAAAATGTGTATTGTGTTATATATACAAATTATTTAAAATGTCTGTATAAACAGTAATATATACAAATATTATACATACATATACATTCCATTATTAAGTAATAATTTTTAAACAAAAAAGTTTTAAATTAATATATAAAAGAAAAGAGTCAAAATGTTCCAGTAGTATTACTGCAAAAATGCATTAATCATAATGTGTTTTTACCTCCCTGGATTAGTGGATAAATGTGAATGTGAATTATCACTTTTTATAATTAGTTGTCCAACTTTTTTTTGTAGCCTATTAAATGTCTTAAATGTCACTTTACGCTTATTTCATTTCTTAATCAGTTATTTTCAACTGTATTAAACTTCTATGTTCGCTACTTTGTAGTGCAATTATACACAAGGCAATGTAACTCTACATGATGCCTCAACTCTCTTCACACCATATAGAGGGTGAAGTATGGTAGTCTTGCTAGTCCGGACACTTTCCATTCCAATGCACCACTCCAGTAAACTCCATTACAAACGGACTCTCCATTAGTATGATGTACCAATATTTAAATGGGCATGACTCAGCAATGAATCATTGTATGATCTACTAGAATGCTAAAAGACATTCAAGACAAAGACAATAATGTTTTAAAAAAATATTTTAAAATTTTGATTATGTACTGTACATAATATTGTCATGTTTTGAACGTTGAAGTATTTTATGTGTTTTTACATAATTTTAATCCTGTATGTAATATCGTACATATAAACATAATAATTGTTCGCCAAACATAGTTTAACTTAACAGGGCACTAATCCCTCGCCAAACATGGTTTAAGTTTTTATGTTTTACGCGTTTATATTTTTTCCATCTTTTCTTTTTAAGATCAAAAGTAAAGCATAAAATGGCTGTGTAAAGCAAAAAAAAGTCATTTCCTGTGTAGAAAGCGTCATCCAGCTACTTTAACTCTTCACAGTTTTCTGGGACAATCCACTTCCAGAAACAGTTATGTCAATTTATAATTCTTTTGCTTCCCTTACCTGCTTGAGAACAAATAAGTACTCCCAAGTATATTGGCCTAACTGATGCTCAAAATCTGAAACTACAAGGTTTTTTTTATCCTTCTGAGTAATGTTATGCCATTGCGATCTATACCAACAACAATGTGGAGATATATGTAGTCTCCCCATTTAAACACAATTTGCGTAGACTAGCTGCACCTATTGAAAGGATTTAGACATCCCTCACGGTACCCAAGTTTAACACACATTTACACTTACGACTTTAACACTTTACACTCACACTTACATTTAGGGAGGCAATAATAGCCTCAATGTGCTTTTCAGCTTAAAATAAAATAATAAAAAAAAAAAAATAGTATACAAATAATAAGTATAATAACTTTATATTTATGGAACCTGTCTTACCCCCTTGATGTCTGAAATCACATGGTTTTACACCATTTTTTGTACATATTGTAGTTCAGTGATAGAATTACTGGTAAAAAAATTTGATCACTGCCAACTGATATTGAATCTGCAGTGCATGTCAAATCACAAAACTGGTTATGTTAGGTTGGCAAGGGATTCAGGGCTATATACAGTACTGAAATTTAAGTAATATTTTTTGCATTTTGCCTTCATTCTCATTATGTTAAAGTATAGTACAGTGGTACCTCGATATAAGAGTGCCCTAATATACGAGTGTTTTGAGATATGGGCAGCCGAGCGAGCGATATTTTGCTTTGAGATGAGAGCAAGATTTGAGATACGAGGAATCGCACACTACACCGCTGCACACAACCCCAACATGCGGGGCGCATGTTGGTGTCGTATGCAGCGTCTAACAGTTTCTCCCACCTCATACTAGACCTCAGTCTGTGTGCGCATGTTGGTGTCGTGTGCAGCGTCTAACAGTTTCTTCCACCTCAGACTAGACCTCAGTCTGTGTGCTTGTTTCCCTTGTTTTCGAAGCATTTTTGAAAAGTTGAGTTCGCGTTTTTTGCTTTTTGTACATTTACAAAACATATCACATTTATTTTTATAACCATGGGTCCAAAGAAGACGATGATATCTATTGAATTAAAGCGTGGAATCATAGAAAAACATGAGCAAGGTGTGCTAGTAATTGACTTGGCGAGGATGTACGGGCGTAGCACATCAATGATATGTACTGTGCTTAAACAGGAGTTGATAAAGGGTTTAATGCCAGCTAAGGGCGTTATAATAATTTCTAAGCTCCGGACCTCTCTCCATGAAAAGATGGAGAAACTACTGATGGTGTGGGTGACAGAGAAGCAGCTTCAAGAAGGAACCTTAACACAAAGCATCATATGTGAGAAGGCACGAGCAATTTATAATGATTTGCTGAAGCAGATCCCACACACTTTCACAAACAAGGCATCGGAAGAATCAAAGCCGGTCGGGGCTCGTTTGACAACTTTAGGAAAAGGACCGGCATTCACTCCGTCGTCAAGCATGGTGAGGTAGCAAGTTCGGATGTGAAGGCACCTGAGGTTTACATCAAAACATTTTCCAAACTGATAGAAGCCAAAGGATACATCCCCCAGTAAGTCTTCAACTGTGACGACAGGGCTTTTCTGGAAAAGGATGCCGAATAGAACTTACATAACAGCAGAGGAGAAGACGATGCCAGGTCACAAACCCATGAAGGATAGATTAACTCTAGCACTTTGCGCCAATGCGAATGGCGACTAAAATAAAGCCTCTGCTAGTATACCATTCAGAAAATCCCAGAGCCTTTAAGTCACATAAGATTTTAAAAGAAAAACTGCAAGTTATGTGAAGCATAAATCTGAAGGTGTGGGTCACCAGGAAATTCTTTGTGGAGTAGATAAATCTGGTGTTTATCTACTGTTAAAAAATATCTACAGGAAAATAACCTACCCATGCAAGCCCTTCTCGTCCTCAACAATGCCCCTGCTCACCCACCAAATCTCGAAGAAGATTTACTCGAAGAGTTCAAGTTTACAAAGGTTCTCTACCTACCACCCAACACTACTCCTACCCTGCAGTCCATGGATCAGCAAGTTATTTCTAATTTTAAGAAGTTGTACACCAAACACAACATTAATTAAGCACTTCCATAAGCACTTCACTTTTTCTTTTATTATGTTTTTATAGAATATGTATTTGTTATTTATATAATAAATGTTTCTTCTTGTAAATACATGTTTCTTATTCAAAAATACTTAACAAAAACAACTAAGGGGGTTTTTTGGGAGCTGGAACGGATTAATGGCATTTCAATTAATTTCAATGGGGAAAATTGCTTTGAGCAAGGTTAAGGAATGATTAAACTCGTATGTCGAGGTATCACTGTACTGTAAAATGTATGTTTTTCTATTGACCCTTGTAGTCCGGATACTCGCTGTAATCCGCATGTCTGGTCCAGTAGGTGTCAAATAAGCTGTACTGTATTTACTTCATAGGCGCTGTTGCTAAATTAAAATGCACTTTCTTTATTTAAACAGTCATAAAATCAAGACTGTATTATGTATTTTACAACAGAGCATAACATTAAATTTCACTCTTCCATCCACTGTCCCATATCAAGTAGGTCTTTGGAAAAGCACTGTTAAACCCACCAAATAGTTTTATCAAAATCATTGGAGATCACAGCATCCCATTATCAATTTCATTATTCTTTCTTCCCATGATGAAGCTATCTTAAACTCTTGCCCCCCAACTCCACTAACATTTCTTCTGACCTTGCCGTCCTTATTGGGTAAAACATAATCAGAACTGCCATCTAAACTTAAAACTATGAGCATGGACACTTTCTGACTGAAGCATCTCTTATTACCTAACCAAAGATGAATGTCACACCAAACTGATTGTAACTGATGGGACTATCAAGCAAGTAGTTATCAATCTTCAGTCTCAACTGAAAAAATTCAAAACACCACTTTTTTGTTGAAAGGCAACAATTTTATTGCCTTCAAGATTGTAAAAGAATTAGTAGATGATAAACATGAAATACTGCAAATAGATTTTGCAAAAAAACTACCTAGCTTTGACACAGGACAAAATACAGAGTGCACATTGGAGCCATAAACAGATTCGGGCCTAATGTTTACAATTAACGGATGCCATTTTAACAATGATTTCATTACGAAAACAAAACAACAAAAAAAGAAATTAACATTTCATAATGGTTGTCAGAATATGTGTTAATTAGATAATAAGGTATAAAATATTTTAAAAAATAATCAAAAATCATTATTTGAAAATAACAACCTGTACAACCTTTGTTAATCATGACATCCATTATTTGTGAACTTTTGAAAAGAACAACCTATACTGCACAAACATCAACCTTTGTTAATCATGACAGCCATTATTTGTGAACTTTTGAAAAGAACAACCCATACTGCATAAACATCAACCTTTGTTAAACATGACAGCCATTTCTGAACTTTGTGATTTGTCTCATTTTGTCACTTTACGTTGGGATTACAATCATGTTGTAGATTTTCTTATAAATCACGACATTTTTATAGATTAATATTCATGTTCAAAATGTGGCAATAATTGTAAAATTGATGAGAAAAAATTAAAGTTTCCAAGTTTTTTTTTAAAAAAAAGTTCTTATATTATTTTTTTTTAAATAACACACATTTCATTAATCGTTTTTGTGATGAAAAACACATTACCTACTTTCGCCAACAACCGATTCGAGTTAGGTTAAACAGATAACAACTGAGTTAAATACAATTAACCCTTAAGTGGGCGTGCTAGTGGCAAATTGGCCGCAATTTTTTTTTTCGCATCTTACAGTAGGTATTGATGGAGAAATGTTCTCAGGGCTTTGAGTATTTGTCAAGACCAACTTGAGGGACACGAATTGTATAAAAATAATACTACCTTATCTTCAGTTCGTCTGGAAATAAGGCAAGAATGTGAGATAGTTACGTCTGCGGCCAAGTTACCGTGGCGCACCCAATCGTGTAACTGCTTTTGTAATATTATTATCACTATGTTTGTTCATACATAGTCACTCTTAAACTTCTTTTTTTTGTTTTTGTTTTTGTTTTGTGTTTTAGTTTAGTATTTTTTACCGTGTCGTGTTTCTATTCTATTGACAAAGATTCCAAAAAGTCTATTTTAAATTTGGATTATAACGCTACAAAATGTGGCGTTAATACTGTCAATCAAATGTGTGCAGTTACTTGACATCCCAAAGCACGAGACGGACAATGGCCCTTTTTTATCGGCATTTAGACATTGCCGAAATAAATGCAAATATAATTTATAAATTCAACCATCTGGATTACAGTGAGCAAAGACAAAACTTTTTGAAAAAATTGGCACTCAGTTTCATGAGTTGACACTTGAAAGCTAGAGCAAGAATCCTAACTCTTGGGCAAATATAAGTTATTCGAAAATCAACAGGCTCAAATACCAACCCGTAGACCTATTTGCGGACCACACAAAAATTACAGAACCAAAATTGTCTGCAAAGAATGTAATAAGTATCGCAGCCAGATAACTGCTGTTTGCACAAACTGTTGCACGCAGCTGAAGTAATCTGGATGTTGATTTAGATTAAATTTATAAATATAAATTTTAAAATTTTTTTATAAATTTATTTTTTTGATAAGTGTGACCACTAAGAATTCAGTAATATTTGTCATGTTTGTTGTATAAAATGAAATCCTTTTTCAGACAAGTGTTTGTATTCATTAGCTATTATCTAAGTTTCAAATATTAAATCTTTTCAAAATAAATATAACTATTAAAAAACTGAAAATTAAAATAAATCAATTAGAAACAAATTATAATAAAAAATAATGCAATGTGTCCACTTAAAATTAGTTTAATGGGTACAAAAGCATAATTAGGCATTGTGGCCAAATTGCGGCGGTGCGCCCGGTTGTGTGATATACCTAAGCACACCCAGCTAAGGGTTAACACCTAAGTCGAGTAAGGTTCTTAAACTTTTTTAAATAAAAAATTTAACTAATCATTTTCATGATGAAAAACATGTTACCTACTTTTGAACACTTTTAAACACTTGCACGGTAATAATTTTTAGGTTAATACTTATGTGTTACTTTTATTTCCCATTTTTTCACACTTCCTGTAATTTCCGCACTTTTATATTTTGAATCATTACTTTTGGGCATTTAATAAAGTGTTTTGATAAAAAAATTACAAAAATTGACAAATCACCCAAACATGCATTTTTACCAAATTTAATCTTCCGCAAGTGATTATCTCTTTAATTCAATAATAAAGTAAATAACTGACAAAAAAATAGTAACAATGATAACTTTAATAAGTACCAAAAATGCACAAATACGGGATATCTCTTTAACTAAATAATAAAGGAAAAAGTATTTAACAATTATTTATTCTATAACAAGCTCGAAATGGTATAAAAAGGCACTGATGTTGTTGGTCACGCTGTTCATAATACAACTTACATAATGATTTACAATAGGTTAGATAAAAACCATATATCTTCTACCATAATTATAATACTGAAAACAAAAATCAATATTTTTCTGATGCATAGGCATATTATTATTGAGACCTTAATTCAATTTTGACACATTCAATATTATATCTTGGTAGGCCTAGCCTAATAACTTTTACTACTTACATCAATTGTAATGCATGTCCTAATTTTTAAAACAATTGGTATCATATCTTTATCACCAAATATATTTATCATGACATCTTCCTTTTCTAAACACAACCGACAAGCACTTTCATATTCCACTGGCAATTCTCCAGGAAATTCGCGCGGTTTTGTTGATCTGCTGTACGTTTTCAACATCGCTACAGTTTTGTATTACTTCAATACAAACAATTAATTACAGTTACAACTTTGGAACTTTACATTTTGTTTATAAAACCAAAACAAAATCTGTAAAGCACCAACGAATTCCGAAGACTCCACAACAAACGTCACAGTAATTTACCAAGGCTGCCAACAGTCGTAACAATTTTGAAATAACAAAATAATTATACAAATTGTATCTTCAAAATTTAAAATGTTGAGTATAGTAGTTATTTTTAACAAACAACATTAAAAAGTTTACAAATTAAATCCGAAGCAGGAGTTTTATAACAGTAAAATTTAACAATTTTTTTTTAATTTTAAAGCTTTTTAATATAGAAGTGTCGTAAGTAAAATTAAAATTCTAGTAAGACTGTTACAAAACTTATAAAAAACTACTAAAATGTTATTATTGGTCCTAAGTAAAATAAGGTTTACATTGAAAAAATAAAGAATTTGCATTTGTTACATTGGGTTATCAATAATTCCATTAAAGATACCAATTAGAATTGAAATAATTGCTCTGTTTTATTTTATTCATTGAATTCAATTTATTCATTGTTAAACTGTACGCATTAAAATGTTTAAATTTTATAATTTAGCATTACCATAAACATGGAAATGATATTTTGCTTAGTTGTGGCATATATAATAATTATTTTCTTTGTCCCGGACAATTATGCCTTATTATTTGGTCCCACACTATGTCAAATAAACAGAATCTTTAGAGCTATGTGCTGTTTACATTTTGGTTTACAGCGAACCTAGCGGTAGTGTATTGCCATTAGAACCACGCTAATACGAATTCGTTGCTATATGAAGTATGTTGTATCACATTTTTACCTGCTACTGTAAAAATTAATAAAATGTTTACTTACTGCAGATATAATAAACGTTATTTTTAAACGTTTCAACAATATAACTTTATTTTGATATCAATTTCGTACATTGCATGATTATGACTGAAAATTTATTACGGAGAATTTTAAAATTACCTTTCTCTTTAGATTTACTTGCAATACAAATTTAATTAATTTAAACAACATTTTTTTATTATAATTTTTGTAAACTGTTGTTTAAATCATAATTAACTTTGTATATTATTTATTAGAAATATAGTTTTAAAGATGTCTATATAAATAAAATATCGTAAACAGATAACATACAAAACAGAAGTCAGACAAAAATTTTAATACACAACATTTTAAAAAATAAATTCAATTTTATTCTATGCATAATATTCTTGTTTAAATACTTATCAATACAGTTTTTAATAATTTACTTTGATTATTAAAAAAGATATCAATACAAAGAGATACAAAAGATATCAATTCAAAGAGAAAATAGTTTAATATGATTTGTTTGTCAAATAAAATTATAATTCAAACAAATAAATATTATTTTTTTTAAACTCTTACTAGTGGTTTTAAAAGTTTAAATTACAAAATTCTTTTAGGTACTATTTAAGAGACATTTGTATAGGTTAAAAAGGTGAGTTTGAACAAATAAATGATTTTTATTTAAATTTAAAAAATAAGTTCTAAAATGTTATGCTGAATTATAAATGTAAAATAATTAACTGAAAATTATGTATAATTAACTGAACTTTATAGTACATAATTTTCAAAACAATTATACAAAACGAAAATGTATTTAAATTATGGCATCCTAGCATTTAAATAAAAACTAGTTTATAATCACAAGCATAACTAATGAGTAAGGGATTTACAATCGCATTCTCAGACAGTTTACATATGTTTCCAACTGGTTAAACTTCCTACGTAGTTTGACAGAAGCCCTAACCATATTTTTATATGTACACCATCAAGAGATAGGATTGTTCTGTAGTTATATTAGACTGTAGAAGTTGCAGAACCATGATTGTCCTCATCTGTTGTAAGTGGGTTTTGTAGTTTTGAGTCTACTTCCATTCTGGATCAATCAGAATCAAGAAAAGTCTGTAGATTGCTCAAAACATCTGCTTTATCAGTCTCACAGCTGCCATTTCCTACCAAAACTTTAAAACCAATATTATGAATGATGCAGCTTTTTAAATCACCTATAAGCTGGACCATTGTGGATTTGTAACTGAACCTGCAGTTATTATGTATAGACACAAATTTATTCTCCAGAGAGTCTTGGTTCAGATTTCAAATTCATAAAAAGTTCAAGAGTAGAGTATCATTGAAGTAGAGCATTATGATAGCACTGATAGAAATGACTCAACCATCATATTAGAGTGGTCTCATGGGCACTGCCTGTAATACGCCCACTCCTTACCTTTACTGATCACATGGAACAAAGCTATGTTTTGATTGTCAGCAGTCAACAATTTTCAGTTCATTAATCCAAAGTGGTAAGTGGACACACCCATCATGGTAAAAGGTTTTCATTCACTTACCACTCTCAAAGTTGTAATGGTTGCCATTAAAAAAGTCAATAACTCATTACAGATTTTAACAAATGTTGCAGTTCCAAATCCTTGTGGTTTTTTTTTTTTTTTTTTGGTGTTTAACGTCCGACTATTGTGAATCGAACCCAGGTCCTCGGGTGAAAGCCCAGTATGCTATCAACTAGGCCACCCTTGTGGTAATAGATAATCTGTAACAAATACGTCAATCCGTGAATTTTATATACTTCTATTAGTCCTTTCATGAAATACTTACTCCAATAAGTTCTCTCCAGTAAACTGTTCCAACACAACTTTAATATGGAATTTATTAAATATTTCGTAATTTAAGTTGAACTCCATAAGATTTTCTTTACATACACTCTAGACTCAAATACAATATATTAATTTTGTTTATATTTTAGACTATTACAAAATTCTGTTACAAAATTAATGTGGTCAATTGTAAACACAACAAACGACTTTGGGTTATAATTAAATATATTTTATACAATCATACAAACTTTTCAGAAAGTTGTCTTTTTAAGGATAATTACTAGTATATAGTACTGGTAATTGATCACTATGTATTTGGTAATCACAAAAAACTTTTTTAACAATTACCACCACATTTATTTTATTTGTGTACTATAACAAACTGCAGTTATGTACAAAGTAAACACTAAATGGCTTAGAACCTGAGAAGCTGTGAAAATCTTCATTTTTTGACTCCATACTGGCAACTAATGTGAATCCTTTAGTTTCCAGAGAAGTTGGAACTCTGCTACAGACTTCTTCAAATTGTAGACTTTTCTATGAGAATGTCATCCATTTAGCATTTGTTTCACAATCCAGATTTCACTCTTCAAAATAGAGATGAGTTTTTGGTGAACTCAATCCATTGGTGACACCTGAAAAATAAAATTAGTTTTAAAACTTATTATCTTTTAAATGTATATTTTTAAGGACAGTTTTGTTTACTTAAAAAAAAATTCAGCTTATGACTTATGAAATTTTGTTAATAGTGCAGAATAATGTGACTAACAGCAACAGACGTAAAATTTACTGAATATAATGGTAAACAAAATTCTTGACACCTTCAAAAACTGACACTGCAGCGATATTTTGAAAATCCAACTTTTTGTGTTATTAGAAACAAAAAAACTGTTATTTGTAATAGATTTTATTTAAAAAAATCTTAATTTTGATAATCACTCCTTACTTTTTATGTATATAAAGTACTTATTTTTCTGTATTTATTTTTTTCTACTTAATTACAAATATTAAGGAAAATATTTCCTACTTTAAAAAAAAATCTTTGCTAAAACTTGACATAATTATGTCTGAAATTGTTTTTAAAATTGTGTTGCATTTGAATTAAAACTATTATTTTATATTAACCAACAAAATTTGCTGTGCCTGTTTTATACAATAGGCTGCAAATGTTTATGATACATATAATATACAAATTTTGCTAACTTCACCAAATACAGTTAGTGAATTTTAACAACAGATTTATTTTTACAATCAGAGCAGCTGCTTTTTTTCTGTTTCTCAACACTGGTTGGAGATAACCACCGTTAAATAGGAGTTAAACATGGTTGTATTTTATATTTCAACCATTATGTAAAACTAGTGGTTCAAAGACCTCACAGTAAATAAAATAAAGTGCACTTTAAATAAAAAGAGTGCAGAGCACTCCAGAATAGCATTCTGATGAGGTCGGAACTTTCTCCACCCATATAATGGTAGCCATAATATTACAATAATAAAGAAAACAACTACAACCTCATCATTAAGTTAGAGACAACCATCTTCAAACTTTGTGAATCAAAAAAATCTTACACATATTATGTTTAAGCTGTGTAGAAGATACCTTTGTACCAAATTTTAAAACAATCAGTCCATTCATTTAACCAAAACTGCATCATTAAGGGCCATCGTTAAGAGGCCACCATTCAGAAACGAAAGTGATTTGGAAAAAATCTTACAAATATGTTGTTTTGGCTTTGTACAAGGTATCTTCGTACCAGATTTTAAAACAATTGGTCAATGCATTTGGTCAAAACTGCATATCAAACAAAACAAGACTCAAACCAAATTGGTCATTGAAACAGACCTTCCTCCACTCGGTCTAATAAGTAGGTGAGACAGTGGTGCAAGATTATGTGTTCCCTTAATGTATCCTAGTTAAATAGTTTGTAAGCCAGTGACACTGCAACAAGGGAACCTACAAATACTAACTAGCTTAATTAAGGTAAAAGCTTCACTGAAATTACTAAATCCTAAAGCTTTCAACAAATTTCAGTGACAATTTTACTAGTTGTTACAGTTATACACAGTTTACATTGTATAAAATTTAATTCTTCTAGCTGTGATATTTTGGAGATATTATGTTATTCAACTGACGTATCAAATGGTTCCACAATGTGCAATGACAAAAAAATCACTTAAAAAATTCCAGTTATTATTTGATGTGATATTAATAAAAAATTTCTGTCATTTAAATTTATTGTAATATTCATATACTCAATTACACAACAATATTTTTTTCATTCACTGTAATAATTTAAACATAAAATTAAAAATTCTATACACATCAAAGAAGAAATTATATACTAGGTCCACTAAAGGTAATGAATGAATTCAAACTCATGCGTTGATGATAAACATTTTAGTATTTCTGATTATATTTTTAATAATTAAATATATTGTGTTTGTAGATAATGACAATGATACTTGCAATATAATATTTACGATATGTAATGCATAATGTATGTACTTATAGAATTTAGTTGTGTTTATATAAAGTGTATATTTAGTACTTATTTAGATTTTAATATAATTAAGTTCTTCTCTTAAACTATACGCTATAGTTTAAAACTATATGCGTTACAGTAATTTTCATGAAATGGAATGAATATAGTTCACTCATTGCACTATATAAAATTAGATATATCGCCATAATATATGTATACACTGTGCCTAGGTTTTTCTTACTCTCTTACCATCAGTTAAAAATATTTCAATACTTTCACCAGTCAAAGGGAGTAAAATTAACCTACGTTTTTCTTACCCCCCTACTGAAAAAGAGATTTATATATATATATATATATATATATATATATATATATATATATATATATATATATATATATATATATATATATATATATATATATATATATATATATATATATATATATATATATATATATCAGCATAACATAGGTATACACTGTGCCTAAGTTTTTCCTACCCTCTCCCTGTCAGTTGAAATATTTCAGCACTTTCACCAGACAAAGGGAGAAAATTAACCTACTTTTTTCTTACTCACTACTGAAAAAGAGATCTATTACATTTTTATATATATAATAAAAATCTTTATAGTTGAGTAAAATGGTAATTTACGTCAAGTGTAGGTATAAATTCGCATGTCACGCTCATAGCAGCATTAAAATATCTTACAACTTCCATAAAGTTTTTGGAAAAAAGTCTTTTTCATGAATTCAATTACAGTAAAAGTAAATTGACTGATTGTTATGAAGCCTATTAGTTTGTAAGACAGATACTCACGTTTTGTATACTTTCTTATACAATATGTATATTGTATACATATAAGTACAAATATACATAAAATCGGACATATTTTGCATATGTTCATTTTCCACCAATTACATCAAAAAATAATGTTTGAAACGCGGGCCTATGGGAATCGCGCCCTCGGACTAGCTTGCGTCTGTGCTCGGGGTATAGTTAAAATTTTATAAGGTAAAATGCCTTTTTTGCTATCGAAATATGTATTTATTAAATTAAAGATATCTGACCAATATATATCTGAAGAATTGTCGTATAGACTCAATCTATTTAAGAGTTTGACAAGAATAAATACATTTTTTGACTAAATACATTTTTTATTTTGACCTGAAATATTGTTTTATTTACAATTAAAATTATGTTTAAAACATATTTGTTTTTTATACAAATCGTAATTGATTTGAGAGCCTGACGAACACAAAGGAACTTCGTAGTTCAGTTGGGACGGCGTTGTGTGCCATTGCAATTTTCCTTCTGCTCGCGACCAAGTGTCTCCATTTATTTATTGTGCTCGAGTCTGTTTAACTGTTATTTATTTAATTATAGAGTGGCCAGAGGAAAATTTACTTTTATAAAACGAAATAAAATACGTTTCTTGAATGGAAATGTGAGGTCCAACATTTTGTAGGAAATTCTTAAAATCAGAAGGCTACATTCTTGTATTATTCTTACATTGACTGCTTATTCTTGTGATTTAAAATGCACTATTAGCTCCGTGCCAGAGGTCAGTAGTTATTTCCTCCTTAGGTCTAAAATCACCTGTATTTGTAGTAAGTAACAATTTATTGTATTATTAGGTTTAAAGTCATCTGTATTTGGTACAAGAGTCTTATAACATAATTCGCAAAGTTGATTTCACGCCATTTGCAGCTTATCGTAAAAAATTATTTGTGTTTTTTTTTACAGTAGTTGACATATTTTTTATTTGAAAAATCTTAAATTAAAAAAATACAATGCTCTAAAAATTGGTGTAAAATCAACTTCGCGCAGTACGAAATAAGTGAGACTGGCTGTCCCTCGGGTTCCGGGATATTGGTCGCGTCCTCAAACATGCAAGATATGAGCCTTCCACAATAAGTGAGACTGGCTGTCCCTCGGGTTCTGGGATATTGGTCGCGCCCTCAAACATGCAAGATATGAGCCTTCCACAATAAGTGAGACTGGCTGTCCCTCGGGTTCTGGGATATTGGTCGCGCCCTCAAACATGCAAGATATGAGCCTTCCACAATAAGTGAGACTGGCTGTCCTCGGGTTCTGGGATATTGGTCGCGCCCTCAAACATGCAAGATATGAGCCTTCCACAATAAGTGAGACTGGCTGTCCCTCGGGTTCTGGGATATTGGTCGCGCCCTCAAACATGCAAGATATGAGCCTTCCACAATAAGTGAGACTGGCTGTCCCTCGGGTTCTGGGATATTGGTCGCGCCCTCAAGCATGCAAGATATGAGCCTTCCACAATAAGTGAGACTGGCTGTCCCTCGGGTTCCGGGATATTGGTCGCGCCCTCAAACATGCAAGATATGAGCCTTCCACAATAAGTGAGACTGGCTGTCCTCGGGTTCCGGGATATTGGTCGCGCCCTCAAACATGCAAGATATGAGCCTTCCACAATAAGTGAGACTGGCTGTCCCTCGGGTTCCGGGATATTGGTCGCGCCCTCAAACATGCAAGATATGAGCCTTCCACAATAAGTGAGACTGGCTGTCCCTCGGGTTCCGGGATATTGGTCGCGCCCTCAAACATGCAAGATATGAGCCTTCCACAATAAGTGAGACTGGCTGTCCTCGGGTTCCGGGATATTGGTCGCGCCCTCAAACATGCAAGATATGAGCCTTCCACAATAAGTGAGACTGGCTGTCCTCGGGTTCCGGGATATTGGTCGCGCCCTCAAACATGCAAGATATGAGCCTTCCACAATAAGTGAGACTGGCTGTCCCTCGGGTTCCGGGATATTGGTCGCGCCCTCAAACATGCAAGATATGAGCCTTCCACAATAAGTGAGACTGGCTGTCCCTCGGGTTCCGGGATATTGGTCGCGCCCTCAAACATGCAAGATATGAGCCTTCCACAATAAGTGAGACTGGCTGTCCCTCGGGTTCCGGGATATTGGTCGCGCCCTCAAAGCATGCAAGATATGAGCCTTCCACAATAAGTGAGACTGGCTGTCCTCGGGTTCCGGGATATTGGTCGCGCCCTCAAACATGCAAGATATGAGCCTTCCACAATAAGTGAGACTGGCTGTCCTCGGGTTCCGGGATATTGGTCGCGCCTCAAACATGCAAGATATGAGCCTTCCACAATAAGTGAGACTGGCTGTCCTCGGGTTCCGGGATATTGGTCGCGCCTCAAACATGCAAGATATGAGCCTTCCACAATAAGTGAGACTGGCTGTCCTCGGGTTCCGGGATATTGGTCGCGCCCTCAAACATGCAAGATATGAGCCTTCCACAATAAGTGAGACTGGCTGTCCTCGGGTTCCGGGATATTGGTCGCGCCTCAAACATGCAAGATATGAGCCTTCCACAATAAGTGAGACTGGCTGTCCTCGGGTTCCGGGATATTGGTCGCGCCCTCAAACATGCAAGATATGAGCCTTCCACAATAAGTGAGACTGGCTGTCCCTCGGGTTCCGGGATATTGGTCGCGCCCTCAAACATGCAAGATATGAGCCTTCCACAATAAGTGAGACTGGCTGTCCCTCGGGTTCCGGGATATTGGTCGCGCCTCAAACATGCAAGATATGAGCCTTCCACAATAAGTGAGACTGGCTGTCCTCGGGTTCCGGGATATTGGTCGCGCCCTCAAACATGCAAGATATGAGCCTTCCACAATAAGTGAGACTGGCTGTCCCTCGGGTTCCGGGATATTGGTCGCGCCCTCAAACATGCAAGATATGAGCCTTCCACAATAAGTGAGACTGGCTGTCCTCGGGTTCCGGGATATTGGTCGCGCCCTCAAACATGCAAGATATGAGCCTTCCACAATAAGTGAGACTGGCTGTCCTCGGGTTCCGGGATATTGGTCGCGCCCTCAAACATGCAAGATATGAGCCTTCCACAATAAGTGAGACTGGCTGTCCTCGGGTTCCGGGATATTGGTCGCGCCTCAAACATGCAAGATATGAGCCTTCCACAACAAGTGAGACTGGCTGTCCTCGGGTTCCGGGATATTGGTCGCGCCTCAAACATGCAAGATATGAGCCTTCCACAATAAGTGAGACTGGCTGTCCTCGGGTTCTGGGATATTGGTCGCGCCTCAAACATGCAAGATATGAGCCTTCCACAATAAGTGAGACTGGCTGTCCTCGGGTTCGGGATATTGGTCGCGCCCTCAAACATGCAAGATATGAGCCTTCCACAATAAGTGAGACTGGCTGTCCCTCGGGTTCCGGGATATTGGTCGCGCCCTCAAACATGCAAGATATGAGCCTTCCACAATAAGTGAGACTGGCTGTCCCTCGGGTTCCGGGATATTGGTCGCGCCCTCAAACATGCAAGATATGAGCCTTCCACAATAAGTGAGACTGGCTGTCCTCGGGTTCCGGGATATTGGTCGCGCCTCAAACATGCAAGATATGAGCCTTCCACAATAAGTGAGACTGGCTGTCCTCGGGTTCCGGGATATTGGTCGCGCCTCAAACATGCAAGATATGAGCCTTCCACAATAAGTGAGACTGGCTGTCCTCGGGTTCCGGGATATTGGTCGCGCCCTCAAACATGCAAGATATGAGCCTTCCACAATAAGTGAGACTGGCTGTCCCTCGGGTTCCGGGATATTGGTCGCGCCCTCAAACATGCAAGATATGAGCCTTCCACAATAAGTGAGACTGGCTGTCCCTCGGGTTCCGGGATATTGGTCGCGCCCTCAAACATGCAAGATATGAGCCTTCCACAATAAGTGAGACTGGCTGTCCCTCGGGTTCCGGGATATTGGTCGCGCCCTCAAACATGCAAGATATGAGCCTTCCACAATAAGTGAGACTGGCTGTCCCTCGGGTTCCGGGATATTGGTCGCGCCCTCAAACATGCAAGATATGAGCCTTCCACAATAAGTGAGACTGGCTGTCCTCGGGTTCCGGGATATTGGTCGCGCCCTCAAACATGCAAGATATGAGCCTTCCACAATAAGTGAGACTGGCTGTCCCTCGGGTTCCGGGATATTGGTCGCGCCCTCAAACATGCAAGATATGAGCCTTCCACAATAAGTGAGACTGGCTGTCCTCGGGTTCCGGGATATTGGTCGCGCCTCAAACATGCAAGATATGAGCCTTCCACAATAAGTGAGACTGGCTGTCCCTCGGGTTCCGGGATATTGGTCGCGCCCTCAAACATGCAAGATATGAGCCTTCCACAATAAGTGAGACTGGCTGTCCTCGGGTTCCGGGATATTGGTCGCGCCCTCAAACATGCAAGATATGAGCCTTCCACAATAAGTGAGACTGGCTGTCCTCGGGTTCCGGGATATTGGTCGCGCCCTCAAACATGCAAGATATGAGCCTTCCACAATAAGTGAGACTGGCTGTCCTCGGGTTCTGGGATATTGGTCGCGCCCTCAAACATGCAAGATATGAGCCTTCCACAATAAGTGAGACTGGCTGTCCCTCGGGTTCCGGGATATTGGTCGCGCCTCAAACATGCAAGATATGAGCCTTCCACAATAAGTGAGACTGGCTGTCCTCGGGTTCCGGGATATTGGTCGCGCCTCAAACATGCAAGATATGAGCCTTCCACAATAAGTGAGACTGGCTGTCCTCGGGTTCCGGGATATTGGTCGCGCCTCAAACATGCAAGATATGAGCCTTCCACAATAAGTGAGACTGGCTGTCCCTCGGGTTCCGGGATATTGGTCTGGCGCCCTCAAACATGCAAGATATGAGCCTTCCACAATAAGTGAGACTGGCTGTCCCTCGGGTTCCGGGATATTGGTCGCGCCCTCAAACATGCAAGATATGAGCCTTCCACAATAAGTGAGACTGGCTGTCCTCGGGTTCCGGGATATTGGTCGCGCCTCAAACATGCAAGATATGAGCCTTCCACAATAAGTGAGACTGGCTGTCCCTCGGGTTCCGGGATATTGGTCGCGCCCTCAAACATGCAAGATATGAGCCTTCCACAATAAGTGAGACTGGCTGTCCCTCGGGTTCCGGGATATTGGTCGCGCCCTCAAACATGCAAGATATGAGCCTTCCACAATAAGTGAGACTGGCTGTCCTCGGGTTCCGGGATATTGGTCGCGCCCTCAAACATGCAAGATATGAGCCTTCCACAATAAGTGAGACTGGCTGTCCTCGGGTTCCGGGATATTGGTCGCGCCTCAAACATGCAAGATATGAGCCTTCCACAATAAGTGAGACTGGCTGTCCTCGGGTTCCGGGATATTGGTCGCGCCTCAAACATGCAAGATATGAGCCTTCCACAATAAGTGAGACTGGCTGTCCTCGGGTTCCGGGATATTGGTCGCCCTCAAACATGCAAGATATGAGCCTTCCACAATAAGTGAGACTGGCTGTCCTCGGGTTCCGGGATATTGGTCGCGCCTCAAACATGCAAGATATGAGCCTTCCACAATAAGTGAGACTGGCTGTCCCTCGGGTTCCGGGATATTGGTCGCGCCCTCAAACATGCAAGATATGAGCCTTCCACAATAAGTGAGACTGGCTGTCCTCGGGTTCCGGGATATTGGTCGCGCCCTCAAACATGCAAGATATGAGCCTTCCACAATAAGTGAGACTGGCTGTCCTCGGGTTCCGGGATATTGGTCGCGCCTCAAACATGCAAGATATGAGCCTTCCACAATAAGTGAGACTGGCTGTCCTCGGGTTCCGGGATATTGGTCGCGCCTCAAACATGCAAGATATGAGCCTTCCACAATAAGTGAGACTGGCTGTCCCTCGGGTTCCGGGATATTGGTCGCGCCCTCAAACATGCAAGATATGAGCCTTCCACAATAAGTGAGACTGGCTGTCCTCGGGTTCCGGGATATTGGTCGCGCCCTCAAACATGCAAGATATGAGCCTTCCACAATAAGTGAGACTGGCTGTCCCTCGGGTTCCGGGATATTGGTCGCGCCCTCAAACATGCAAGATATGAGCCTTCCACAATAAGTGAGACTGGCTGTCCCTCGGGTTCCGGGATATTGGTCGCGCCTCAAACATGCAAGATATGAGCCTTCCACAATAAGTGAGACTGGCTGTCCTCGGGTTCTGGGATATTGGTCGCGCCCTCAAACATGCAAGATATGAGCCTTCCACAATAAGTGAGACTGGCTGTCCCTCGGGTTCCGGGATATTGGTCGCGCCCTCAAACATGCAAGATATGAGCCTTCCACAATAAGTGAGACTGGCTGTCCTCGGGTTCCGGGATATTGGTCGCGCCCTCAAACATGCAAGATATGAGCCTTCCACAATAAGTGAGACTGGCTGTCCTCGGGTTCCGGGATATTGGTCGCGCCCTCAAACATGCAAGATATGAGCCTTCCACAATAAGTGAGACTGGCTGTCCCTCGGGTTCCGGGATATTGGTCGCGCCCTCAAACATGCAAGATATGAGCCTTCCACAATAAGTGAGACTGGCTGTCCTCGGGTTCCGGGATATTGGTCGCGCCCTCAAACATGCAAGATATGAGCCTTCCACAATAAGTGAGACTGGCTGTCCTCGGGTTCCGGGATATTGGTCGCGCCTCAAACATGCAAGATATGAGCCTTCCACAATAAGTGAGACTGGCTGTCCAATAAGTCGGGTTCCGGGATATTGGTCGCGCCTCAAACATGCAAGATATGAGCCTTCCACAATAAGTGAGACTGGCTGTCCCTCGGGTTCCGGGATATTGGTCGCGCCCTCAAACATGCAAGATATGAGCCTTCCACAATAAGTGAGACTGGCTGTCCTCGGGTTCCGGGATATTGGTCGCGCCCTCAAACATGCAAGATATGAGCCTTCCACAATAAGTGAGACTGGCTGTCCCTCGGGTTCCGGGATATTGGTCGCGCCCTCAAACATGCAAGATATGAGCCTTCCACAATAAGTGAGACTGGCTGTCCTCGGGTTCCGGGATATTGGTCGCGCCCTCAAACATGCAAGATATGAGCCTTCCACAATAAGTGAGACTGGCTGTCCTCGGGTTCCGGGATATTGGTCGCGCCCTCAAACATGCAAGATATGAGCCTTCCACAATAAGTGAGACTGGCTGTCCCTCGGGTTCCGGGATATTGGTCGCGCCTCAAACATGCAAGATATGAGCCTTCCACAATAAGTGAGACTGGCTGTCCTCGGGTTCCGGGATATTGGTCGCGCCTCAAACATGCAAGATATGAGCCTTCCACAATAAGTGAGACTGGCTGTCCTCGGGTTCCGGGATATTGGTCGCGCCCTCAAGCATGCAAGATATGAGCCTTCCACAATAAGTGAGACTGGCTGTCCCTCGGGTTCCGGGATATTGGTCGCGCCTCAAACATGCAAGATATGAGCCTTCCACAATAAGTGAGACTGGCTGTCCCTCGGGTTCCGGGATATTGGTCGCGCCCTCAAACATGCAAGATATGAGCCTTCCACAATAAGTGAGACTGGCTGTCCCTCGGGTTCCGGGATATTGGTCGCGCCCTCAAACATGCAAGATATGAGCCTTCCACAATAAGTGAGACTGGCTGTCCTCGGGTTCCGGGATATTGGTCGCGCCCTCAAACATGCAAGATATGAGCCTTCCACAATAAGTGAGACTGGCTGTCCTCGGGTTCCGGGATATTGGTCGCGCCCTCAAACATGCAAGATATGAGCCTTCCACAATAAGTGAGACTGGCTGTCCCTCGGGTTCCGGGATATTGGTCGCGCCCTCAAACATGCAAGATATGAGCCTTCCACAATAAGTGAGACTGGCTGTCCTCGGGTTCCGGGATATTGGTCGCGCCCTCAAACATGCAAGATATGAGCCTTCCACAATAAGTGAGACTGGCTGTCCCTCGGGTTCCGGGATATTGGTCGCGCCCTCAAACATGCAAGATATGAGCCTTCCACAATAAGTGAGACTGGCTGTCCCTCAGGTTCCGGGATATTGGTCGCGCCCTCAAACATGCAAGATATGAGCCTTCACACTGGCTGTCCCTGGTTCCGGGAAAAGTGAGACTGGCTGTCCCTCGGGTTCCGGGATATTGGTCGCGCCCTCAAACATGCAAGATATGAGCCTTCCACAATGAGTAAGACTGGCTGTCCCTCGGGTTTCGGGATATTGGTCGCGCCCTCAAGCATGCAAGATATGAGCCTTCCACAATAAGTGAGACTGGCTGTCCCTCGGGTTCCGGGATATTGGTCGCGCCCTCAAACATGCAAGATATGAGCCTTCCACAATAAGTGAGACTGGCTGTCCCTCGGGTTCCGGGATATTGGTCGCGCCCTCAAACATGCAAGATATGAGCCTTCCACAATAAGTGGGACTGGCTGTCCTCGGGTTCGGGATATTGGTCGCGCCCTCAAACATGCAAGATATGAGCCTTCCACAATAAGTGAGACTGGCTGTCCCTCGGGTTCCGGGATATTGGTCGCGCCCTCAAACATGCAAGATATGAGCCTTCCACAATAAGTGAGACTGGCTGTCCCTCGGGTTCCGGGATATTGGTCGCGCCTCAAACATGCAAGATATGAGCCTTCCACAATAAGTGAGACTGGCTGTCCCTCGGGTTCTGGGATATTGGTCGCGCCCTCAAACATGCAAGATATGAGCCTTCCACAATAAGTGAGACTGGCTGTCCCTCGGGTTCTGGGATATTGGTCGCGCCCTCAAACATGCAAGATATGAGCCTTCCACAATAAGTGAGACTGGCTGTCCTCGGGTTCCGGGATATTGGTCGCGCCCTCAAGCATGCAAGATATGAGCCTTCCACAATAAGTGAGACTGGCTGTCCTCGGGTTTCAGGATATTGGTCGCGCCCTCAAACATGCAAGATATGAGCCTTCCACAATAAGTGGGACTGGCTGTCCCTCGGGTTCCGGGATATTGGTCGCGCCCTCAAACATGCAAGATATGAGCCTTCCACAATAAGTGAGACTGGCTGTCCCTCGGGTTCCGGGATATTGGTCGCGCCTCAAACATGCAAGATATGAGCCTTCCACAATAAGTGAGACTGGCTGTCCCTCGGGTTCCGGGATATTGGTCGCGCCCTCAAACATGCAAGATATGAGCCTTCCACAATAAGTGAGACTGGCTGTCCCTCGGGTTCTGGGATATTGGTCGCGCCCTCAAACATGCAAGATATGAGCCTTCCACAATAAGTGAGACTGGCTGTCCTCGGGTTCCGGGATATTGGTCGCGCCTCAAACATGCAAGATATGAGCCTTCCACAATAAGTGAGACTGGCTGTCCTCGGGTTCTGGGATATTGGTCGCGCCTCAAACATGCAAGATATGAGCCTTCCACAATAAGTGAGACTGGCTGTCCTTCGGGTTCTGGGATATTGGTCGCGCCCTCAAACATGCAAGATATGAGCCTTCCACAATAAGTGAGACTGGCTGTCCTCAGGTTCCGGGATATTGGTCGCGCCCTCAAACATGCAAGATATGAGCCTTCCACAATAAGTGAGACTGGCTGTCCCTCGGGTTCCGGGATATTGGTCGCGCCCTCAAACATGCAAGATATGAGCCTTCCACAATAAGTGAGACTGGCTGTCCTCGGGTTCGGGATATTGGTCGCGCCCTCAAACATGCAAGATATGAGCCTTCCACAATAAGTGAGACTGGCTGTCCCTCGGGTTCCGGGATATTGGTCGCGCCCTCAAACATGCAAGATATGAGCCTTCCACAATAAGTGAGACTGGCTGTCCTCGGGTTCCGGGATATTGGTCGCGCCTCAAACATGCAAGATATGAGCCTTCCACAATAAGTGAGACTGGCTGTCCCTCGGGTTCGGGATATTGGTCGCGCCTCAAACATGCAAGATATGAGCCTTCCACAATAAGTGAGACTGGCTGTCCTCGGGTTCCGGGATATTGGTCGCGCCCTCAAACATGCAAGATATGAGCCTTCCACAATAAGTGGGACTGGCTGTCCTCGGGTTCCGGGATATTGGTCGCGCCCTCAAACATGCAAGATATGAGCCTTCCACAATAAGTGAGACTGGCTGTCCCTCGGGTTCCGGGATATTGGTCGCGCCCTCAAACATGCAAGATATGAGCCTTCCACAATAAGTGAGACTGGCTGTCCTCGGGTTCCGGGATATTGGTCGCGCCCTCAAGCATGCAAGATATGAGCCTTCCACAATAAGTGATACTGGCTGTCCCTCGGGTTCCGGGATATTGGTCGCGCCTCAAACATGCAAGATATGAGCCTTCCACAATAAGTGAGACTGGCTGTCCTCGGGTTCCGGGATATTGGTCGCGCCCTCAAACATGCAAGATATGAGCCTTCCACAATAAGTGAGTTTGGCTGTCCTCGGGTTCCGGGATATTGGTCGCGCCTCAAACATGCAAGATATGAGCCTTCCACAATAAGTGAGACTGGCTGTCCTTCGGGTTCCGGGATATTGGTCGCGCCCTCAAACATGCAAGATATGAGCCTTCCACAATAAGTGAGACTGGCTGTCCCTCGGGTTCCGGGATATTGGTCGCGCCCTCAAACATGCAAGATATGAGCCTTCCACAATAAGTGAGACTGGCTGTCCTCGGGTTCCGGGATATTGATCGCGCCCTCAAGCATGCAAGATATAAGCCTTCCACAATAAGTGGGACTGGCTGTCCCTCGGGTTCCGGGATATTGGTCGCGCCCTCAAACATGCAAGATATGAGCCTTCCACAATAAGTGAGACTGGCTGTCCTTCGGGTTCCGGGATATTGGTCGCGCCCTCAAGCATGCAAGTTATGAGCCTTCCACAATGAGTAAGACTGGGTGTCCCTCGGGTTTCGGGATATTGGTCGCGCCCTCAAGCATGCAAGATATGAGCCTTCCACAATAAGTGAGACTGGCTGTCCCTCGGGTTCCGGGATATTGGTCGCGCCCTCAAACATGCAAGATATGAGCCTTCCACAATGAGTGAGACTGGCTGTCCCTCGGGTTCCGGGATATTGGTCGCGCCCTCAAGCATGCAAGATATGAGCCTTCCACAATAAGTGGGACTGGCTGTCCCTCGGGTTCCGGGATATTGGTCGCGCCCTCAAACATGCAAGATATGAGCCTTCCACAATAAGTGAGACTGGCTGTCCCTCGGGTTCCGGGATATTGGTCGTGCCCTCAAACATGCAAGATATGAGCCTTCCACAATAAGTGAGACTGGCTGTCCCTCGGGTTCCGGGATATTGGTCGCGCCCTCAAACATGCAAGATATGAGCCTTCCACAATAAGTGAGACTGGCTGTCCCTCGGGTTCTGGGATATTGGTCGCGCCCTCAAGCATGCAAGATATGAGCCTTCCACAATAAGTGAGACTGGCTGTCCCTCGGGTTTCGGGATATTGGTCGCGCCCTCAAACATGCAAGATATGAGCCTTCCACAATAAGTGAGACTGGCTGTCCCTCGGGTTCCGGGATATTGGTCGCGTCCTCAAGCATGCAAGATATGAGCCTTCCACAATAAGTGAGACTGGCTGTCCCTCGGGTTTCGGGATATTGGTCGCGCCCTCAAACATGCAAGATATGAGCCTTCCACAATAAGTGAGACTGGCTGTCCCTCGGGTTCCGGGATATTGGTCGCGCCCTCAAACATGCAAGATATGAGCCTTCCACAATAAGTGAGTTTGGCTCTCCGTCGGGTTCCGGGATATTGGTCGCGCCCTCAAACATGCAAGATATGAGCCTTCCACAACAAGTGAGACTGGCTGTCCCTCGGGTTCCGGGATATTGGTCGCGATCTCAAACATGCAAGATATGAGCCTTCCACAATAAGTGAGACTGGCTGTCCCTCGGGTTCTGGGATATTGGTCGCGCCCTCAAACATGCAAGATATGAGCCTTCCACAATAAGTGATACTGGCTGTCCCTCGGGTTCCGGGATATTGGTCGCGCCCTCAAACATGCAAGATATGAGCCTTCCACAATAAGTGAGACTGGCTGTCCTCGGGTTCCGGGATATTGGTCGCGCCCTCAAACATGCAAGATATGAGCCTTCCACAATAAGTGAGACTGGCTGTCCCTCGGGTTCGGGATATTGGTCGCGCCCTCAAGCATGCAAGATATGAGCCTTCCACAATGAGTAAGACTGGCTGTCCCTCGGGTTCCGGGATATTGGTCGCGTCCTCAAACATGCAAGATATGAGCCTTCCACAATAAGTGAGACTGGCTGTCCCTCGGGTTCCGGGATATTGGTCGCGCCCTCAAACATGCAAGATATGAGCCTTCCACAATAAGTGAGTTTGGCTCTCCGTCGGGTTCCGGGATATTGGTCGCGCCCTCAAACATGCAAGATATGAGCCTTCCACAATAAGTGAGACTGGCTGTCCCTCGGGTTCCGGGATATTGGCCGCGCCCTCAAACATGCAAGATATGAGCCTTCCACAATAAGTGAGACTGGCTGTCCCTCGGGTTCTGGGATATTGGTCGCGCCCTCAAACATGCAAGA
Source organism: Callitettix versicolor (assembly GCA_022606455.1). NCBI lineage: Eukaryota > Metazoa > Arthropoda > Insecta > Hemiptera > Cercopidae > Callitettix > Callitettix versicolor. The sequence continues at coordinate 53,258,163 of CM040183.1, forward strand.
TATGAGCCTTCCACAATAAGTGAGACTGGCTGTCCCTCGGGTTCCGGGATATTGGTCGCGCCCTCAAACATGCAAGATATGAGCCTTCCACAATAAGTGAGACTGGCTGTCCCTCGGGTTCCGGGATATTGGTCGCGCCCTCAAACATGCAAGATATGAGCCTTCCACAATAAGTGAGACTGGCTGTCCTTCGGGTTCTGGGATATTGGTCGCGCCCTCAAACATGCAAGATATGAGCCTTCCACAATAAGTGAGACTGGCTGTCCCTCGGGTTCCGGGATATTGGTCGCGCCCTCAAACATGCAAGATATGAGCCTTCCACAATAAGGGAGACTGGCTGTCCTTCGGGTTCCTTGATATTGGTGCGCCCTCAAACATGCAAGATATGAGCCTTCCACAATAAGTGAGACTGGCTGTCCCTCGGGTTCCGGGATATTGGTCGCGCCCTCAAACATGCAAGATATGAGCCTTCCACAATAAGTGAGACTGGCTGTCCCTCGGGTTCCGGGATATTGGTCGCGCCCTCAAGCATGCAAGATATGAGCCTTCCACAATGAGTAAGACTGGCTGTCCCTCGGGTTCCGGGATATTGGTCGCGCCCTCAAACATGCAAGATATGAGCCTTCCACAATAAGTGAGACTGGCTGTCCTTCGGGTTCCGGGATATTGGTCGCGCCCTCAAGCATGCAAGTTATGAGCCTTCCACAATGAGGAAGACTGGCTGTCCCTCGGGTTTCGGGATATTGGTCGCGCCCTCAAGCATGCAAGATATGAGCCTTCCACAATAAGTGAGACTGGCTGTCCTCGGGTTCCGGGATATTGGTCGCGCCCTCAAACATGCAAGATATGAGCCTTCCACAATAAGTGAGACTGGCTGTCCCTCGGGTTCCGGGATATTGGTCGCGCCCTCAAGCATGCAAGATATGAGCCTTCCACAATAAGTGGGACTGGCTGTCCCTCGGGTTCCGGGATATTGGTCGCGCCCTCAAACATGCAAGATATGAGCCTTCCACAATAAGTGAGACTGGCTGTCCTCGGGTTCCGGGATATTGGTCGCCCTCAAACATGCAAGATATGAGCCTTCCACAATAAGTGAGACTGGCTGTCCCTCGGGTTCCGGGATATTGGTCGCGCCCTCAAACATGCAAGATATGAGCCTTCCACAATAAGTGAGACTGGCTGTCCTCGGGTTCTGGGATATTGGTCGCGCCCTCAAGCATGCAAGATATGAGCCTTCCACAATAAGTGAGACTGGCTGTCCCTCGGGTTCCGGGATATTGGTCGCGCCCTCAAACATGCAAGATATGAGCCTTCCACAATAAGTGAGACTGGCTGTCCCTCGGGTTCCGGGATATTGGTCGCGCCCTCAAGCATGCAAGATATGAGCCTTCCACAATAAGTGAGACTGGCTGTCCCTCGGGTTCCGGGATATTGGTCGCGCCCTCAAACATGCAAGATATGAGCCTTCCACAATAAGTGAGACTGGCTGTCCCTCGGGTTCCGGGATATTGGTCGCGCCCTCAAACATGCAAGATATGAGCCTTCCACAATAAGTGAGTTTGGCTGTCCCTCGGGTTCCGGGATATTGGTCGCGCCCTCAAACATGCAAGATATGAGCCTTCCACAATAAGTGAGACTGGCTGTCCTTCGGGTTCCGGGATATTGGTCGCGCCCTCAAACATGCAAGATATGAGCCTTCCACAATAAGTGAGACTGGCTGTCCCTCGGGTTCCGGGATATTGGTCGCGCCCTCAAACATGCAAGATATGAGCCTTCCACAATAAGTGAGACTGGCTGTCCCTCGGGTTCCGGGATATTGGTCGCGCCCTCAAGCATGCAAGATATGAGCCTTCCACAATAAGTGGGACTGGCTGTCCCTCGGGTTCCGGGATATTGGTCGCGCCCTCAAACATGCAAGATATGAGCCTTCCACAATAAGTGAGACTGGCTGTCCTTCGGGTTCCGGGATATTGGTCGCGCCCTCAAGCATGCAAGTTATGAGCCTTCCACAATGAGTAAGACTGGCTGTCCCTCGGGTTTCGGGATATTGGTCGCGCCCTCAAGCATGCAAGATATGAGCCTTCCACAATAAGTGAGACTGGCTGTCCCTCGGGTTCCGGGATATTGGTCGCGCCCTCAAACATGCAAGATATGAGCCTTCCACAATAAGTGAGACTGGCTGTCCTCGGGTTCCGGGATATTGGTCGCGCCCTCAAACATGCAAGATATGAGCCTTCCACAATAAGTGGGACTGGCTGTCCTCGGGTTCCGGGATATTGGTCGCGCCCTCAAACATGCAAGATATGAGCCTTCCACAATAAGTGAGACTGGCTGTCCCTCGGGTTCCGGGATATTGGTCGCGCCCTCAAACATGCAAGATATGAGCCTTCCACAATAAGTGAGACTGGCTGTCCCTCGGGTTCCGGGATATTGGTCGCGCCCTCAAACATGCAAGATATGAGCCTTCCACAATAAGTGAGACTGGCTGTCCCTCGGGTTCTGGGATATTGGTCGCGCCCTCAAGCATGCAAGATATGAGCCTTCCACAATAAGTGAGACTGGCTGTCCCTCGGGTTTCGGGATATTGGTCGCGCCCTCAAACATGCAAGATATGAGCCTTCCACAATAAGTGAGACTGGCTGTCCTCGGGTTCCGGGATATTGGTCGCGCCCTCAAACATGCAAGATATGAGCCTTCCACAATAAGTGAGACTGGCTGTCCCTCGGGTTTCGGGATATTGGTCGCGCCCTCAAACATGCAAGATATGAGCCTTCCACAATAAGTGAGACTGGCTGTCCTCGGGTTCCGGGATATTGGTCGCGCCCTCAAACATGCAAGATATGAGCCTTCCACAATAAATTGAGTTTGGCTCTCCGTCGGGTTCCGGGATATTGGTCGCGCCCTCAAACATGCAAGATATGAGCCTTCCACAATAAGTGAGACTGGCTGTCCCTCGGGTTCCGGGATATTGGTCGCGCCCTCAAACATGCAAGATATGAGCCTTCCACAATAAGTGAGACTGGCTGTCCTTCGGGTTCTGGGATATTGGTCGCGCCCTCAAACATGCAAGATATGAGCCTTCCACAATAAGTGAGACTGGCTGTCCTTCGGGTTCTGGGATATTGGTCGCGCCCTCAAACATGCAAGATATGAGCCTTCCACAATAAGTGAGACTGGCTGTCCCTCGGGTTCTGGGATATTGGTCGCGCCCTCAAACATGCAAGATATGAGCCTTCCACAATAAAGTGAGACCGGCCCTGACGCCAATGTATATATTCTAGTTCCAACATAATATTCAACTACTTACACAATTTACTAAGTAAAATAACAAAAAAATGTAGTAAGCTCGCAACTGGAAAACTATTTAACCACAACTGACGGTTAGAAACATATACTGAATGTTTCGAGAGTAACTAGAATACGGCCGAGACGTCAGTGACACCGGTGTCTCCAAAATGTACGAACGAGCTAACGATTCCGGACACCGATCGCTGCCAATGTCCTGTTCACCGGTATCTCGTCTGTTGGTAGCTCAAATCAAAAAACGTTTTCAATTGAACGTTGTGTGTGTGTTTTGCTAGACGCCCCTGTTTTACAAAAACTGCAAGTTACATGGTCACCAGTGACATATAACCAGGTTGTAAAAACTTATAGTTAAAAGTGTTTTCACAGACATAAAGTTACAAGACTTGTAGTAACTAGTGGACTTTAACTGAAGACGTCCGAATAACATGATTCAATGTGGTTGAATAAATGGCATTCTTCAAAGTTCAAAATAAAAATTTGAATTTTGTCTTCATATGAATTGCAATTTTGCAATTGCAAAATAAATGCACAAGATAAATTAAAATACCGTAAACTTAGCCTCAATGCAGTTGTTTGAATTTTTTAATAAAACCAGAGTAAATGAGTGAAGCCTTTTCAATCACGTTGACTACCAATCTACACGATTCAATTCGTTTGGGTCTGTCATATTGGTTAACGGCGTTGAACAAAAGCAGAAGTTCAGCCAACTGTTTTCAATGGTTCTAGTTCAATGATAAATACTGAAATGCAATCTACACTGTTAAATTTCATTGATTCAACCATATGAAAACTAATTCAGAATAATGAAAAGCAGGTGTTAACATACAACACTAACTTTCTCTATAACAATAATGAGGGAATAACTTTGAATAATACTTCGTTTCGGAAGCTACCGGCAAAAAACCAAAAACTTGACAATGGAGACAGTTTAATAGACCAGATCTCTCATGATCAAATTTTTAAGTATGTACAAATTCGAAGCAAAAACAAATAAATAACAGAACAAATTGCATTAATTTTTTCGACAATATTTATTATTGTCTATTTGAGCCACTATGGATTTTAAACTCTTCGTTCCGGTAACTACGTTAAAAAAAATTGAAAATGGCTAAAATCTTATTTCTCAAAACTGGTATGTCTCAATTTTTTCGAATTCACTAATAACAAATCGAAACAAAATGAAAATTTATCTGTTAGAGTCTATTTTTGTTTTGCTGCGATGTTTCGGTCAATTTTGATTAAAACCATTTGCGCGTTAGAATTGTTTTGTTTTATTATTTTTTTTATGGCTGCTAATTTAAATTTTGGGGCAACATTTAAAACACTTGCTTAGTGTATTGGGGCTAAAGATTCAAAAACACTAAAAAGCCATACTAGAACAAAAGCACATAAATGGCTACTTTTTTATTGTTACTTTAACGAAATGGACCCGAGTGAAGCCGAATACCTTAGCTAGTTTCAAATAAAAGCATGTCGTGGAAAATTGGAAAGGAATTAACCTTATTGTTCTTTTCAAATTGTTTCTTTGTTTGCAGCAATTATCGAAGAAGCACCTTATTACCAGAAGATATGAGCACAATTTGGGTATACAATTCAAGTTACTATAAGTTCAGGTTGTGCAAGAACTGTTACTGTTTAAAAAATATTGCAATCTCGATTTGTACAAAAATATTGTACTGATCGATTTTTCATGTTAAAAGCCTTGACTTAATAATTTTTATAAATATTTGTAGGCCCTACACTTCATTTATTTAAGATTACTTGGGAAAATTAAACTCCTAATTATTTGTATAAACTACAAAAAATAAATTACCCTCACTCATCGCAGTACTCACCAAACCAAAATCCTCTGCGAAATAAGATCGAAGGGCACAGACTGAGATTAACAAAAACTGCTGTATTACAGTTACCGTACTAATGTAGTCATATTTTTCCCAAATAGTCAGGGCAATCCTAGAAATTCTAGGATTTCGCAAATACTAGACATGACTTCCATTATTTGCTACCAATTTTGTTTGTGGATTTTTTTACTTTGAACCTTTATTGTTTTTTTATACTTGACTGGACGAATATTTGATTTGTCTTTTCATTTTACTGCACCACTTATCGACTTACATAAAAACATCATCGGCTTTCAAAACTTCAGTGTAAAAATGTTGTTCCTCCATTTCCCGGTAGTTTGTACTACAATGACACATTGTTGTTGCAACCGGCAGCAAAAAACAATAAAAAAACTGTTAAAAGTTAGAAGAGTAAAAATAGTAAAAACATAATTTCAAACGAAATCTAAGACGTTTTATAAATAGCCCAAGTGGCCTGTGTTTGGGTCGGTTGGGAGGAATTCAGTTTTGCCGAGCCAGCCTTCAGCTACGATATTCAGGTAACTAAGTGACCTCTTGCCTACTTGACCAAATTATTGTTTTATTGCTTTACTGCATGTTTCACTGTTCTTTGCTGCTGTTGTTGTTGGTCTGTCATTTTCCGTTGCATTATTTTATGAGATGTTGTTATGACCAGTAGCTTAACATCTGTTTATTTTTTCCTTGTAAAGCTAGGAAAATAGAACTGTTTTTAATATCAACTTTTGCTTAAATTTAAGATTTAAATTGTTTTCGACTTTAGGTTTTATTAACGAAAATTCCAGTTGTAGACTTACACGTTTTCCTCATCTTTGTATGAATATTTCTTCTTGGAAATTTTGCAATTCGACTTTAATAAAGTACGTAAAAACCCTACAACAATAGCTTAACCATTATTAAAAGTGGACGTGTGTTAGTACTTTTTTTAGGATTTTGCAGGCAGTTTATAGTTCTCTATTTTTAATGACAACACTAATCACAAATTAGTGATTAGTAAAGCTAACAAATTTTTAAAATTGATAATTTTGTTTAGACCTATATCTTTTAAAGTGATCCCAGCTAAGTTTTTCTTTGGTAAAATCTTTTAAACTTCAAATTGGTTTGAAAATTGTAAGACCTATGACTTAAAATTGAAAAGCTTTCTTTTTAAGAAAAAAACTGGTAAGGATCGTTGTCATTTACCAGTTTCTTGAATCTTTGCATAACAAGTAAGCAACATCTTCATAATTCTGTTCAAAGTAATTGTTAAATATTGTTAATAACGGTATAGATGACATTAGACGTTTGATACAATTACGTAGTGAAAATAAAATCTTAAATAATATCTAAACAAGTTTAAAGTATTAGTTACACGGGCTTATAAATAAAATAAAGTTGCAAACCAGATATAAAACATTTTTAGGTGGATTATCATGAGACTTGAAACCAATAAAGAAATTTAGCTGAACATTGAACGTGTGTGGAGACATTATTTAAGTGAATTATTATTACTATTATTATTAATAAGAAGAAGAGTCCAATAAACACTACATTTTAATAACACTACATCAATTTAATAAATAAATAAATTATAATCTATTTATTTATTTATTAAAACTAACCATCACATTTAATATTATTAACACAGAATAGCCTATTATGTTTAATAACTATTCTACGTCACACCATAACCTAACCAAATAGGTTACACAATAGGCCTACAAGGTTACACAATAGGCCTACAATGTTAATAGGTTTACATCATTCAATCTTAACAAGTTTTATCCTATACGCTTTATAAGAGCTACAAACTCGAATATAATCTGTCAGTTGCAGGATTTATTAAGTTTTCCGATTTACTTGTAAAATGTAACATTCAAACCATAACCTAACTAAATAGGCTACACATTAGGCCTACATACTCTACAGTTTAATAGGTTTACATCGTTCAATCTTAACAAGTTTTATCCTATACGCTTTATAAGAGCTACAACTCGAATATAATCTGTCAGTTGCAGGATTTATTAAATTTTCCGATTTACTTGTAAAATGTAACAATCAAAGCATAACCTAACTAAATAGGCTACACAATAGGCCTACATACTCTACAATGTTAATAGGCGTGTTTGTTTTGTTGTTATGCAGTTTTGTCCAAACCGATTGTTTTGAAACTTTTACGGAGGTTCCTTGTAAAGCCTTTGTAACGTATGTGTGAGATTTTTCTCACTTACTTCTGTTTTAAGATGGCGGCCTACGATTTAAAATAATGAGAATACGAAATTTTAGCCAAACGCATTAACCGATTGTTTTATAATTTTGTAAGAAGATATCTTGTATAAAACCCAAATAACATATGTGTAACATTTTACCATATTTACTTCCGTTTCAAGATGGCTGCCTCTGATTCAAGAATGACTAGTTACGTAATTTTAATCAAAGCATTGGCGATTGTTTTAAAATTTGGTATGAAGATACCTTGTATAAAGTTCAAAGACGTATGTGTAAGATTGCTTCCTATTCACTTTCGTTTCAAGATGGCGGGATTTGATTCAATTTTGAGAGTGTAGGTGCTGATTATTTCCTGTAATACTGACTGAACGGCAAAACCTATCATAATTTTGACCACTTTGTGGAGTAAAAGCATCAAATTCCCAATAAAATTGGTCCAGTAACATTTTTCGTAAATATTACGGTTACCAGTTAAATTGGCCGGAAAAAGTTACGAGCGCTGTCGTGGAGAGCTCTGTTTATACTGATCTCTGAACTACTAGTATCTACATTTTAGAAAGTCTGTGTGTAATGTTAACAGCTGTAATATGTAGCCTACCATAAATATTTGTCTAGCTAGACAAATGTGTGAACTCGTAGGCGTATACAAGCCCGTTTTCACAAGTAACAATTGTTTTCTCTAATATGTGTTCAGCGAACAATTCAAATTATAACTGTTTCAAATGGTTTGATGAGGTCAGTTAAAAATAAGGTTTTAAAGAACTGTTGGTGTGATGTTTCGTTCAGATAATGTGTTTATTAACTCACATTGACATTGTTAGTGCCACCTAGCCTCGCTGGTCGCTGTCTTGTCACGAGGAACGAAAATACCCTGCGCTCGTGCGTCATCCGCCTACGTACCTCGACACCACCTTGTCACTGCCGACTTAATTATCGCTGACTTTTATCACAAAGAATGCTTACACCGTGGTAGAAAACATTCGTAATAATTAGTTTTGTAATTGCAAATTATAAATTGAAATACAATGTCTAATAATAATAATAATTGTAAATTTTTTTTGCATATTTTGTCAAAGCTGTAATTTTTTTATTTAATGAAAAACTGATAAGGTATATTTCAACTATTGTGAAATATTTGTTTGATAGTCAAAACTGAAACATATTATTATTTATTTTTTGAATTTTTGAATCCACTGAAACATAATCACGACACACAGGTGATTCATATCATACATCACATCATATTTGCTTATGATATGAAAGCAAATTTTTAAAAAAGTAGCAAAAATTAACATCGCATCAAGAAAATTTTCACAAAGTAAAAAAATTTTAATCTCATAAATGAATATCTTAAATGAATTTCCAAAATGTAACAAAATTTAACACCATAAAAAATATTAAAAGCAAATTACAAAAATTAAAAAAATATCTCATAATCAAATATTGATTGCAAATTTTCAAAAAGTAAAATAATTTGACATCACGTTAATGAATATTAATTTCAAATTTTGTAAAAGTAACAAAATTTAACATCACATTAAAAGAAATATTTAAAGCAGATTTCCAAAAAGTAACAAAATTTGCAAAATTTACTATTACATAAACATATATTTAAAAGGATTTTCAAAAAAATCAACAAAATTTAAAATCACACTAATGAATATTTTAAACAAATTTCCAAAAAATAACCAATTTTTATAGTAATGAACATTCAATAGGTGAATATTTTTACATTCTACAATAAAAATACAATCATGAACCCTGACTGCATGGAATTTGTACCTTTTTTAAACTTAAATCTTTTTTAATGTGATTTCGTCTTGATAATCATTGTTAGCAACTGCATAAATTGTATTTTACATAATACTGAACATAAAAAACTGAACCTTATCTCGATCAAGTTTGTCCTTTTATGAAATTTGAAAATTAAAAATATTAGCTGATTCATGCAGATTTTAATGCTGATTACAATGAGGATATTTGATTTTCAAAAGAAAATTTAAAACAAAAAGTCATAATTATTATTAATATTTTAAACAACTACTGTTTTGAAATTGTTGAGCTATAGAACGATATTTGCTTAGTAATAAACTTATCTCAGCTGTTACCAATTGAGAGTATCAGGAGTATAAAAAGAGAGACACAATAGATCTATAAAAGTCGCAGCGTGTTTGTAATCCCTGAATATTCATTCATTTAACATATTACCAATATCCATTTTTGAGCCAAGATTGAATCAAATAAAAAAAAATTAAAAAAATGCAGAGGCTAGAGTGCTAACTCATGATATATTATACATAATGATTAGACATACAATACACATAACACAGATTTGAATCTTACTACAATGACCACTTCAATTGCTAATTTTTTAAAGAAAATTTACAAAAATACACTACCTAATTTAAAAAAATATCACATGAGGTAAAAACATTTGGGCTAACATATTATGAGTAGCCTTTATTATCCTTTGAGTAGGCTTTAATAATATGAAAACACATTATGTTTTAAAATAATTTTTTTAACAAATGTTTAATAATAGCCATCTGTGTGTCTACATATTGTAAATAGTAATTTTAATTAACTAAACATTTTAATTTCAATCAGAAAAATATATTTATAAAATTATAAGATTTTATTTTTCTTTAATTTTTAATTTATTATTTATTCATCATATTAAAATGCATTTTTACTATTTGTTGACATTACAATTTCATTGAAAAGTTATGGTTTTATTTAAACTTTTGGACTAGACAATATTTTTCTTACATACTTTTCTTTTTCTCTTGTTCTTTAAACACTCACATAGAATTTTTGATTCTTCATTATTCAATTTTATTTTATATTTCAATTCTATTTTATCACTTTTATATACAATATTTGTCATAATACTTTGATTTTATTTATTACTATTGTTTGTTTGGGGATTTGCTGCAAGCTTTGTGTGCTAATGCCACTCATTTTCAAGCTGGAACCTCGAAATTCCCTGACTACTCACAACTACATTTATTTTCTATGTTGTAATCCTGAAACAATAGCAATAGTCTAAATGAAATCTTAAAATTTAAACCAATTATTTTTTGAAAATATAAATATTACGCATATTTATTTACATTATTCAAACAAAGATGGCTTATTTCACACTGATCTTCATATGATTCAATTCAATGTTTTCTCATGTAATAAATAAATTTTTGTTCAAAATTTCTTAAAGCCTTGATGTTATGCATCAATTCAGTTAATTTTAAGTATTTTGAACTTAAACAAAATGAAACCTTAATAACTTTTTATGTCTGAAATGATCTTACAAATCAGTACAAGTTACACAAGAGAGGTACTTATTTTGTAAATCGTTTACAAATTTTGTAAAGTATTATTTAAAACCATTCAGGTAGAAGAATTGTATTCATTATTTTCTACAGTGTTGCTCGAAAGTTCCTCCACAAAGAAAAATAACACATTAATGAACTGAGTGATATAAGTTAATGGATTTAATGTTTTATTTATAATCAAATGATGAATATTATTGAAGATATGTATTTTAATCATATTGTTAACAAGATATTTTCAAGTAAGGTTATGTGTTTTTTAGACAAATATTTATATCGTTAATTTATAAATCGTTAGTTGTTAGAAAGATGTGAATATACAGAAAGTAGTTTTATACGTACTAGAATGAATTTCCTCTAAAATTTATACTAAGAAATAAAAAAATGACACTAAAAAATTCTAAAATCAAATCTTTTTATCACATTGAATCAACAAATTATCTATTGTCCATTTATAATCCATCTTCCATTACACTAAAACTAATATCTTAGGAAATCAGAGCAGTTTCAAGAAGAAATGATCTTTGCCATCACTTTGTACAGTATATTTTAATGGACAGCACATATTGTGAAGATAAAATTCTAATATAGGTAGACATATTATTTAGAAAAAAAGAAAAAGGAAAAAACAGGTGCATTCGTGAAAAAGGTGACTTACAAACATTTAAAACAATTACAATACAATATTTATAATACTGTATGAAGTTACATTTTGTGTATAGGCCAACATTGTAGATAATGTAGCCTACATAAATAGGTATTTATAGTATCTTGACCATTTATATCTTTAGGTGAATAAGTATTACGACACACACAATAATGTCAAATCTTTTGGCACAGACATTGTGGTACCATATTCCAAATTATCATTATGACTAACTAACCACCAGACTAAAATAATTAGATTATCATACGTCCTTTCCTTATTGCTTTATATTATACTAATTACACTAAAACAATAATACTTAATTCTTCTTCATTGCTTTATATTATACTAATTACACTAAAACAATAATACTTAATTCTTCTTCATTCTTAGTCTTCACTTTTATTTTTGTATATTATATTCTCATAGATTTGAGATGCTCTATATGCAGATGTTTTGTAGGTTTTTGTTTTACTGTTTGCATAAAATATTTCTTGAACAAGCATTAATTTACATCTTATTAATTTACTCTTAACATTTTACTGAAAATAAAAAGAATCAAAAATTAATAATAAGGAGAATTTAATTTGTCTTCTAATTTACTAAAGAAGAAATATTCTGCAACTCAAAACAATAATAATCAATTACAGTAATTAAACACTTATTATCTTCTAGTTATTACATTTTTAAATTAATTTACAAAAATATTTGCAAAATTATTGAATGAGTAAGCTTGTTCTCGAGTTTAACAATTAGCATTTGTCTGACTATGAATTTGATTAATTATCTTCATTGTTGTATTATCTTCAAATAAGTAAAATTTACTATTTTGTATACCTACAAAGTTCTACAGTGAACAACTCTCTTCCCCCCTCTCTGTTTGTATTTCTCTTTCTTTTTGTTTTTCTCTCTTTCTCCTTCTTTCTTTTTTTTAATTTAATGACACTTCAACTACATCATCAGACAAGCCGCCACAGCTACATACTCTTATTAAATTTGAACTAAACCTGACTAAAAATAGACATATGGGTAAAATATGGGTTGTTACTTGTTTTATGGTCTAATTAAAAAGGACGTATTTCTTATCTAAACAAGTTAGAATACAATAGACATACCACTACTTATTTCTTCATCCATAATAATCCAGAGTGTTAAGAAGCTTTATTTGTCATTATTATTGTCATTATTAAAATTAAATTTTGTATTTAATAACAATTGGAAGTTAACATATTATTTGCAGTTAATATTGTATAGAACTTCATTTTACAAATGCAAAATTGATATTTTTACAGTTCAATTTTTGAATACAAGTAAAGTAGATAGAAAAAAATTAAATATAGAGAATACACTGTTTATAATTTACTTTAGCTAAAAGTAGTTAATTTTAAGTCATATTTTTTATTTGGATGAATTGGTAAAAGAGCCCATGGAAATACAATAATAATTAAGATAATTATTATAAGTTAAAAAAAAAACTTGCAAAAAAGTGCAACCTTACTGGCAACTATTATTTCATTTTATTTTAAGTAAACTATACCATCCATTCTGTTTTAATTTACATTATATTTCTTCATAAATCCCTTTCAAAAATATAACGTGGAATTGTTTAAATGTTTAATTTTTAAAACGTCGTATTTCATTCTAGGAAACTGTGTAAGGTTTTTCTAAGATTTTATTAATTAAATATTGTTATAAAAAATTGTAACATTTTGATAATATTTTTATAAATCAAAAAGCTAGTAATTTTTTTTATTTAATATTTAATTTAATTTTTTGAATATTAATTTATAAATTCAATTTTATAAATTTAAGATATCTACTGGATTGCAAATAAAACTGAATGATTATTAACTTCATGCAAATTCCATAAAGTTGTAATAAAGCTGTAATATAAAAAACCACCAAGTGGTTAAAAGTTTCCCTCCAAGTCTACAAATAAAAAAGTTGTTAACTTTTGTATTCTGCCAAGAACCAGTCACCTGTTTATGCAGTTTATTGAACATGAACAATATTAATCCTTGCATTTGGCTGTAATGTGCCTTTTCCCGTCAAAATAGCTTTCAAATTTCAGTGGCGTGTACATTTGATAAATAAGTATGTAAAATATTGAAATATGCAATATTAAGCAATATAATAGTTTGAAGTTTTATGTGAATTACATATATATATATATATATATATATATATATATATATATATATAATTTATTTTAGGAGAATTACTAAAGAACAGATAAATCTTCACAGTTTAGGTGACCTTAAATAATATAGTTTTGGTCCTGTAATGAATTGTATAGTTTGAACTCAAATAAGTGCAAATGTTAAAGTTTAATAATCTAATGATTTTATACTTGTACAAATACCTTTGTCAATACAAGGAGCATGGGGACAAACATAGAAGAACACCATTTCATTACAGTGAGTAAAGTAGGGATAGCATGGAATGCACACTGTTGCCAAGTGCGAAGATTGATATTGTTCAGTAAACAGCATAAAGAGTTGAATGGTTCTTGGCACAATTCAATCATTATGAACAACTTTTTTAATTGTAGACTTAATTAGGAACTTTTATAATGCTTTTTTTTAAAGATTAGGTTCATTTTTATACCAATGTCACCCTTTGCAATTTTAAAATTTTAAATGTTCTTATTTTTGGAGTTTTTATGCAAAAGGCACATCTTGCAACCAGAATAGATAAAACAAAACATTATTGATCAAAATCAGTTCAGTGTTTTAGACAGTCAATGTTCAATGTTGAAGGTAGAGAAAATTGATAAAGTACAATTTTCCAAATCTTTTTTCTACATTTTCTACCAATTCTACCAATTTTCAAAATTGTATTTTTATTCTTACAACTTAAGTTAATGGTATTGTCAATTCAGTAGAAGTTTTCATTTTTAAGTTATTGAAAACTCCTAATCGTCACCTTCCGTATATAGTGTAAGTCACTTGGATGACTTATTGAGACAGAACACTACCACATTCCTTAATATACACTGCGGCAGCTTGGGTAACTTGGGAAGAATGCTGCCACTTTCCTTGACAATTATACCACGTTATTTATTTTCACCCTAGTGCAGATATATACCACTAGTTAAACACACTACCATTAACATAACACACTTCTAATTAAAATGATCTACTCTTTGGTTTGGAGCCCTTGATCAATTCATTTCTCAAATATTTTGAAAACACTCCAAAAGATGTTACACAATAAATTCCAAGATATCAAATTATATGAACCATAATTATGCCTCCATGTTATAACTGCACATTAAAAAAGTTCCTTCTTATTTTTAATTAAACACATTTGTTACTGGTAAAAAAAGTTTATTGTTTACAAAAGTTCATTTTTAAGTTTTAGAAAAATAAATATTAATAATCCACAGTCTTTGGAAACTAATAAAACAATTATTTAAAAAATCCCTAAATAATGTATTATGTTATTGAGTAATAGTAGTAATAATGTTATTGAGTAACACTCTCTCACTTCACATGCAAGAGAGTCCTGGTTCAGTTTACAACAGCGCATAAAAAAAAAATTAAGGTGACCCAGAATTATGACACAAAGAAGTTATTATTAATTTTTATGAATGTTGGAAATACAGTGACAGGAATCATAGTGCTAACTACAACACAAATTAATCATTTTAGCAGGACTACGTTATGTTTTGGAGTTTAAATAAATTAATTCTGTAATAAATAAGACAATTCTACTAGATAACATTGCAGTAGCTGTTTGGGAACAGTTCTAATGTTAGGTACTTAAAACAAAATTACTGATCCAGACTGTTTCATATATAAATGTTTTCTCAGCTTTTTGGGGTCTTATTTACTTCTTATTTTTTAAAGCATGCATTTGTCATCAATTGGCATCAATCACACGGATCTCATATACACAGCTAACCAATGTCCAGTATTCAGAGTTGATTAGAATCTGTTGAAGTACACAATCCTGCTGCAGTCTCAATTTCAAGCCATGTCTTTTTTCTGATATTTTCTAAACACTGTAAAATAATGATTGTGCTGAAATGTCTCCTCTTGCTTTTGACACAACAGGCATAAGGGCACCTCAGCAAACCTAAAGCAAAACATGTAACAACTTATTCTTTTTGATGATTTTTTATAGTTAAGTAAGGTATTTTTTAAATTACCTAAATTGTTTAGTAGGTAGCACCCACCTTAATTTCATAAGTTCAACTCTCCACATTCCAATTCTTAACACTTATTTATAAAATAGGCTAACTAATAATAATTATAAACTTCAGTTTTCATCACAAAAAATGAAAATATTTAAGAACACACTATTAAAAAACAAAAATTCAAAATTATAAAAAAACAATGAGGATAGAAAAACACTTAGGATGACATTTCTTAAATTTTGGGCAATCTTCACTATTTCAGGTCTTCATATATGGTCAAAGATGGTCATTTGTTACTTACAAAACATTGTCCTGTATGTTTTCTATCTCCAGTGTTTTATAGTTTTGAATGTTTGTATTTTTGATCGTATGTTCTTAAAATTATAATTTATTGATAACGAAAATTGTTTAATTATTTTTAAATAGCCTTTTTTATAAATATGTGTTAATAATTGACAAGTGGAAAGACAGACATATGAAATTATGTTGGGTGCTACCTGTTAAACAGTTTATATACTATAACAACTTGTTTGTCTGTCAACATAACTAACAGTATAAATATGTCTCATTCTTGCTTTTGATGTAAAAGTTAAAATGAACTGTGGAGTATACCTTTATAATAAATCTTTATATATGCTGACATAATTGGATGAAAACCTTTTGCTATTTTGTTCCATTTGTTTGGTCATTTATCTGTTTATTATTTTATAAAATGAACCTGACATTCATTCTGAAGTAGTTTTATAGTTGATTTTGCATTTAACCTGAGGCTATTTTAGTCCCTTATAGTCCACAATATCCAGACACACACTGGAATCAAATCTTCAAATAGTAGGTATATATACCTACTAAATATATATATATATATATATATATATATATATATATATAAATAAATAAATATATATATATATATATATATATATATATATATATATATATATATATATATACTGTATATATTTGTATGATTGGAAAAGGTAAAATATTTGCTATAATTCTGGAAATGTTGTAGCAGGAAATATAAGATTAGCAAAGTGTACAGATTTGAGAAAAGTACATCCAAAGTGTAATACATTGAAAATCTTTTAAAGTTTATTTTAGTGTTGTCTAATTGAAATTAGGTAGTGCCTTTTGAATCTAATAGCAGGAAAACAATGTATTCAAATGTTATGACTATAATGCGGAACTTTGAAAATACTCTTGCTATTAAGATCATTATTCAAAAAAAAAATATTTTAATGTGTGTGTGTGTGTGTGTGTGTGTGTTTTGTGTGCATACATGTCATTTTTATAAGTAATAGACATAAGTGATTAGTTTTGAAAGATTCATAGTTTCTTTCCTAACTCTCTTTGATTAGGACTACATATTTGAACATTGTAAATTTAGAATATCCTGAACAGCGATACTCCTTAAAGAGTTTATACTTTTTATTAAAGCTACATAAAAGTTAAACACATTTCCTTATTTACAAGTTTAACACCCTCAATGCAATATAAATGCAAGAGAGTGCAGATTAAGAAAATGACTCACAGTTGGCATTAAATCCTTTTGGACAGATGGATGTTCTATTCCCTCTACCACAACAACTTATTTTTACTATTTAAACTGTTTACCTTTCCATTCTGCTAAATTAGTTCGGGGTTTTGAACAAGCCACATTACGTTACATTCCTGCTCTTTGGATCTTTAACTAACTTTGAGTGAGTATTGTGTAATTTTTTAATTCAGTTTATTGTGATGGCATAATGTATAGAATATTTTTATTAAAAGTTGAAAGTATTGTGAATAGTAAAAATGTGTCATTTCAGTTTTAACCATCATAAATAATTTATTGAACTTGAAAAATGTGATCATCTATCTATTTCTGTTGAATAAGTTTTAAACAAATTTTATAAAAGTAATTATTGTAGTGATGACCATAATCGTTGTCTTATTTTTTGCATGTGATTATTCTAGTTGAGGTTAATCATCTAATCAACAGATTAGTTCAATCTAACTTGCTGCAACTATTAAAATTACAATTTAAAAGTTTACTAGACATAGAATTTTTGCTTACTTAAGTTACTAATTACTTTTAACCATGTATATCAATACAACACAATGTGTTTCTTTATGCCAGTTAACTCAAAACTGGCAAGAAACTGGAAATGGAAATCAATATATGACACTAAAAACTAATGGTAGTAGCTAAACTCAAACCAGATTAGCTTACAGTTCTAGACTTGTAGCAACATACACTATAGTAACATATCACCATCATTTTGATCCTGAAATGAATATATATCGTAAATAAACACTGATTTTTATAATTAAAAATATTTCAATTAATAAACGTTTAATTTAACTTATTATTTACAAAAGGATCAATACTTCTAATGTTATTAATTATTCAGTGGATTATTATTGTAGTTTTTAAATAAAACAAATTATTTTGACAGAAATAAAACAAATTTAATTTGTAAAACTGCAACAACAATTAAGTTTCTATTCTCATCATGTAATTAAAATTTATTATAAATGTTTTTATTAATGAACAAAAATAGTAAAGGTAATTAATATAATAACTATTAATATCTATAAATAGTTAATAGGTAACTATTTAAAATATAATAACTATTGTTTGCAATGTTTTAAGTAAAAGTCTTACTAAATTTTAAAATTTTATAGTAATTAATTAGGGTGGTGTAAAGTAACCTACTAAGACAAAACTGTTTGAAATAAAAAAGTTTTTACTTTGGTGTATTCTGAAGTTACAGCATGTGATTGTTTAAATCACACAACTAACTTGTGGTGGACTTTATTTTGAATAAATTACTACTACACTCAAACTCTGAAACTTCATGTAACTCTGTCTAACAATTCATGCAGAATACTTCCAGACATATTGCATTCTTCGGCCCTTTTAAGGTCTTGAGATGGTGTTTAACTTTAAGGTACCCACCCAAAATAACTGCAATAGGTTTAAACCTGACAAACAAGCAGTTCAAGTGATGTCTTGCAGAAAGATCAGTTAACTGAGAAACAACTCCTCCCTCAGCATTCAAAAACAATCATTTAGTTATGGCCTCCATATAGTCTCTTCTAGAACTACAAGTTCTGCTTTTAATTTCTGGAGAGCTAGTATAAATTACTTTTAGATTATAGTGATGTATTGCTTACATTTTACATTAACTATGTAGTTGTGTTTAGAAAAGAAATAAGGTTCAATTATTTTTGAAAATAGACATAACACCAATGTACACCATATTCATTTTTATGTACTCAAGAAAGGGTAAAACAGACATTTAGTAAAACTAGAACAATCCCTATATATTTTAATATATTGTTACATAACTTACTCAAAATATAGGGTATTTCATAATTATAGTTTCTCCAATAACTATTATATAGCACAAATGAGATAAAATAATCTCTCTACACTCAACAATACATGAAAGGATCACAGAACAGTGGCAAGTGACAGAATAGTGTCTTATCCTTAGTTATCAGACATTTACCTGGTTCAGAAGCTATCAGTAAAAAGGTTAGAAAATTATACTTTACTAAGGTTAGAAAACTTTACTAAGGTTAGAAAATATTATATATATATATATATATATATATATATATATATATATATATATATATATATATATATATATATATATATATATATATATATATATACATATACTTTATTAAAAGACAACAACACTGACTTAATAAGATTTTTTTAATGTTATTGTGCAATGAAAATTATTTACATGACAATCTGTTTTTAGACATCAAGATGTCGATGAGGCCTACTTTAGTTAACAAGCAGTTTAACTCTCCAATCAGACTGTATTCGCCACAAAACATTGCAGATACCCTCAACAAACAAACACAAATACTAGCTAATGGAGCTGTAGGGTAAGTAAACATAAATTTATTAATAGAATTATAACACAGTAAGTGTAATTTTTAACAATATTGATTCAATTAGACAAGTTTGTTTTGCTTATGGATTTAAATTAATGGATGGTTCATAATATTAAGATATAGTTTTAATTTAAAAAAATTCCATAAGTAAGCTTATTATGTTGATCTACTGTTTTATAATTTGGAACACAAAACCTTTATGTCCAGTTAAATATTTAATATATTAGTAATAAAGTAGTAACAACAATAATAAATACAATAACAAAATAAATAAAACAATAATAAACAAAACAAAAAACAAATAAATATAATCATACAATGATATACTTATTGTATTGAAAGTTGTATTGAAAGACTTGAAAAAAGGGTAGTAATTATAAAAAATAAAGGTAAAACTTTTAACCAGGACATGTTAAAATGAAACAATAGAAGAAGTCATGATTTAGAATCACAGATTGTTAAGTTAATGAGGAAAATGAGATAAGTATGACAATTTTACATAGTTATCAACACCAAAATTTGCCTGTAATGTTTTTTTGCATTACTAGCAAAATAAATTATTATTTATAATTTATTTTCAGCTTTTCTTCTATGGTGGAACATTTCACATTTCATTTAGAGTATAGATTAGTTTCAACTTATGAGCAAAAAAATAGTGAAATTTGAAAAAAAAACAACCTCATAGGAAGTTTTATGACTCAAATATAATAAATATAAAAAAATTAAAGTTTTCTTTAATTTTATGAACAAAATTAATTAATTAATTAGTTATCAAAACTATTGAGCTTTATATTTTCAATAGAATCACTAAGGTTTTTAGGATTACCTCAAACATTTTCATGCTCCCCCCTCAAAAAAAAATATGTGCAAAGTTATACATGGTAGAGGTTGGTACATTGGCACTGTGAAACTGCAGCACCACCAACGAAAAAGAAATAAATTTAATATTTTATACTTTTATGTACAATATAGGGGACAACATGAAAAGTTTTTAAAATAATTAAAACAAAATTTTCAATGAGGTGCACAGTTGCTTTCAACACAGTGCATATATCATTGCGTTTGGTTAGACTCAGCATTTGATTTGTCTTGGGGTATGGCCAGTGAAGAGGCAAAACAGCACTGTGAGTTCTGCATTGCCTTTCATTTGTATAGTACAGCTACCAACAATCACTAAACTTGTCAATTTACTCCAGAAATTAATTTCACAACTTTGATGGTTTAATTTCACTCTTAAGTGTATTCAATCAAGAAAACCTTGCATGATTGTTTAGTGAAATCCTTAAACATATTAAAATATTAGTAACAAATTCAATGACAACAGCAGAACCAGAATGATGTTTTCTATGCTATAAAGAGTTAAATCTTGTGTAATGGAGTGAATTCCTCTCTAAACGTTATTTATCCCCCAAAATAGCTCCCAAAATATTTTTCTCTTAAAATCGTAAGTGAAAATTTCTTCTCCCCCCCCAAAAAATCTTCGATGGCCATTTCCCATAACTGTGCCATCTCCTTGGCATCTCTGTTCCTCATAGTCAGGACCCCATTAATTAATCAATAAAACAATCACAATTTATGAAGGCTTTTTTTTAAGTAGTTCTTCATTAGCCAAGTTCTAGTTTGTGAAAGTTTCTGTTCAGAACCCCAAGTAATTGTTTCCAAATGACATATAATAACATCCTTCAAGTTTCATTTTTTAACAACTCAAGGATTATTGCTTAATTTTCTTACATACTAACTGTTGAATCTAAAACATAAAAATATATCCAATAGTCCAATGTTTTGAATTTACTTTTTGAATAACTGATTACATCATCAAGTAGCCTACAAGACTGTTTAAAATTTCTAAAATGAAGATCCACAGTCTTTCACTAGTGATTAATCCATTTTTACAATAATTAAAAAGATTTATTTAGTGAAGGTTAAGAGATTTTTATTTTTGAAATGATTAGGAAATATGTTATTCATATAATAAAACTAATGTAATATTAAATGTATTATTGAAAGTATTGATAAAGTAATACATTAATGTTTGGTTATTTGTACAATTTATTAGGCCTGACAACAGTTGGAAAATTTTGTAAACATTGCTTACTAGTACCAAAAAAAGATTGAGAAAGTAAATCTCTTTTTAATTTTAACTAAATGAGTCACTGCAGGATGAGTCATAGTGATAGTGTGTAATTTGGCACTGAATAAGGAAGCAGAGTTTATAGTGACTCTTTAATAAAGTGCTGCCAAATAGATTACCCAATGTGATGAAAGGGGCAGATTCCAATATAAACATACCATGAAAATATAAACAAGCAGTTCATCAGTTTTCATAATGTAATCTACTGAGGTTAAACTGTAATCTGTTAAGGTGTAATCAGTTGTGTTAATGCAAAATTTAAGTTGCAGTTTGAATATACAGCCTATTTTAATATAACTTTGTTTTATTTAATTTCATTAAGAAACATGAAACAATAAGTCATTTAGATATTAAATGTCCTTGTTTCCATGTTTACATATTTTCAGTTACTTTTACTTAAAAATGAAGACATGCACAATAAAAATTTGCATACACAAACTAAGTAAAAAAGGAAAGAGGAAGAGAACAGTTTTGGTGTAAATTAATTATTAGATTTAAAAAAGGGGTAATAATGTCGCCAAATAAAGTGTAATAAGTTGTTTTACATTCACAGCATGATGGAAAGCATTTAAATTAAAAAGCAGATAGAGCAACACTACAACTAAACATGCCTTGTCTTATTATTTTATTTATATTGGCAAAAGTTTTATTGTCTTATTAAATGTTTGTTTTGTATTAAGATATCCAAAAGTAAATTTTTCTTTGAGCTTTTTTTAAACAAAATTAACAGGAACATTTCAACATCTGTTTTAATATTGGCCACAATTTTGTTTACATAAATCAAGAAAGTTGAAATTTGCACAAATATTTTTGAATCCTTTGTTTAGAGTCAGTACTGTTTTAACGGAATCATTAGGAGAATGACTAAGTGATAGGAAATCAAATATATTAATCCCTTCATGAGTCAAAGAATTATTATAAACTAATTAAATGTTTAATTTAAAATATCTACATTCTGTGTCATTGCATAAACTAGCAATCTGAAAAATTAATTAATTATAGTACTTTGAATTGCTTAGTATATGTTACAGGGTCAAGTTATATACACTAGAGTATAATATTAACACTTCTGCATATTATTAAATTTATGATAAAGTTTAAGATTAGATTTTAGCTATTGCTGGATCATTTCAGTTCTAACAATAATAGCAAATCTTGGAATTTTGTTACTAGTGGCATTGGGCCAATATTTAAAGTTATTAGCAGTGAACCACCTCCAACATTTTAAATATACCAAAAATATTTTGGCTTATATTATCAATATACTGCTTATTTCAAAACAGCAGAAATAAATTCAGAGATATGTTTCTTCAAAATTATGTTGTATTAAATTCTAATTTCAATTAAATAAAATATAGGCATTACTTTGAAAACTTGGTTACCATTATAACTTGTAAATTTAAGGAGAATTTTTTAAAAAAGCAACTCCTGTAAAGTATTGAAATTGTATATGGTACTGTATTCTGCCAAATAGCACTATTGGTTGGAACACTTATTTAATCAAGTTAGAAGAAAACTGTTTATGGAATATCATCCTTGAGTATCAATAATGAGGGAGTTCCATTAATCACAAAAGTTATATATATATATGAATTCATAATGGAATTTCTTTTATTATTATTATTATTATTATTATTATTATTATTATTATCAATTACATAAATTAATTAATTATGTTTAGTTTGTTTTGATAGACCATTTCTATATAGGATGTAAATTTTATATAGGATATTTTTACTCTGATTAGTTTATTATAATTATATGAATTAATTTAACTCTATAACTCTAATGTGAAGCCAAATTAATTACTCTTAGGTTTTAAAATAATTAGAAGACACACAAAATATTTAGTTATAAAAGCATAATTGTTATTTTTAATGCTAGTATTAATTTTTAAAACTTTTACAATATGTTAGAACTTACTTGATTAATACTTTATTTACAAAATTTAAGATTATAGTATACAGTATAAATAATACACAACTTACAATAATAAAGACTCAGGAACTATTTTACATAATTGTAGAGCTACGACTAATTGAGACCTCACAGTTGTCTCATTGGGCCACAATAGAATTATCCAGGTGAACAATAATGGAAGATTCTGGACATAGACACTCCATTAATCAAACTAACACTCAATCCAGATGGTACCCATTGAAGAGACCAACTGAAACAATGGAACTTTAGAAAATCCATCAGTACTTGGAATACTTTCAGAATCAAAATGAAAGAGACTGCAATTAATCTGGATCTTGTGGAAGGCTCACAAATTCTTTTGAGAGAACTCTGCACAGCTTTAAAACACACTGCTAAAGTTACAATTCCTAGAGGACACCAAAAGTAATATAAACCATTTTGGTCTCAAGATCTCAAAAACATTAAGGAGCAATATAACATAGTCACAAAAATAACTGGACAAACCAAGTCATGGGAAGATGTTGTGAGGTGGCATAAAGGTGGTAGCTCTACTATGACAGAAAGTCACAATAGTCAAAAAGGAAATCTGGAACTCTTTTCTAAACATAATATACTTCCAAACGACAGTGGCAAGGCTCATTGACTGGTACCTTACCTAATAAGCTCAGTGTTCCAGCACAGAATCCAATGACACCGAATGCTTAAGAAATAATAGACTAGGGAAAAATATCAAAATACTATTACTCTAACCCGACATATAAGAAAAGAGAACAACAGTCTACAAAAAGGAACTCATAATAGTTTAAAAAAAAAAACACCAGAAAAAATTGTATTCGAGATATTTAACCATTCGCTGGGCACACCTAGATATATCACACAACCGGGTGCGCCACGGCAATTTGGCCACAATGCCTAATTCCGCTGTTATACCCATGTAAACTAATTTTAAGTGGACACATTGCATTATTTTTTATTATAATTTGTTTCTAATTGATTTAGTTTAATTTTCATTTTTTTAATAGTTATATTAATTTACAAAAGATTTAATATTTAAAACTTAGATAATAGCTAATGAATACAAACTCTTGTCTGAAAAAGGATTTCATTTTATACAAATATTATGGAATTCTTAGTGGTCACACTTATCAAAAAAATAAATTTATAAACAAAAATTTAAAAATTAATATTCATAAATTTAATCTGAATCAACGTCCATTGCTTCAGCTTCGTGCAAAACAGTTTATGCAAACAGTGATCATGTGGTTGTGATTCTTAAAACATTCTTATTACATTCTTTGCAGACAATTTTGGTTCTGTTATTTTTGTGTGGTCCGCAAATATAACAAATAGGTCTACGTGTTGGTACTTGAGCCTATTGATTTTCCAATAACTTATATTTGCCCAAAAAAAACTTGAAGATCTTTTGGAAGAGTTAGGAATCTTGCTCTAGCTTTCAAGTGTCCACTCATGAAACTGAGTGCCAATTTTTTCAAAAAGTTTTGTCTTCGCTCACTGTTATCCAGATGGTTAAATTTGTAAGTTATATTTGCATTTATTCCGGCAATGTCTAAATGCCAATAAAAAAGGGCCATTGTCCAACGTCTTATGCTTCAGGATGTCAAGTAACTGCACACATTTGATCGACAGTATCAACGCCACATTTTGTAGCGTTATAATCTAAATTTAAAATAGACTTTTTTGGAATCTTCGTCAATAGAATAGAAACACATTAAAAATACTAAACTAAAACACTAAACACAAAACAAAACAGAAAAAGAAGGGTAAAAGTGACTATGTATGCACAAATATAGTGAGAATAACACTACGAAAGCAGTTACATGATTGGGCGCACCACGGCAACTTGGCCGCAGACGTAAAAATATCATGCATTCATGCCTTAATTTCAGATGGACTGAAGATAAGGTGGTATTATTTTTATACAGTTTGTGTCCCTCAAGTTAGTCTTGACAAATACACAAAGCGCTGAAAATATTTCTCCATCGATATCTACTGTAAGATGCGAAAATAAAAGATTGCAGCCAATTTGCCGCAAGCACGCCCACTTAAGGGTTAATAGACACAATAAAGTACACACAAATTGGAACACAGCTGGGTACCAATGACACTTTCCTGATTTAATTAAAGATCTTAGTCAACAGTCTCTACATCTCCTATACTTTATCTTACTGTAAGTTTTGGAACACAAAGGAGAAATTGTATACTGACTGGCTATCCTCAAGTTAAATAAACTGAATGACCTACTTTCATGATATCAACTCAAAACATTGAAATCCATCCTGGCAAAGAAACAGGAGTGTATCATTATGAACAGACTGATCTGATATAAAAACAAAACAACTTTTAGCAGAGGAACAAACAGGTTTCAGGCAGAGGAGAGCCACAATACATCGAATATTTAAATTCATTGATTCAGTTAAAGAAACAGCAGGGGAAAACATACTCGCCATTTTTGTTGACTTTAAGGGAGCATACGATACTGTTTGATTAGACAAACTCCTTCAAAAATTGTCCCAGATAAAAGGGAGAGAAATATGCTGCAGTGGTTTGCAAGGTACCTAGATCAGACCTGGACCAATGTGAAATGTAGAAACCAGAACTCAAAATATAAACAAACAAAAATTTGTCTCCCTAAGTAAATGTTTTCAGTTTCTTTAATGTATATAACAATACCTTACAAAGTCAATCAAGAAGCTAGAGTAACTAAATGTTATTTATATGATATAATATAATATAATAATATTATGATAATAAAATGTAATATTGTGATATTAAGAGGTTAAGTCAATAAGTAAAGTGAAATTGAAAAAATTTATGTGTTTATTGTACTTATATAAATGATACTAGCATCATTTTTCAACATAATCCCCTCCTACATCTACGCACTTAGTCCATCTTTTAACCAGCATTTGAATTGCTTCCTGGAAGAAGGTTTTCGGCCTGGTGTTCAGAAAATTTTGCACTGCTTGTATAGCCTCTTCATCAGATTGATAATGATTCCCTCATAACTGTTCTTTTAATGGGCCAAAAAAATGAAAGTTGTTTGGAGCCAGGTCTGAACTATATTGAGGGTGGTTCAGCAGCTGAAAACCGAGACTTTGAAGGCATAGAACAGTGTTTTTAGTCGTATGAGGTCAAGCATTATCATAAAGCAAAATCACGCCTTTTGAAAGGTTACCACATCTTTTGGATTTGATTTTTGACTTCAATAAACACAGTAACTCACAGTGGCTATCAGTATTTATTGTTTGACCTTATTGAAGTCAACCAAATTTGGAACTTCCATATTCCAGAATATTGTCATCATAACTTTTCCTGCAGACAGCTGAGTTTTGAACTTTTTTGCTTGGGGAGATGAAGGATGTTTTCACACCAAACTTTTTTGTTTACTCTGTGGTTCAAAATGATGGACCCATGTCTCATTAACAGTTATTATTCGCTTAATAAATGAGTTTCCTTCTTCTTCATAATGTTCAAAATGCTTGTGGGAAAGTTTGGATCGATTGTCTTTGTGGATACTGGTCAATTGACATGAAACCCAGTAAGCATAGACTTTTCAAAACTTGATTTAATCAGTGATTTAATTTAATTTTCCAAATAGCAGTGAACAACGATTATGATTTAAAAATTATAAGAAATCTGTTACGAAGAATTAAAAGAAAGAGAGAGGAGAAAACAGTGATAAAAGAGAGGATAAAAAACGAAAATGGGCTAAATTAACATATATGGGGAAAAAGGCATAAAAATTAAGAATTTTTTTAGAAAATATGATATGGACATATCAATGGCTACAAATAATACAATAAGGAACAAACTGACAAAGAATATAGAAGAAAAGGACAAATATAATAAGAATGGGGTATACAGAATACAGTGTGATGCGAGGCAGTCTACATAGGACAAAAGAGACGAAAATTTAGAACTAGGTTTAAAGAACATGTAAGATCATTCAAATACGGCAAAAATGATTCAAATTATGCATCACATTTAATAAAAGAGGGACACATACCTCGAGAAATAGTAAACACAATGAAGGTACTACAACATATGGCAGAAAAAGCGAGCATATCAGGTTTATGTACACATGTTGAATAGAGGAGGGGTACGAGATGGAGATAGAAAATTATATATAGGACGGGCCATAATATTGGTGACCAGTATAGATATAGTTTTTGAAGATGGAGGTTCTACGAAACGCGTCAACGAAAGTAGAATTGACGAGGCTAGGGAAGGCAGATCATTATACTGAACATAGTGATAATAATCCTAGCAGAAAAGAAGAAGAATAAAACAATACTTTCATGTATAGCTGATATGAGCTGCATTTATGATTTATGAGTTATCGCAGAACAATCATTGCTGACATACATGTGATTTGAAAGGAAATTTAAATTTCCCTTTATTTTTTGACTTGTCCTTGTATAATATCATGTTGGTATTATAATAATATGTGAGGTACTAATATCACATTTGCCAATGATATTGTCATCTGGATCAAGACTAAAATAATTGCAATCAAGATATTATTCATGAAAACAAGATGAAATCAGTGTTGAAAATTATCTTGAACTAGGCAAGAGCTATAATCTAACTAAACTATGTCAAGCCTGTTATAAGATTTGGAAGTGAAATATTAATTGCTAGTAAATCTAGATCACTTAATTGCATCTTACTAGAACACTTAGAAAGATGCCAAAACAATACACTAAGATTGCATATGGTATTGTGAAGACTTCCTCAAAAGCAGCAATGCAATTATCCACTGAAATCATCATATCAATGAACAAATAAAGTAGATGACAGGAGGCATTTACTTGGGTTTTAAGAGGCTGCTATAAACACCTTGGGTGAGACAATAAAATAAATACAATGCCCTGAAGACAGAAAATAATCCCCATTTCTTTGATTCTGAAGTATCTCAGGGAAAATAATTTGCCGACAACTAAGCCAGACATTGCAGCATCTAGCCCATTGGATGTCCCTCATATAGAATTGAATATCTCACTCTTAGAGGAGACAAAGAAGAAGGACTACCATCTGACAGATCTTCAACATTCTTCACCATACAATATTTGAAGAAAGATACTGAGTGTATCAATGGCTAAGAATTTACACGGATAGATAAGAAGGGTAATACGAGAGCTGGCATTTACTGGACATCATTTTCTAGTTATTTTCTGACAGGTAAATATAAATATAATTTTGAAGCAGAGTTGAAAGCTATTTCAAAAGTCCTTCTGAATGTTATGAATTATTCTCATAACTTTATGAGATTCCAGGTCTTTTATAAAGGCTATAGCATCTTCATATGCAGTAATCAACAACAAAAACCTCAAAAAGCATAATCCGAATGATAAAAATGCTACAAAAACTGGATAAGCACACTGTTTTTCAATTGATTCACTCACATGTTGGAGTATCAGGAAACGAAGAAACCAATCAATTGGTGAAAAAGAAAATATTTCTCCACACACGATACAAACTACCTAACTTGAAAATGGCAAAGAATATAATCAGAAGTATTATAAATAAACAACAAGTCTATACAATTAAAAACAATTCTAGTGGTAGAACTTGGAAAAATATATATCTCGAGTGAGATAAAAACAAGAGTAGGCTCAAGACAAGCTATACGAGTTCTGCCTCAACACTAAAAAATGACTGTCTCACTGCACACATATGCATGTGTAACATCTGCTCCTCAAAGAAATGCACCTCGTGCCACTTGACCAAGTCAAGGATGACCAGGAACACCTCTTAGTGTGCCAAAAGCTGGATGAATAATTAATATCAAGGAACATCATGCAGTTGTATTAGGAAGCCACAAAGCTGATGGAGTTAGATCCAGGCTACCCATAGACAACATTAACACTTTTACAGTTATATTTCTATTATTTATTTATTTATAAGGACTCATATTTAGTTTTAATTTTAATTTAGTGATTTTACTAATTTATCAATCCCTTATTCTAGAGTTAATGCCATGGAACTCGGATATATTTACAATGATATCTATAATTACACTTATAATTACCATTAATAATTTATGAATAACCTAATATTATTTTTAAAAAAGTCCAAAGTTCAATATTTATAATTATTATCAGAATCCTTCAATATACTTACATTTGAGTACAAGAAAAGTTATTTTTTAATTTTTAATTAATTTTTTAATTAATTAATTTTGGTCTAAAATGCTTTTCTTTAATATATATATTATAATGTGTAACATACTTTATAGTATTACATATTGTAATTCACATTCAGACTTTAGTTTTATTTATATTATATATTATATATATATATATATATATATATATATATATATATATATATATATATATATATATATTTATATAATTGAAAATTGAAATTACCTAAATAGTTTTAATTTGCTTAGACTATGCATATATTTAAGTCTTTATACTCTCATATTTTATGAATGTATTCTATGAAATTTGTAAATGTTATTTTTGCCTTTCACCTTTATTTATTGTTTTGTATATTAAGTTTTATTTACTTTACAATATTGGTCAAGATATTCTTAAAGATGTTTACCATAAATATGGTCTGATCACCCTAATGCTAAGAAAAACATCTTGATATCTCTTTAAACCATGTTCACCTAGGATGTGATACTTTTATTTTTATAACCATATAAGCAATATAACACATTTACAACAAATTAAAAATGAAAGTTTACAAAAGTTTATGGAAACTTTTTGTTTAAAAGTTTCTGAAAAGTATTTCATTGATCTGAGAACAAATATTTTATTTACCTTAAATTATATTTGATAGTTTTACCAAGTCAAATTTCACCCAATATATGTGTAGTGTAGTGAATGGCCAGGTCACATGCTATTAAATCCAGCCTCTAATTTTACCTGCTGCATCACACCATCATACAAGAGTAATTCCTACCTGGTGGTATACAGACCGAGGGTGGTCTGTGAGAGCATTGAAAGTGGCCTGTGAAACCAAATGTGGCAGCATGCACTAAAAAGTTGCAAAAGGTAAAATAAGAGTTTCATGAACAGTATATATTTATAGGTCACACAAACTATGTGTGGCATCTAAGCTGTCTATGAACTAAGTAGTAGGGTGACATTTTCCTTCCTATAGTGAAACACTACTTGTATGGTGATGCTTTCCTTCCTGTAGTGAACTAAGTAGTAACGTTGACTTTGACATTCCTATTACAAACTAAGTTGTTGTGCTGAAACTGGCCTTTCTATCACAACTGGAATTTCTGTCACTGTCCTAGGTTCTCTGAGAAGGGAAACAGAAGGGGCAAATGCAAAGGGCCCTGGGAAAATGAAAAAAGTATTTAAAATTGAATTTTTATATCACATTACCAATTATATACATTTTATTTTACTTAATGTTTCTAAATATTGGTGCACATAGTTTTTACATGTAAAACTTTTCACGAAAACTAAACAACAATAATCTTTGCTAAATCTGATGTAAACACTTTTATATTACAGTTATTATTAAGATGTCTTCATTTTGTATTTCATCCTTTCATATTCATGAAAATACAATTTCACAATAAATGACTCTGTTAATTCTTTTCATTGTTTTACAGTAACCTTCATGATACCAAATCAATATATGATGCTATCTGTGAAGCAACTAATTACAGATAAATGATTCCACATAAATAAAGCATCCCAAGATAAATGTTTTTGAATGAAAAACAACCACTGAAATTACAAAGAAATTTATGCTCCCATTTTGTCTGCTGTTTTTATCATTTGATGCAATATTTTGTTCAAAATAATTATGATTAGTAAAGTGTTACAGAATAAAATTAATCTAGAGTCAGGTAAATTTGTCTACAGGACACTTTGCACCTGTGAATGAATTTTTAGAAAATATTAGGTCAGAGAAGTGTCTCAACAAACACAAAGAAAGTGGAAAAAAATACTATTTGCAGAAGAAAATCAGTAAACATTTATTGTCTAGAGTTAAAGCAGTCTAAATTCTAAACACTTTTTGTCAACAAACAATATACTGAGTCATTTTTGTAAAAATTAAAATAAAAGTAAAATTCAATCATCAATTATTTGCTGCAGGTAAGATAACAGGTCTCAAATTAAAAAAAATCATTGAGTAAAAAAAAATTAATTAAATAACCTTATTTGCTAAGAAACAATATTTTTGTCAACAAACAGATATGTCTTTAATGTCAATAAACAGAGAAGCCAGGCAAAAGCACTAAATGTTTAGCTACACAGAACTAGCCAAAAACCATGAAATAAAGATAGGTCAAGTTTGTTTATGTTCTGTGTTAAGTAGTCTGGCAGTGTTGCCAATAAATCATCTGTTAGCATTTACTTAATGGGCGAGTGTTACTAACTAGGAGTCTTCTGATACTTGGTGAAATCAGTTGCTTCTTTACTAACCATCACTGATCATTAAAGTTGTATTCATAACTGCATTTATGCATTTTGCATCCCTAAGTAATTTTGCTCTAAGTAATTTGCTGTCCCCCATGCACCACACTACCACCTATACAAACTTATGTTTCAAACAACGAAAAAAGTCATGATTTTGAAGACATACCAACTCAAATACATTATTATAACAAATAATCAAAACATGTGATGGCAGTATTTTGTAGCTTTTTAGGTATTACAAGTTACAATATAATTTTAAATGGTGCAATTTTCTCAATATTGATGTATAACTTATTCATGTAAGGTATAGTTTACTAATACCTACCGAAAACACATTCACTTAATTCTTAATCAACCATTCACTTATACCCATGACATTTTTTATACTTTATAATTTCATGTAAACTATCATTGAATTTTTTAAACAATTACATTCGAATCAGAGTTAATTATTTTATAATTAGAAAAAATTGTAATAATTTAATATAAACATATAATTTCATAAAATTAGTTATACAATAGCCTATTTTTTATTAGGAAATACAAAAACAATGACAATATTGGACATAATACAATGAAAATAACTCTTTTAAAATATTTTTTTTTTGTAAATGTAACACCCATTTAACGTAGGAAGGTGATTTAAACTGGAGAGTAAAAATCATACTATTACTACTTCTTGAGTTTATTACTTGTACACACTATGCCATCTATTGTCATCTTTTACTTTTGTTAATATTTTGGAATAAGACTTTTTCACAGTTCATAAGCATTAAATTATTTAAAAGTTTTTAAGAGAATTCCTTAGTCTGTAACAATTTTGTGTTTAGAAAAGATTCTTTTATAAGAAACATGAGTGGCATGAGGATTGTATAATGTCATTTTTTAACCTAGTATTCTGATAAATAATTGATTTTTGAATTACACACGTGCATAGTCAAATTGTTAGTCTATTACCTACTGGTTTGAAGTAATGACTTTATCAATACAGTAAGATAGATTTTGTGGAAATATATGATATAAAGTATTTACAATAAATGTAATATCTGTCTTTTAAATTTAGGCTTAATACTGTTCACAGAATGGTGAAAAGAACGTGTCTTAAACATTAATTTACAAATGTTATTTTTGACAAATATAATCAGTTTACTTGACAAACTGAATAAAAAAAGTATTCATTTCATGGACATAAACAAATTACTGTCATATACAAAAGTTCCTGATTCTCTTAAGCATAGCAACAATAATCTATTTTCATCCTTGGTATTTACTCATGGCAGATAACGTTTTGTCTCCATTCTGATTCCATTCCAGTCTATATACAATAAACCATATAAACTATGTCCAACCTATAAACAATTGTCCAGTTGACATATAATTATATTGTATTTGACATATTTTTATTAATTTACTATGACATCTCGTTTGAATTCATTAAAAAAAGGATTAAGAATATAACACTTAAAAAATTCTTTTTATGCTAACTATTGTTTATTATTACTAAATAAGAATTACAGCATTAGAGTTAGAGCTTAATAAAAAGCAGTTATGAAAAAATCCTTCACTCCATGGGCCTTCTTAGGTAGGGCTCTCGGCAATCGCCGACCTTTTGACCTGGCCAATCCGACACTGAGTCTAATTACTGGAATTATTATCTGGTGAATCATTCGCACAGTTAGGGAAGCAGAACAGAGGAACAGGAACCAGACATATAAGAATTACCAGCAATAAACAAGCAAATATTCTAGCTAAATATATTTATTGCAGATTGAATATTCCAGAAATATTATATTTGTTTAGATAAAATATTTATTTTGAATCAGATTGTTTCATAATATTGTTTGTCACTCTGTTTCTGCTGTGAAATGTTTCTATTTACAAATTAGCTTACAATCAATGTAGGACTGTCAACATAACCAATAATTTCATTTTTATTTTTAGAAAGGATTTTTTACACCACTTGGGTAGACCCTATTGTTTAAGTTACATTTTTTATTTGGCCTATTGAATGATTAGAACATTCAGGCTCTAAGTCTATTTTGAATTTCCTAGGTAGGTTTTTTCAAAGTTATATTTTTATAATTTATTTCTGCAGAACAGTATTGTAAGTAAACAAGTGAGGCACAGGAATGGAATGTTTTTTTCAATACTGTACACTGTTGGTAGCAACCTACATGAATGGCATTGAATAATTGATTTAATAAATTTTTGCAATTACAGTGGAAATTATTTTAATACAGTAATTTATTTCTCCAAGAGTTACCCAAATGTTATAATTACTGGTGGTAAGAAAAATAATTACCAATATTGCATATTTTTATTATTAAATATTGTAAATTATTTAAAGTCAAATACTGTTTTAAATTATATATATATATATATATATATATATATATATGACCTAGCCATACTCACAGATAATGAAACAACAGTGATTAAACAGCTAGAAGTCCTAAAGGAATGTGCAGAGAGGGTCGGTCTACAGATCTCGCTTAAAAAAACCGAATTCTTCTGTTCAAAATTAAATATTCAAGAACTAAACACAAAATATGGTAAGATAAACAGAGTCAAGCACTTCAAATATCTGGGAGAAATTCTTGAACCCACGGGTGGCGAGAAGGCTGCGCAAAAGGTTCGTCTACTGAGAATGAAGAGGGCTCTTGGTATAACGTGTGATATCTACAATAAGAGATGTATGTTGACGCACACAAAAATCAGACACTACAACACAGTCATAAAACCGGCTTGCAGTATTATATGCAAGCGAGATGTTAGCACTCCACACAAAAGCTACCATGGAGGATATTTTGAAGGAAGAACGCAAAATCTTGAGGAAGATCCTTGGCCCGAGATTAACAGAAGATGGATACAGGTTGCACTCCCGGAAGACCACAGAGAAGATATCGAACCTGGCAGCAGATATCAGAAGAAGGAGGCTTTGGTTCTATGGACACATCAGTAGACTCCCAACAACGAGACTTGCCAACAGAATCCTTAAGTATATACAAGGTGTCAAATCAACGTCGTGGATCGCACAAGTCAGAATGGACCTACATGACGCAGAAATAGACTCAACAGACGTTGAAGACAGGAATGCATACAGGAGAAAGATGCTCGGTTGGAGAATTAAATCCCAAAGAGAGCAGGGGTAAAATGGATGGAGGAGCAGAAGAGGATCCATGGGGACAGGATGAGGGAGGTGTGGAAGATTAGAAGGAGCAAGACATGAGTTGGAGTGCTTTGTGTGATCCAACAGGGTCTATATGCAGATAATAATAATATAAATATGTGTGTGTGTGTGTGTGTGTGTGTGTGTGTGTATGTGCATGCGTGCGTGCGTAATTTAGCACAGTATTTTACTTTACCTTAACTAGACTGGTGCTTGGTATACAATACAGAAAATTCGTCTACCAAATATGAACTCAATAACTAATCTATTTCTGGAGTTAAAACAAAATAATTGAAAATGGCAGATTGATGAATAATGAAGCAGAATCTTCTACAAGTTATTTGATATTTTTGCTTGTTTTTAATGTTCGTACGTTATAGGGGCTCAGATTTTTTTGAAGATGCAGTTGTATGTAACTGCAAAAAATTAATATAAACACAACCATTATTAAAGCTGTAAGAAGTTGCTGTTAATAGAAAATTTATTTATTTAAACCAGAAATTGCATAATTTTAGAATAATGTTCAGACATTTCATTATATATTAATGAATTCAGAAATAGAATTGCATATAAATCTTGACAAGATAAGTACAAAGTCTAGTTTAAAATAAATTACCTTCGTCTTTCATCAAACATAATTACCTGTCTCTAAAACATCGACTCCATTAGCAGACAATTTATTGCCAACTTTTGAGCAGTAAACAAACCTATCCTTACTTAACAAAAGTTCTTTTGCCAAATTTCTTCCCTTTTAGTCTTATTTTCTTTTGGTTATAAGTTTTAATTAAAGTTAAATGAATAATTTTAAGTTAGTTACTTAACACTTACAGTAAATGCATTTTCTTGTAATGAATAAATCCAAATTCAATTTTCTAAATTTGTGTAAATAAGCGATAAAAGAAAGTTTATCAAATTTTTGTTTTTAAAAATTGATAATTTTTTTTGAAAAAAAAGAAAATTGGAAAATTTTAAAATATTTTATCAAACTCGACTAGAGAAATTTTGCTGAAACTTTAAAAACAGACAGTTACGGTTTCTTTAATAAATCACACCAAAACAAGATAAGCCTTAGTTATTGTCAGAATGAAAAATTTTGTTTAAAACCTTACATTTCTAAAATGTATTGAACTACTTATTTCTGCCAGCAAATTTTCATTTTAAAATGAGTTATTTCGTACGTGATAGTAAGACCAGACCCGAAATGAAACGTGCGCTAATACTTAACTCTATCCTGACCCTATGCGCGAGCGAGCGCGTGCGCGTTTGTGTGTTTATGAATGTAGGCCAATGTGTGTTCAATTTTGGTATAACTTTGACAAATTCGTTAACCAAGAAAATCCGCCATAAAGTTTCAAAATGTTGGCCAGCCGAAACATTAAAAAATTATAACTTTTTTACACTTTTACAAAAAAAAATTGATTTCCCATTCTTAAACGTATTTTAAATTCACAAATTTAATAATAAATACGAAAATCTATTTGTCGGCTGTCAAGGCTCATTTTGGTATTTCCAATGTTATTTAATGGTAATTTATAAAAAAATGTAATGTTAGGATAATGGCGAGTCGCATTTATTTTTGTTTGCAAAAGACACTTTCTCTTATCTTCAAACCGCGCAAGAATGTAACAAAACTTTTCAAACAGGAAACAGTATATTGTATTTGCCTTAATACAAACATGCCGTGCATTGTACTGATTGAATGGAGGTAAATGGAACATGTGAACTGTAGAAAGATGCGTGTTTATCAGTATGAGTAAGTTTAGTGTATTAATAGCAGTCCCGTGCTAAGCTTCTCAGTTAGTGCTAGACCAGCTACGGTTGAGGAATCTGATCAACATGGAATTTGACCAAACACCGTAAGTCCGCCAAATCAAAAATAATATATCCTTTGACTTTTTGAATTCATTATCGTACACTATATTGTCACTAAATTGTAAGAAAATAATAAATAGCAAACTAGGCCAAAACATTTTTTAAACTAAATTGGTATTTCACACGTAGTTTTCTTACTGACAAATACAAAACAAAAAAAGTTTTGTGATGAGATAAACAAACTAATTATTGATGAGTTTTTCGTGAATGAATCAGTGTTTATTCTGAGATCAATAAATTTTAAAACGATTAATTCTTAAATCTATTAATTTTGTAATGTAGAAAACTATTCTATTATTAAAAGATATTTTAAACGATTATTTAAAAGTAAAATATACACCACCTAAGAAGTTATTAGAAGTGGAATTAACATTTGTTTTTTTGTAGGTAACTTATATATTATTTACAGATGATCTAAAATAATTTGTGTAAATAATTTCGATTTAAATTCAAAGAGTCTGTTTTCATCAACAGAGTTTCAGTTGAAGATTTATTTAATCATTGTCTAAATTCCTTACATTTAAACAATGTTTAATTAATGTGAATATACTGTAAACTATTTTAAAACCAAATTTGTCTAGTATTGTGTTAAAAAAAGTATTTTCGTTGTCAGAATATTTTGTTTGTCGTACAGAACTTTTTTGTGTTGAACTATAAAGCCTACGTGTGGTGGAATTTTCTTAGAATATTCAATTGTGACGATTTTCAAACATGAGTTGTGTTTACAGTTTTGTTTTTATTTAGTAAAAAAATAATGCGCTGTTAATAATGTTTACTTAAGTTGCAAAAGTAAACTGTTTTTATACTTTTGTTCAGTAGTTTTAGAAGCTTGCATATATTACTTTAAAAAATATCCTTAATTTTTATGAAACACCATTATTATATTAATTGTTTCTTCTTCTATTTTTATAACCTATTTGTTTGCAATTAGGCAATTCAAAATATTCCAACAATTTTACTTTAACTTATTGTAGAAACGTAGGGCTATTATTACGAATTTAAATCAATTTTGCAAATACGTAACAAACACTTTCTAATATTGCTGTTACATAACGAATCTAGTTTCGGAAGACAAAAAATAATTTGAAAATCGGCCTAATTTATCGAAAAATTTGTTAATCATATTTTGCTTAAATTATGATTACATAAAAGTTTATGTGATCTTTCTAGAATTTAGAATCTTTCTAGAATGTAATCTATCAAGCTAGTGTTTCCTTCTATAGAAGAAAATTTATTGTTTGAGTGTAAATAAGAAATAAATTATTGTTGAGTGTAAATAATCGAAGGCGGTCAGGATTTATTTTTGCTTTTTTCAGTTTACACATTTATAAAAAAGTTTCAACTCTGACATCAGTTGTAAATTTAATGTATGATCAAAATTTACATTTACAAAAAGAAAATTTATCGAAAAAAGAATAATCACATTTTTGAACCAGGTTACTTGAAAACCAATATATGTTCATCAAAATCTAAAAGTATTATTTCCATGCTGCTTATGTATTATTCCCAATTTCCATACTATTGTGATTGCAAATATCGTTAAAAGTGCATTACTTTTTAAAAACAAAATATAGAAACGAACAAAAACAAAGAAGAACAAAATTGAAGTTAAAGACCGTTATCTTATCAGAACAGAGTATGTTAAACATGTGTTGAAAATGTTGCCACACCTGATGTGTGCAGGTTATTATGGTTTTTAATGTCAACAAGTTTTGAGGTTAACTTACTACAGAAAGAAAAGTAATCCGTAAAAAATATCGGTCTGACCAAATAATCAGTATTAAATTCATTTCTACACAACTGTTATAAATCATACTCAGCAGATTTTTAATTATTGATCATTTATTTTTTCAGAATCGATTTTCATAACCTGGCCAAGCCTGCCAACCTTTCCAACTCGGCGGTCCTCAGGATGTTAGAGGAAGAAGAAACGCGAGCGAAGGGACAAGGTAAGAAGCACATTCTGTATTTACAGTACTTCGTAGTGCCTTGTGCACTGCTGTGAGTATTTATATATAATATATATATATATAAAAAAAAAAAAAAAAAAAAACAGCAATGACTATGTGCATTACGCATTCAGTAACAAACAGCACAACCTTCTTGCAAAACCATACCAATGCTTAAAAAATCCGGTTGGGAAGATATCGTAAACAAGACCACGAATGACAATTAATTAATTTAAAAGAACAGATTTCTTAAAATTGACTTGACAATTTTATTCAAAATTTAAGTGTTAAAAATTATTTAATCATCTAAACATTAAATTACTTTTATCTGAAATTTTGTACACTTAGTTTTGACATGTACCATTAAAATTTGAGCTAAAAGCCACATTATTTTATTTATTTTTTACCGATATCTTCCTAATCGGAAGTTTTAGGGGAGATAAATATAATAATAATAATAATAATAATAATAATAATAATAATAATAATATTATTATTATTATTATTATTATTATTAGCGCCATTTTTAGAAATGTTTTTCTTGTAGAAACTACTGTTAATTTTAAAATTACGTATATAATTCCAAAACTCCTACTGTGGCCATAAGAACAAATAGTTTTAAAGTTTGAACCAAATCTGTTACTGATACACACAAGCGCGCATTCACACGCACACGCATTTACATAAAAATTTGTCTTTACATCTATGGCTTTACATGTGAAGATCTGTTAAAATTATTCTTGGATACATTTTGCAATTAGGACGACAAACAAAATGTAATTATCGCTTTATTTCTAAAAAAAGTCTAGTTCAAGAAAATTCTGAGGAAACCAGAAATCTGCCTAACTTGTCGAAGTTGGTTAATCAGACTTTCCTAAAATTGTGAGGACACATTTTACTCACGTCATTGAAGCAAACTTCAAATAAAAAAAATATTAAATAGTAAATAGAAAAAGCCAAAAATAAACCTGTTTTCGTTTTGTTTTTTCACTCGGTATTCGTAAATTTCGTTTTACAGTATTTTAAATTTGATACTCCGTGTGTACGAATCTTTATAATCTACTTGCATAAATTTTACGCCGCTTTTTGATTTTTGGGAAAATAATTGTATTACGAAAGTTTGATTTGTTACCATTTATTTTATTTTCGTTGACTTTTTTAAATTTATTTAATTAAAAATTACAATTTTTAAATTTAAAATTTATTAAAAACTTTGAAAAAAATAATTTATTGTCCCAAAAAAATAATCCCCTAACTTCCGAATTTATTTAACTTTAAATAGCCTTACGAAGATTTTATGAATTTATTAACTAAATACATATCCTATACTATAGTGAGTAAAATTTCTTGTATTTGGCAAATAAGAGAATATAATAACAAATTATATCGTAAAAGTAACACACAAAACATATTTATAGGGTACAGGCTAATAATTAAATTTTTTGCACACATAGACAGAAATGAAATATGTTGGTAATTTGTTGAAAATTATGTAAATTCGAAATGTTAAAAGGAAAAATAAATAAATAATAAATATAATAAAGAAATTTTCCATAAAAAAATTGTTGAAACCCAAATGTAAAAAAAAATTACAATGTATTAGGTTTGACTAGTATTATAATGCTGTTATAATACTATAATGCTATAAAACTTAACAAGCGCATTAGTGAAAAAAATCCCTTCAGTTATAGTTTCAAATTTATGTAGTAGGCCTACAAAAGCGGAACTTTGTGTTGTACCATGGGTACTGTCATTTCATACTGCGCTGCAAAGATATTTTTTGTGAACAATAGGATATATTGAACATTTTAAAAGTATATTTTTCCGGTTTGATTGTTTGAAAATTCTTAATTTCAAAAACATTTCACATATCATACGACTGATTTTCTCATTTATATTGTTAGGGATGCATAAAACTTAGAATTCCTTAAGTACATTATATAAAGGAAAGCATTTTAAGTTGCCTTAAATGGAACGTGAAACGTTATCATTTCGAATTTTGCCTAAAAATAAAAATTCATTGTTCGTGCAGTCACCACTAAGTGACCACTTTAATACACATTTCATAAATAATTTATTTTTGACCCTTACGTTTCCATTTTGTAAAAAAAATGTATTTTAACCGCTATATTTGTCCCATATATTGGTTGACACGAAACTGTCAAGTCACGTAATTGTCCAACTTATTGTTTAGACGCTGAGGTACTAACGCACTTATGCCTATGTATACTTATTGCTCTTAAGTACGACTAGTGCTGGGCATATATCGAACTACTTACATTTTAAATGTTAAATGAAGGCCTAACATAGGCTATGCAAGGCTACAGCTAAATAATGTAGTTGAATTTAACTAGGCGCTGGTCCTGCACGGAATCAGTTAGCTCCGAATAGATTAAATAATATGGCACAGTGCAATACTTGAAAGAGATCATTCATGTGATAAATCAAGACAGAGTGCAACAAAACCTTCGAAGGCCTAGCGCTGCCCTAGAAAACCGAATCTTTTGTTGTTCACACCGAGCGCTCGATAAGGAATGTGGGATCAGGTGAAAGTACCATCCTACAAGAACGAAAGCATTAATTAAATTTAAATATGTGGATTTTTTCAGGCATAAGCAAGTAATTACGGTTTATTCAAACTGTGAAAACGTGTTATACAAAGCCGACCTGGTTTTATACTGCCATAGTTAGTTGCAGCTTTGATGTTACCAAGCCAATTATTGTTAGCCTACAGCTTGTTATGGTACTCGTTTGTTTTCTGTAACTTCCTAAGGTAAATGAGTGGTGTACAAATATTGCAAAAACTTTCTCACATTCAATTATTTCCACAAAATATATGGAAGGAAGTTATCGAACTTGAACGGAATTAAGAGCTCATGCACAATTTGATAAACTAAATTAACCCGGCGGTGGTCAGGGTTTATTTTAGTTGTTTTTTTTTGTGCTTTCGAATCGTAAATTTTTTTTTTCGAGTTTTTTTTTCACTAACCGGATTTATAAATTTTTATGTACATCAATATTTTAGTAAAATCCGATAAACCAATTTTGAGTAATTTGGCATATTTTATTTGCTTTTTCCGATAGCTTTCTAACTCGATTGTTTTGACTGTTCAATGGGGACTACATTGGAGTAAGATTTAATAAGAACAGATTTTAGACATTTATGTTTGTAACACAGTTTTATGACAAAGAAAACAAAAAAAAGGATCATGGGAACAGAAACAATCAAAATAAATTGTAAAATATCAACACAAAAAGTTAACTCGAAAGTGAGATAGACGTACTAATAGAATGAACGAACTGTCGAAAGAATTTAATGGATGCAAATAACATCGGCGCCCTCAGCTACGGCGGTATGCAGACAAGTGAACTGTTTTGTGTTGCTGTTGCATTCTCAGACGTTGAAGGCGATACGTTTGTAAACATCGCACATTGTTTTTGTGCATTGATAGATTTACTTTTTTAGAAATATTTATCCCTTTTGCCAGTACAAGTCAAATGGTTAGCTTACTTTATACATTTTGATTCCACTTATCAAGAAGAATTACAAATTCAATACAATATTTTAATAAACACTAGAACATCCTGACACATGAAATAAGGGCTTCAAATTTCAGCAGATTCCATCTAAAATTATGAAAAACTATATTTTGATTTTAATTAATTGTATATCGTTTATTTCAGTTTATAATATTATTTTGACAATTTTGTATTAATCATAATTGATATTTATGCAACACTTACTATTATGTCGTAACCGTTTTCTTGCAGTAATATTTTCTAATAAATCAAGCTCATAGTTCTAAAGCAGTTTGAAAGCTTTATTATTTCAAATGCAGCACAGTCACAGAATGTGTATGACTCAGTTTATTTCTTCTTGCACAAACGAGATTGGTAAAAATAGAAAGAAAATACGTAGGCTTTGCTTTAGGTGAAAATTGTTGGAGTTAGTCCAGATCCAGATCCAGTAAAAGCTTTACCTCGTAAATCTTTAAAGCAGAAACAATATGGTGTAACTTATTCCTATTTTATGTTCTGCAATAACAAGTAAAGTTACTAACACATGATGAGAGAAAGATGTAAACTTTCAATCATATGGAGAGGTGAAATATTATTTATGAAAGAGGTAATATTAAAACTAAAATCAAAGTACTGCTGTTTAAAGACACTACTTCCTGCTAACTTTTGATCTAATTATCAGATAAACAAACTTTAAAAATACATGAAAACGGTTTCATTTTGGTTTACCATTGAATGCTCAGACACTATGTATTTCATAAAACCTGATTTTTTTAATAATGAAACTTATTCATAAAAATTTGATTATTATAATTAAAAATAGCAGCTAGTCAAAAACAACAGTAGCCTACTTGGTATTATAAGTGTCCATACTACACCATTATTTCAGTTAATTACGTTAATATAATTTACAAAATGTTTGCTTGTAAACAGATTTCACAATGTTTGAAACACAACACATTATACCATTATAACATGTTCATGTTAATTACAATACCATCTAAAACATTTTGTTAGTTTAGGATATGTTAATATGTTAAAACATATTTGTTTGTTTAAAACTACTAGGGTGTTTGAAACTATTGGTGAATTCCTTTATAAAATACAAATGGGTCTACTATGTTCTACTATTTCAGCAAGAGTTTATGGCAGTCTAGCATTTGTTATATGTTTTATTTTTTACGAGTGACATATTCATTTTGATAGATTTATCAATAAACAAGCAACTTGTATCCTCATTTCATTAGACTATCATAACTGTGAAACCAATATACAGTAAACATTAAATCATACTATACTATATTATGTACAAAATGTACAAATCACATTTTTGGCATTTATTTCATTGAGGATGATCAACAGAAACCAATAAGATTAAACCAAGTACAATGTATGGTGCAACCTGTCGTGCATTTTAGTAGGGACTCAAAACATTTCCATTAAGAACAAAATTTACGTCTTAGAAATTAGTGATTACAACAGGATGAAATTATCACCTTCAGAAATTGTGTGATACATGGAGCAAACACTTCCCTTTCATATTACCGGATTAGTATGTACTGGCATACTGGAAGAAGCAATTTTCAGACAACAAACAACAAATTTTAATGAGCAGATTATAGTCGTTATAAGGGAAATAATCCTTAAAATGTGTTTCAGAGAGACAGGTTTAAGAATCTACACAGACACTAGAAGTACTGTTTAGAATGTACTGGATATATTGACACATTTATATTCTGTTAACTTAACATGTATTTAGTTTAATTATTCAATTATTTCCTTTTGACATTGCTGTCAAATAAAGTTTAACCAGATCCTGAGCTTGAAAGAGTAGTTTTTGCCTAAAGCAATTTTTAAAAAATACACACTTTTAATTTTGTTAACAACAATAAATGTAAACTCTTTTGAATTAATAGCTTTAATATTGATTTCCTCTATTATAAAGGTATACATACATTTTCTATAGTTAATTATAAATTAAATTCAGTATTATTAAATTTTGACAATAAGTAAGGTTAAATACAATCTAGCGGTATAACATTAGGTTGAAATGTAAGTTGTCATGAATTTTTAGTGTTTTAGTATTTGTTTTTCATGGATCCTTATGTATACTTCATAAATTTTGTTCATTTAATTTTGAATGAATATTTATTGATATGAAGTTTAAAATTTTAATTTTCTATGTTCAATACTCTCCTTCTAATTGTATAGCATCATTGTAATTTAGGTTTTTGTGACAGTTATAAGGTTGTTTGATGGGAGGTCATGGTTTAAACAAGAAGGACAGGATGACTTTACCTGTACTGGGTCCCATAATTTCTATCATTGTACCTAAA
The DNA here is from genome assembly GCA_022606455.1 of Callitettix versicolor. NCBI lineage: Eukaryota > Metazoa > Arthropoda > Insecta > Hemiptera > Cercopidae > Callitettix > Callitettix versicolor. The sequence continues at coordinate 53,302,871 of CM040183.1, forward strand.
TTAAAACAATAAAATTCAAAAATAATTCTATATTTTCATGTTTTATGGTTATCCTCATGTTTTAAATCTAAATACATATGTGTAAAATATATAATTTTATTAAAATTACAATATTTATTTTTAAATTTCAAAAAAATTAAATGACCTATAAAAACAAGTAAAAGTTGTTAGTGTAAACAATTTAAAGAAATTGAAAATGAAGATGGCTAATCTGTCATTGGTATCAACGACCCTATCAATAGGCCAAACATTTTCTGTGTGGCAGGGCTGCCAAATATTTCCATGTGGAATGCAATACTCAATTACACATTCTCTGCATTACATTGGCAGTAATAAAAACACTCTGTAGGTAGACAATAAGATGTTAGGATTTAAAGAGAGGTTAATACAGTCCAGTGTAAGAAGATCAATGGTCTAACTATAAAGAAAGCATGATTTTTAGTGCTACTAAATGTTTCAAATGGAATGTAAATCTACTACACTTTAATTTTAAATACATTGAATCAAATTTCAATTAATTTATAAACTTCTTTCAAGAAAGGTATTGATACAATGTAAAAAATATCAATATTTTCTAAAATTGATGTACAGAGTGATTAAAAATTACATGTTTTTTTTAGATTTGATCTTGCAGATAAAAATAAAAATAAAAAAATTAACATACAAGGAGAAACATTTCATTTTCTATTAATAAACCATTTCAGGTTTGTAAATAATAATAACTTAAAAATTAGTGAGATTTGAATCAAAATTTTATCTGTAAAAAATGCATAAGAAACTATGGCATTGTTCTGTTAAACAATAATACTGTTATATACAAAGATCCAAAACTGTAGCCATGTTACAAAAAATGAATGAAACAAAATATTTTTCTCATTAAATGACAAACAATTTGGTTTTTATTGAATTTAATTTTTTTTTAATATCAAAGACTAACTGATTTATTGACAAAATTCTAAAAACATAATTTACTGACAATTATTGTTTGTTTTAGAAATAATTCATAAAATACATGAATTATAAATTCAAAGTTATATAAGTGTTACAAGTTATTATCAAAATTTGAAAATATTTCGGTTAAGGCTGACATTGGTGTTGTAGATACTTGTCAAAAAATTATGTTTTTAGTTTTGTATCAAAAACTCGAATATTCCTTGATATACATAAAAAATTGAAACAATGTTTTGTTTGTCATAAAATGTGAAAAATATTTTGTCTCATGGACAATAATTTTTGTGGAAATTAACATTAAACATTTAAAATTACTACTATTCTTGAACATCTACATAAAATTTTTTAAAAATTTCATACTGGTAAGACATAGCAAAAAAATATTTTCTTCAAATTTTACTCTGACACCTAATAATCTTTTTAGTTGTTATTTTTTTTTCAAAAACTAAAAGACGTACCAAGAAAAAAAATATTTTTTAAAAAACAAAATAACTGAATAACAGAAAACAAAGCATTTCTGGACATATATACTGTATTTGCATGAAATTGTTTTTTAGTTTAAGTTATAGGATTAGCTCTTAAGAGATTGCCATGCAATTTTGTAATTACTGTTTATTGTAATGCCTTCTTTTGTTTAAACAAAACAAAAATTGTAATCCAATTTTCTTGATGATTAGCTGACATCCTTAAACACTAAGTATGTTCCAAATACTACTCTTCCTGTGTGGAAGATAATTATAATTGGAATTTTAGTCAAATTAGTTATACAATTGTTTGTCATATAATTACAATTTCAAAACAATACAAGTTTTATATTTTAATTCAATTCAAGTTTAAATATTTAAAATCTTCTAATGTCTCAATGCAAATATGCAATTGTCATATGAAATTTGCTGTCATAAGCTCTTGTTTTCGGTAAAACATAAGTAAACCCTTCCAAATTAATGTATATGTTAGTTAAGTTAATGCATACATAACGTAATTATTATTTTTAAGCATTTTTTGCAAAAGTCTTTTTCTGGACAGTTTTGATTCGAAATGTTTCATCTTCTTCATCATTGGTTTAAAACAAAAGCATTATTAAATTCATCAGGCATTTCACTGATATTCTGAAGCCAGTATATACGTTTACTGAGGTTTATTACTAAAAAAACATCCAAAAATTGTTCTGTTTCAAAGAGAAAAAATTTTGAAAACCATAATTCTGTACCGTATCTTTTTTCAGAATCTTCCTTACTGATTTTTTATGCTTCAAAGGAAGAAAATAATACATGTTTAAATAGGAAATCCTTTTCCAATTTCTGTTACTAATTTGATTTTAAAGTTTGAATAAATTTAAGGATATTAAAAAACACTCTATAAGAGTTTCCAGGTAGAAGTAAATACCAATAGTTAGGAATTAATTAATTAAATACAAAACATTTGTAGTTTACAAAACAGCTAATAAAAGTAACATGGTGACTCAGATTTCCGTGAAGAGTTCAACATAAGGGTGTTAGGACATAAAGATGTTGGCTAGCACAATAGGCACTTAACTGCTCAACAAGTTAAATCTAATGCACAATCAGTAATTTCAGTTGACCAAACATATTTAATAGTTCCATTATTAAGAAATAAACAGAAATGTACTTCTTGTATAACACAAGAAGTTGTAACGAAGGGGTTTCCTTTTTATATTTGTACATCAGACAATTGCTTTCTTTGTATATTTGTATAAAAAGATAGACAACCCTTTATTCTACATGAAAATATCAATGCTTTTTTCTGTACTGTAAAATGATTTCCAATTTTTAAATCTCATATAAAATCTACTAACACTATTTCTGTTATAAAATATTTTAAATTTAACTTTGAATATATTGAATAATTAATTAATTTTAGTTCAACATCAAAGGCAAAGATAACTCAAGTCAAGACAGTTTGTTCAACAGTGACCCATATAAGAACAGGTGTATGAGATCCAGTTCAAAATTATCAACTGGCAAGGCTTCTGTGTAGACCTTCACAGTGATTTATATTTACCCAACCCAACAATAGATATTTTATGTTTAATATAACCTTAAACCCTAAATTTAGACAAATGATTTCACAATTTAAAGTAAACATTATATACTTAAATAAAATAAAAATAATTGATGCATTTTAATATTATCACAATACATGATTTGTTATGTTCTCCTAAAATCACTTTTTAAATTATTTTTTTTTTAGTTGAAATTCCTTTTAAGACTTTCGAGTTGATGCTGTCCACAAGATATTTCACAATTTATAGTGTCATTAGTAAATTTCGGTTTATTAGTTGTAAACATTTGTTTCCCTTTTCTATTTTCTTTTTACTTATTTTTTATGTTAATTTTATATTATCTGGTCTGTTATGCTAATTTTTCTTGTTGATGTACACAAGATATAAACGAAGTAATCAAGAAAGAAATAAAAGAGTTAGGAAAGAAACCTGGTAAAGAATTCACTTGGCCACCAACTTCGACAACACCTAAACCTGTAAGATGGATCTTAGCACCTGAGTTAATTGTCCAACAGCCAGGTTAGATCTGTGTCTAACTGCTCCAATCTTGCAAAGGAATGGTGTGTGTCTCTGATTTAAAACAATGCTAGTTAGCTGGTAAATGTTTAGGCTTCTAATAAGTGTTAAACCACACTTATACATATTGGTGCAATACATGTTAATTAAACACGTGTTATAACCAACAATTAATTAAATGTTTTGAAATAGTTTAGTTGTAGAAAGCGAGAATCCTGAAAATGCTAGAGCAGAAGAACTGAATAAATTCTCTGTGTTACAGATTTTATAACAAGGAAACACACAAAAATGGCAACACAATTTCTAAGTAAAATATTTATTAAACATTATTTTTTTATGTATGCACTGATTTGAAGTAAATAGAACTAAAAATGAATGGCTAGCTAGATGTTTTTAAGTATAGTATGTTATTTTTTGTATTAGTAACTGTATTTATGTGACGTATTAGTTAGAATTGACTTTGAGATTTTCAACATAGACTAGAAATTAGTAACCTATGAATGAGTGTAATATGTACTGTAAATAATAATTTATATTTTATATAATAATAATATTTATTATTATACTATAATATTTATAGTGTACATAGGTTTACTTTATTGATACTTTTATTATTAGTAGTATTGTTTGAAAATATTGTTTATGAAAATATATTAGTGCTGCTTCTATTTAAATTTGCATATAGTAATAATGGAATTACTACTTTCTGAAGTTCAGTTATTTTAAATTTGAAAATATTTAGGATTTGATATACAATTCAGCTGTAGGGCACAGGGAATATTTGTTAAGAATGGATGGGGATGAAAATTTACAATAAAATAAATCGACTTATGCAACCATGCATGGAACATATGTTAATAATTTATTAACATACATTTTACTGTTTATAATAACTAATAGTCAAGGGAATACAAAAACAGCACCACTTTTATAAACACACACTGAGTAAGCAATAAACTTACTTTTTGTGAATTTTCACTGAAAAATGAGTTATTGGACCCAGGTCCTGTGCCACGAAATGTGTTACATCCTGAGACCTAGAACACGAGCTGAGGGTTTAAAAAAATTATATATAAATGTGTGTGTGTGTCTGTCTGTTTTAGCACTCTAACAAAACCAATTTTTACAATCTTAAAAAACCATATTTTTTATCATATAGCTTTTTGCAAAACTGATTTTATAATCATAAAGTGTTAAAATCTGCATTACCTTTTTAAAGTTTAAAATTTCAAAAAAATTACTTTCATTATTGTAACATAACCACCAGACCATAAATTTAATTAGGATTATGACCTATTTTCTTCCATTTGGTGGTCTCTTTTACTCACCTCATAAAAGCTGCCACGGTTTTGAAACCTTACTGTTTCATCTTCACACTGTAATACAAAATGTCAAATCCTTCTGTCAAGGTTGTCATAAAGTTATCAATACATTGAAAACACACAACATACACACTAAACATAATTACACAATTTTTATTAAAATGTGCACAATAAAATTTGGTTTGACCAAGTACTATGTGAAACTCGTATGTTGCTACATTCCAGACTGTGGAGTCTTCCTTTGTAAAATACAAAAACAACTTGACAATGTTCAAGGTTTATTTCTGTATATTTAATGACATTTTAAAATTTTTATTAAAATTTCCATTTGTCATGTTATTAAATTTTTTGAAAATTTTTATTCATCACAATAACTATCAATCAATTAATCGTTGTAACATTAATAGTGTATTTCAATATTTTCTGTTAACAGTAACTTTAATATTTTAAAATATTAGAGTAAAATGGAAGAGTTGTTAACATTTTGAAGATTTGGATGAAATGAATATAAATAATTTCAAGACTGAAAAAGCATTTTTTTGAGAAAAATGTTTATAATATTAAAATATTTGAAAAACTGAAACTGCAGCAATGAAATAAGAATTGTATAACACCCAATTTTTTAAATTAAAATTATTTCGATCTGGATAGTAAATCATAGCAACTAAATGTGGAGCTGGAACCCAGAAATTTGGTCAATATATTTTTCACATTGGATTTGTTTATCCTGGTTTAAGAAAAGGCTCTACATGTTTTTTTACATATTAAAACGTTTTTCTTATGTGCATCACTAATTTTTTTTATATAGATAATTACTTGCTCAAATGTATAATAATTACTATTATTAAATGTAAATTTTCAGTTAGCTAGATAAAAGTTAAATATTTTTTATAAAACTATCAACAATGCATAATTCAACAGACATTAGGTAACATTGTCCACTCGTAAATAAATGTAGCAGGTGTCACTGTGCTGCCTTGAGCCAATGCCTGAAATAGTTGTGCTGTGTAAATATTTATACAACATGACTCAACCTTACCCTGCATAGCATAGCATATCATGTGTTAAAATTTGCAAAAACATAATATTGAATGTTTTTTTAGTTTTGAAAGTTAAATTTTTACTTACAAAAATTTATTTTGAAGACCTGTTATTAATACATTGAGGTTCCTGCAATTTTATCTTTTTACACGTTAATTTGAATAAAAATAACTTCCGGAATTACTAAAATAGAAATTAAATTAATTAAATTCTATTAAAATAATTATTAAAGAATAGTAACAACAAAAACTGTGTCATTATACTGCAGTGAAAATTTATTTCAGTAATTCTGAAAGATGGAATTCATATGTTTCAAATCGTATATTTACTTTCAAAGCAAATTGTAAAATAAAACAAAACAATAATGTTTTTTGATGATGTTATTTTTTTTCATAACTAATTCTGAGAAAGTTACTTTTCAAAATTTAAATAATTTATAAAGTTTAAATTTCAAGTATTATAATCACAAGAAATGCTAAATGTGTTAGTTTTTCATTTTAACCCATAAACATTAGGTTATGTTTATTTTATTTCAAATCATAAAAAACAAGTAATCATATTCTTTTGCATGGTGAAATTGCATAATGGCAAATTGTTTAAATAGTTAAGTGTATATGTGAGTGTGTGTGTATATATATATATATATATATATATATATATATATATATATATATATATATATATATATATGTGTGTGTGTGTGTGTGTGTGTGTGTGTGTGTGTGTGTGTGTGTGGGTGGGTGGGTGGGTGTGTGTGTGTGTGTGTGTGTTGTACATGTATTAGAGGTCCAGTTTAGAAAGTTGTAGAAAAGTTGTAATTTATCAAAACCTATTTTCTGTAATTTTTTAAAAGTAAATTAATAAGAGTTTAAACTTTTATGTATTCGATAATACATTGGACTTCTATACATTATTCAAAAATGTTCATAATTTTCTTACTTTATATGTGTTTGGATAAGGAATTTTGCAAATGGAAATATAGGAAAACAAGTATCAGTATTAAACTCAAATTTTCTACCTATTAGTTTTCAAATGCATCTCAGCTAATGGTTTTATACCATTAAGCTAATGATTTTATACCTCTCTTTGGTTCACAATTACACCATCTCCTCAGGATTTATTTCTTATTAACTTTGATATAAAAACAGGTCTAAAACACCAATAAGGAAAACAATAATACACTATAAATAATTTTATTTCATTAGGTATTCTGTTTCACATAGGAACATATGATACACACATGTAAAATAACATACGTAAATAACTGAATTCTTAATCTGACTCATAAACCACATTTAAGCACACTTGTTCTAAACTTTAATGTGCTCACCTTTGTTTGATATAAAATAACTTCCTCATTACACATTCAAACAGAATTCAAACTAAAATCTATTCTGATCTCATGAATTGAAAATGATCCAAATATGTTAAGCAGAATAGGAATATGAATCATATTTATTTATCAGTATATTTATTTTTATATGATGAATGCATTGATGTACTGAGATTTTTAATGCTCCATGTGAAAGATCATTGTGGAAAACCTTTTAATTGTTTTTTTTATTTTAATGCCAAAAAGTTGAAGTAACTGTTTATTACAATTATTACTATTTTATTTAACTTTTAGCTTGTAAAATATAGAGTATCATCCAACACTTATCTACATATTATGAAGTGAAAGTTAGTAAAAAAAAAATTACATTTTTTTTTATATTTTGTTTCATAAGAAAAAAAATATCGTCTCAGTAAAAAACTTTCTGTCTAGTTCTAAAAATGTTGTCCTTCTCTCAAGACATTCTTTTTCCATAATCTTGCCTTAAATGTACCTGGATAAAAGATCCTTTTCATTCCTGATTGTTACACTAATTTCACAGTGACAATTAAAATCTTACATTATTTGTAGGCACAATTGTAGTGTACATAACTTTGCTAATATTTTTTGAACAATTTTTGGTATTTCTTAAAATAATATATTTTAGTGCTCCGTTTTAAATACTTGTTTCATTATTTAAACCGTTGTATACTTTTATCATTATTTATCACTTTCTTCTTCTGAGAAGTATCATTTTGACCCGTATATTATCAACTATGCAACTCATTTTGTCATACCAATAAAGGTTAAAGTGTGTAACTCTGCAGTTTGTAACATATCGTTTAAGCAGATCTTGATGTCTAAGGAACTAGGTCTCACATTTATAACTGTAGACATAGAGAATGTTTTTAAAAGAACCGTTAGGTATCAAAAACTATTTTAAAAGTGAAATACAAGGACTATTCAGAAAGCAACATACATTTTGGGCTGATGTGGCAAGAGACAGTGATACGCTACCATTTTGCTATCTGGACATTCTCTCACTTAGTATGCATCCAGCTGTGGTAACTTGAGGTGTATGTTGTGCATTTTTAAAATGTATGCTGCAATAGAAAATCTTGCCAATTATGAAGTGTGATTGGTGATCGGATTTTTGTTAGCAGAAAACAACTGATTCAATTGAAATTCATCAGAAACTTTGTAAAGTGTATGGACACAATGTAATGGCTAAAAGTGAAGTGAAACAGTGGAGCAATGTTCACAATGAAGAGCAAATAAGTGGCCTGCCAAGCATTGTGATGAACTGGTGTCAAAAGTGAATGAGAATAGCCTTAAAAATTATTCTTGTTCTTCTTGACAGTAATCATGTTGTTTACAATAATTGTATAAGAATAAAATAAAATTATGCTTCATGTCGATTTCCTTGAACATATTTCAACAATAACCTGTGTAAGGTATTGTGAAACATTAAAAAAAATTGAGAAAAGCAATTTAAATCAAGCATCACGAATACCTAGTTCAATGTTTTTTTTTTCATGACAGTAGCCCATATTCGAGAGATATTGGATGGCTTTGGTTGGGAATAATTCCACCATCCTACACATAGTCCAGATTTGGTGCCAAACAACTACCACTTAATTGTTTCCATACTTAAAGAATTGGCTCATAACTTGGCACTTCAACACTGATGTGGAAATACAGATGGTTGAAGTCTGTGACAGTTAAATTCTATCAACAAACTGATGCACTGCTTTGATGAGTGTCTCAATTTTGAGCAGTAATTGTGTTCAAAAAAGCTTAAGAGTTAAGCCATCAAATGTATACAATAACGAATGTTTTCTGACACTTTAATTTGTTTTTATTCAAAAACTTAAATTACTTTCTGGATAGCCCACATATATAAAAAAATTACAGAAATGAATTTATATATTATGAAAAACAATATATTCAAGGTTTTGATGTTTTAGTAAACTTTATTATTATTCATGTTATACTTACGGGATATTGACCAACAAAGGAAGTGTGACAGACCCAACTAAGTGTCATGATAATTCATTGATATAAATAGTCAAAGTCACTAGACTTTTCTGTATATACAAAATTTGTATGTGTTTAAAAAAATAAGTCTAAATGGAGTATGTCAGGGTTTTGTGGTGGCGATTAAACCTGCTCTGCCCATTACACTTTCCCAGAAAACAACAATGTCCAATACACAATAGTGTATATGGTTGCTGAGATGAAATGGGGTGCCATTTTGTTGAAATTTCAATAATACTTTTTCTACCTTAATATCATTCATCTGGAGAAGACTCTCTGTCTCATGTTACAAGACAGAGAGATCTAGCCTTTTTTGTTGCTTTTTTCACAAAAATAAGAGGACAAACAAATTTGTCTTTCATCAAATATATTCATTTTCGAGAGTTGTACTGATTCTTCACAATCTCATGTAATAGCTCTGATCCATAAATTCTACAGTTTTATTTGTTTACAGTACTACTTAAAAAAACAACACATAAAAAAAATGTTCATTGCCATCAATTCTGTCTAGTAAGTCAGCAGTAATCATTATTTGTTTTACTGTATAACCAAGTATTTTATTTCTCATATGAGTTGTAAATTGTAGTTGTGTAACTTAAGCCTTTTGCGTATCACATTAAAAACTCCTCAGTTCACGCTTATGTCTTATTAACAATTTTTTAGGCTGAGTATACAAGAACATGGATTTGTTCTATAGTCTTTTCTGACAATCTTTAATATCCTGGTGATCTAACTTTTAAAACACTACCCATTTCCATGAAACATTTCAACTAGTAACAAATAGTTTGTTGTAAGTATTTTGCCTCCATACTTAACATCTGAAATTTTGCTAAACTGTAACAATAGTAACTTAGTTTGAACTAACAAAATCATGAGCTGTCCTCTCAACTGTAACACTGATACACTCAACTGCTACTAACAAAATCATGAGCTGCCCTCTCAACTGTAACACTGATACACTCAACTGCTACTAACAAAATCATGAGTTGCCCTCTCAACTGTAACACTGATACACTCAACTGCTACTGAGTGTTTTAAGATTAAAAAATGATGTAAATAGATTCGTAATTTTTATTTATTATTTACTATTCTATTAAGTTTTTTTTTACAAAGGTGATATCCTTTTTAATTCTTCCTCTTGTTTAATAAATCTACGAACACATGGAATGGTTCAAGCTACTCGCATATAACACAAGAAGCACTAAAGTGAAATTTATTAATCATAATCACTACAAAAATTGAATTTAATCTTAACATTTCATGTGTTTTAATCTGTATTTTGAAAGGGACCTAACCCATAACTTTAGGTGTACACCTCACTTAAGACTCATAATATTCATTTTCAATTAAGTTCGTCAAAGACTCCTTTATGGTCATTGCAATACTTAAACAAGTATGGCCGGTAGCCATAGCCTACTTGACATTTGCTATTGTCACTAGTTAACCTGAATAACCACACTGCCACTATAACAAAAATTTTCTATGACTAAGAGCATTGTTCTTAGTGTTCAATATAGACCACTAAAAACGCTCCTAATATCCATTTGCTAAATACATTAAACTAGCCCTGTTTACTCAGTCAGTTCTGTATGAGCAGAAATAGAGTTTCACAATAAACTTTTTTCTACTGTTGTTAATACCACTTTAAACTGCTTAATTGTATTTGTTTTAAGGTGAAAAGCACAATGAGGCTATTATTGCCTCCCTAAATTTAAATGTAAGAGTAAAGTGTTTAAGTCGTAAGTGTAGTGCTGTAAGTGTAAGTGTGTGTCAGACTCGGGTGCCATGAGGTTCATCTAAATCCTCTTAATAGGTGTAGCTAGTCTGCACCTCCAAGTAAAAAATCAATTCCATTGCTACATCAACACTGACTGAAATGATGAGCTGGCACAGACATATTTCATGGTTATAAGATTCTGTATTACTTGTTTAGCACCATACCTCACATAGTAAGAGCTTATATATTCAGTATGAACTATAATCATTGAAAAAACAGGTTTTTCTTAAATAAAAAAAAATAAAAATAACTTTTTTCAGTTATGAGTAATATGACTTGTGTTTTCTTACAAAGGTGTTTAAACATTGGCAAATTTTCGAAAAGTAAAATGTCAACATAAGTTTTTTTCAATTGTTTTGTTTTGTTTTAACTAGTTACAAAGCTAGAACTATTTATAGCCTTTGTCAGAATATTTTTTAATGGCCTTGTAATGCAGCCACAACAATGTAGATGTGTGTTTAGTAGTATAACAGAAAGCAGCTGCAGCAGCTTCATTGCAGCTCTGGAACAGGTTCTATAAAGCAGTTTCAGCTGCAAGTTGGTGTTTGGTTTGGTAGAGCAAATTCTACAGTTGAAGCTACATTGTTTTTAGGCTTCAAATGAAAGTATGCATTTACAATAGAAAATAGCTGCAGCTTAAATTAATATACTCGTATTAAAGATTCAAACCTCATGTTATTTAAACTTAAGTTATGTTTGGTTATAAAAAGTTAACTCCAGTAAAAAAATGTTGACATTCGAACAATATAAGTGTATATCCCAGTATTAGTGATTGCAGTACTCATATTTTATTTTATTGCAGAATGTATATCCAGTACATAATCAGTTTTTTAAATCTTTTTTTATAATGTTTTTAATCTTTTAAATCTTTTGTATGTATGCAATGGAGCGGGTTGTTTTTAAAGGTTTTCTGTTATATGTCTAGTCAATTAACCTTCACAGTTCTGGTCCCAAATCTGACCGGAAACTTAATCAAAGCGTCACTGTACTAATAACTGAAATGATATACTGGATTAAATTAAATTTGTTACCTATTGAGATCTAAAAACATTAAAGTAATTTTGTCTATAAAATATCCATCTGGTGGAAATAAACTAACCTTATTTATGAGCTACTTACGTAGGAGTATTTTTGAGTAAATTAAATGCATTATTATGAGTCAAATATATTACAAGCATAACAAGGTCAGGATGAGTAATACTATTTAATCATCTTTGTCTAAAAATACATTGGCGTCAACACACTTATTTTCTACTACACAAAAACCTATGATTCGCTTGAATAAAAACAAAATGCTGAGCCTTTGACGTAATTAGCCATGTGCCAGGAGGTGGGGTGGGTCATTTCAAGTGTCATTTTCTAGAAGTTCATTTTAAGCGGGGAGGTCTAATTTGAGAACAAAATCCCCTCCCCTTCTTTCCCCTATCCAATCAACGAAATTCAGTTACATTTTGGAACAATCTCAGAGAAATTTTGTGTTGGGAATATTTTGCAGGTATCTGCATCAGTTCTGTATTGTGAATAGTTTCAGTTAGATTGGTACATTGGATACCTTGACTTTTTACTTTTTTTAAGGTAACACTATTTTATTGATAAAATGCCATTATGAAATTAATGCCATGAATTATTTTGTATCAAACATTATTTTACAAAATATAATACTTATTTACTGTTAGATATAACAATATGTCTCAGTTTCTTACATTTAGTATTATTAAGGATAAATAATATTATTCTCATATTGAGTTCTGAGTTTTCAATAATACTTAAATTTTTAACAAAATCTCTGAAACCAATGACAAATTTTTCGTCATCAGACCAATTTCAATTATTTGATGGGTTATTGAAGATAACTAACTTAACATACTTGTATAAACAAAATATTTGACTAAATGAAAAATGTCCACACAAAAATACATGAGAAATGTTTTTTTTAAATTTAACTTTAAACTTCACTTTAAATTTTGGAGTGTGTTATCAGATATATATATATATATATATATATATATATATATATATATATATATATATATATATATATATATATTTGACGAAATATGAGCTTTAAAAATATCACCTTCTATTTTAGTTATTTTACCACTGTTTTTGAATTATAGGTAAAAAATCAAAATAACCTTAGAATTTCTCGTTTTGCTAGTACATTTTTCCAGTACCTATTATAGAATGAATGAAACATGTAATATATATATTACATATATATATATATATATATATATATATATATATATATATATATATATATATATATATATATATATATATATATATATATATATGATTATAATTTTGTTTTGTTTACATACAGTAATTTACAAGTTATTGGAAAAAATAGTTTAAAATAGTTTTCTGCAAAATAAACAAATAGTGTAATAAGAAATTTTTTAAAAAAATAAATGTTTTATTCTTTATGTGATTTTTTGATGTTATATTGAACAAATAAATTAGTGTACTAAAAAATTTGTCATTGGAAAAATCCACATTAGAATGATTATTATTTTTCATAGTGTTTTCCAAAAGACCATTTTATTTTTAATCATAATGGGTTATCTTGCTAGTTTATAATAAATTATATTGCAATAAACATTATCATTAATAAATTTACTTTTCACCATTCTAATGATCAGTTTATCACAAGTAAATTCAATTTATACTTCTGTATGCTAGAGAACTAATTTAATTTGATTTGTGTTTTTGATAGGAATATCTTACTAAATCTCTGTGGATGAAAATAATCACTTGTTGTTTTAAATGAAATAAAAATCAGAATAATTTATTTGATTCAAAGCTTTGACCAAGACTATTAAAGGGTTTTGTTGTGACTAATTTATTTATTTTTCTTGGACTGTGTAAGCATAAGTTGGCAACTTGTTGACTCCACTTGGTTCTAAGTATAGTCTATGACTATTCATGCATCATACCCAATTTTCATATATGACAAATGGCTTGTTAGGAAAAACAATTAACGTACACATAATATATTTAGAGTTAAACATTTAAATACATTTTTATTAATCATAACTGAATTTAGCTTTACAAAAATTAAAAACTAAATTTTATTATTTTTTAAAAATTAGTAATAAATCAGAAATTTGTATATTTAAAGTTTAAATAGTTTTGGCTCTGAGTTTGATAAAATAAGATGACAATAAATTTGTTGGACTACTTCCCGCTTTCAAGTCAAAGCTGCAAAATATGTGACAGCCTGACTTTGTTGGACAGGACCACTTATAGTGTCTGAGGTTAAATAGCATAGTGACATTGCCAATTTACTTGATCATTGAATAACATCAATCATCTTCACTTGGTCAATTGCCTAAACAAATTATTATTTTTTAAAAATTAAGTGTACACTTATATAAAAAGTAACAATTTTTTATACAGTAATAAAAACAATATACCATTATTATTATTATTCATTACAAACAACCACATTTTTTTAAAACTTTTACAAGCAATGAATTTTATAAAATTTTTACAGATATTTTAAAGATAAATTTTAAAAAGTAATATTTTTTTAGATGAAATTACCTTTAATTAAACATTAGTTTACAACATAAATCCTTAATTTATTAAGACAAATATAACTGATTGATCACTTAAAACATATTCATAAAAAATGAAAAATTTATCCCTAAAATGACATATCCTAACTGTAATGAAAAAAGTATAACAAAAATTTTGTTACAATTTTATACAAATACTAAATAATAAAAGTTGTATAGTAGATTTACATTTATTTTTAAAACAAACACTTACAAGATCATTGAATGGCTTCAATTTTCCTCATTAAATGGTAGGCCTACTATTCTAGAAATTTTGCAAAAAAGCAAAAGAGTTAAATATAGCTTTAACTGCGACATTCTCACAATTCACAGACACAATTTTGGGCTCCCTGCCAATTCCAGGTATAAGCCCCAAACAAATGTTCGACTTCAGCATACATATTAATGTCAACCTACTTAAGTCCTGCCAAAATTAGCCAGACCCCAATCTGATGATCTAAATTAAATCTTATTTTCATAAGTCACATTGTTGTTTATAGGTTAATGATATATTCATGATTATTCTAGATCACATTAATCCAATTTTGTTTACTTTTTTAAATTACTCAGCTGTTAGTAACGTTTAACATTGCTTAAAAGGTGTTACCATTACTGAAACTTTAATTACCTGAAAGAGAATAGAAAAACATATCTTTGAACATATTACCTGAAAGAGAATAGAAAAAATATCTTTGAACATATTGAACAAAAGATTAATTTTAAATATTATTTCATTAAATTTAAATTCTATTATTATCATAGAAATAATTTATTAAATCTTGCATACTGCATGAACTTTATTTAAATCATATGAAACTAATTTTTCTTTAAATTTCCCAACAATTGATAAAATAAGGTAAGTACCAAAAGTACAATGAAATTATTATCTGGCTAGGTTTTGTAAACAATGTGAATTATCATAATGTTATAAATTAATCAAAGATTAATTTTGTATTCAAATAATTAGTTTCAGTAAAAGATAAAAATTGTTTATTTGCAGTATGGTATAATAATATATAATTTATTTTTGACATATAACTTTTGTTATAACAAAACTCTTTTGTTCATGGTTTATTAATGGGTTTTAATTTATTTTACATATTTAGAAATTTGAAAATAAATATTATACTATCTATAAAAATAAAATTGCAAGCAAATTTATAATAAATTTATATAAATATATGTCATTAGTAATATATTTATATAAATATATGTCATGTAAAAACTGGGCATGCAGTTGTCTCGCTGATATGATGAAAGCATTTTTCCAAACAGTAATAATAATATAAACTTTTTGAAAATGTAATTTTACCATCAGTTTTAAATTCTGCATAAATTAACGTTTAACTTTTTCAACAGAAAAAGTAACAAATATTTTATTACGGTTTATTTTTAAGATTAAAAGTGGTTTATTTTTAAGATTTTCAAATGGTTATAGAATTTTACTGGGCATCAGACTATTAATCTTAGATTAGGCATAAAATATTTTGAAAAATATATGAAAAAATATTGTGTATCAAAACAAAACAAAAAAATGATTTCTTAATATTTTACACATAATTGTATATTTATGAATCTAAATAAAACTATACTTTAAAAACTTCACCAACCTTTTAGAAAGTTTTTTTTACGAGTTTTGTAAAGTAAAAGCTTTGAGTGATATGTTCTGGCTAACCGGTGCCAAGACAGTGCAAATGACACGGAAGTCAGCTTTCCGTGTCTTCTTAACATGATCCATTCTCCTTAACATTTTGTTTTTAATAATATCTATAAGAAATTTATATATATATCATATCATTTTATCAATGTAAATTTTCTAAAAATTACCTTTTTTAGAAAGCATAGCACAGTTTAGAAGTCCAGTATATTTATCCTGATATTTTGTGTCTTGAATTGCTTTGAAAAGTAAGTGCTTTTGCGCACAATGTTTAATATATGTTTTGAATGTTCTAAAAATATCTTTCAATATAAAACTACAAATGAAAATAGACAAATTTCCTACTTAATAAACTCTTTTAAAAAAATTAATAATGAATACTACACAAGTCAAATTATTCATAATCTACAATTATTTCAAAGTGAAAAATACAAATATAAAAATGGGGTTTAGTTTTGTATGCATAAAATGTAAAAAAACTCTCCCCACCTTGACTTCAATAAAGTCATATCATTATACACGTAACAGTAAAGTGAGACACAACACAAATAGTTGGGTTCGTATACCAACAGATTATAGATTTAAGGGAAATTTGTCCTGAACAAACGCCAAGTTGGTTTTTAGGAAAGCATAAATTGCTTGTTAATTAGCTAACTTCTAATTTGTGGAAATATAAATTAGCAGACAATCTAGTTATGAAATAACTCATTGCTGCCAAAATTTATTAAAGTAATTACAGACAAGGAACTGCATTGAAGAAATTATCAGACTCAAAGCAATGAGAATTTATTTCATTCTAAATTTATTCTACAGTAAATATGTGTCATGTTAATAAATTTCATGAATTAACCCATGTCAATTCAGAGGAAGTTAAATAATTAAGACAGGTGACTCAACAGGCAATAAAATTAATATAGCTAACCAATATCAATTAATGATAGTAATGAAACTTTTACAATTATATAGTGGTTATATGAAATACTTTACATTTAATGCATTTAAAATTATCTATAGACTAATACTCCCTTACTAATGATTATTCTCAGCACATAAAAGTGCCCAAGCATATGTTTCACTTTGTTGTACTCACATGTAGTACAAGTAGATTAAAATTAAATGATAATGGAATCCATAAGAAATAAACAAAAGCATTAAACTAAAAACATGCTGCTATTTACAATGTTGAACAAATGTAACAAAATCTTTAAGTGTTAACTATTGTTTTTTTTTTAAGAACCACAATCAAACAATAAGAAATTAATGACCCTAAAATATTCTAAAACAATCTCAGCTGCTTTCAAAATAAATTCTTACTATAACAAAAATTTAATTAAACATATACATATAACCAGCACTACCCATCACACCTTTGCCTACAAAATTTAAATTGTTTAAAAATAAAGAAATATAATAATAAAAACATGATCATCTAATCACCAAACTCATATTTTTTCAGTGAATATGAAAAAAGCTTCATATCCAAAATATATGTTTTATTGACTTCTAACCAGTTGCTTTGGAATTAGAATGTACAAAAACTAGTGTAACCCTGATGTAAATGTTACTCAAAGTGTATTAATTTTTTGAAAATTAAGGAAAAAGAGACTTTAATGGGTACTGTGATTTATTAATTTTTTGACAGAGAAGAAAATTGTTTCTATTTTCACACATTAGGCCTATTTTCAAATTCTTTGTATACGAGCACTTTTTCCATTACATCACAAAAGATTAATAATAGAAGTGCTTTCTCATACAACCATTTCATTATTATTTAAGTTGTAGATTATTTTTTTCTAATTGCAAACTTGTATACATCTCTTTCACACCTTTGAGGGTGAATTTTGAAAGTTCTTATATATATGTTCAATTATTTGTGTTTTTGAGTTTTTTGTCAAGTTTCAAGAAAATACAATCACAAAAATATTCCTTCTAATTCAAACTTTTGTACCGCCTTTTCATTCCTTTAAGGTTTGAATTTTGTAAAATGCTAAAATGTGTGTTTCTTTTTCTTAGTATTTAAGTTTAGTGCTAATAAAATTGAAATGATTTTTTTTACAATACTACATTCTACACTCATTTTTACACCTTTGTGGTATGAATTCTAAAAAATTCAGAAATATTGGTTTTTAGAGTTTTTTGTTGTTTCATGAAAATTTATTTTTTTTTAATATTTTCTAATGCAAGTATTTGCACCCCTTCCATCCCCATATGGAAAATGCTGAAATATATGTATTTCGTTATTTGTATTTTAGAGTACTTTCATTGAGTTTCCAGATGTGTTCAACATATTTTTCCAATCTAAACAAAATTCACCCTGTAAAGTGATTAATTCTGGAAAATGCTGGCCATTGATTGATATTTAGTTTAATAGTATGTGGTATGAAACACTTACCTAATTTTTTATGTTTTTGAGTATTTAAGTTAAGTTTTAAAAAATACTTTTTCTCATTGCAAAATTTATACCTCCTTTTCAACACTTTAGGGTTGGATTCAAGTAAATGTTGAAATTTATTTCATTATTTTTGTGTTCTAGTGTATATTTGTTATGTTTCAAAAAATTCTTTAAAAAAATTATCTTTCACTGAAAAATTGTATACCCTTTTTTCCTTTCTTTATGCCCATTAGAGGATGAATTATGGAAAGTGCTGAAATATGTTTTTCATAATTTATGTTTTGGAATACCTTTGTTAATTTTCAAGAGAATGCAACAAAAATATTTTTCTCAAATGTAAACAGTTACACCTCTTTTTACATTTTTACACCTTTAGGAATATATTCCAACAAAAATATTTGTACACCTTTTCTACCCAATTATATAAAATCCTTTCTTAACTTATGTAATAATGTGAAAGTATTTCCAAAATGTCAAGTCTCTAGTTATATTAGTTGTGGCTGTATGTTGATTCTATCAGTCAGGACAAATTTACCTCTCTTTATCCCTTTAGGGGATGAATTATGGAAAATGATGAAATATGTATTTTATAATTTGTGTTTTTGTATATTTTTGTCAGGTTTGAAGAAAATCTGACTAAAAATGTTTTTCTCGAATGCAAACATTTATACCTCTTTTTCACATATTCAGACTTTTAGGGAATGAGTTCTGATAAATGATGAAATATGTGTTTCAATATGTCTTTCAGAATATTTATGTTTAGTTTTAAGAAAATGAAATAAAAATATATTTCTCCAATGGAAATATTTATAACTCTTTTTACCATTTTTGTTCTTTTAGAGGATGAATTCAGAAAAAAAACTGAATTACATGTTTAATTATTTGTGTTTCAGGGTATGTATTTAGAAAATATGATCAAAAAATATTTTTTCAATAGACCCCTTTTTTCATTTTTTTACCCCTTAAAATCCCTTTAGGGGATGAATTTTGGAAAATGGTGAAAAATATATTCCATTAGTTGTATGTAAGAGTAATTAATTATATAACGTTTCTAAAAAAGATTCAATGAAAAATATATTTTTCTAATAAAAACACTTGTACCCCATTTTTAACCCATTATTGATTGAATATTGTAAAATCCTTTCTTAGTGAAGGTCTATGTTATGAAAAGAATATACTCTCAAAATTTCAAGTCTCTAGGTTTAGCAGTTTTTTGCTCTGTGATGATTCAATATCAGTCAGGTCTTCACTGCTTATATACATAGAGATTATTTTGGGAAATCAAATAGTATCATCTTAAAAACTTGGCAAATTTTAATTTAATTTTGAATCAACTAATTGGCTTCTTTTAAGTTAAGCCTGTTAATGAGGCCTCCTTCTGTCATCAAAACAACTTCTGGTTACATAATAATTACATTTCTTTTAAATAACTCTAATAAACTAGCAAGGCAAATAGAACAAAGTGATTAATATTATATATATATATATATATATATATATATATATATATATATATATAAGTATTTCATGGGATGGAAAGAGAGTGAATCACATTAAAAACTGGTGTACAAACTTTCAACACAATTGTATCAAGAGGAACATTTTGTGGTGAAACAACAATGTTTCACCGGAATCATATCTGGCATCTTTGAGGTTATTTTCACATCAAGTCTGAAGTCAAACTGAAGGAAACTTTCACCTGCCAGCTCCTTTTACACAATCTGTATGACACAAATAGAAAGTGGGGTGTTTAGCTGACAGATCGACTTGCCATTAACACAGATTAAGGCCACTGATTAAGGCCCAATCAAATTAAATAAAAACAAATTTTTAAAGAACCTGTGAAATTTTATTTCCTGCTTGTTTTTGTTATACTAAAATACTATTCAAATAGTTAAATACATATATATTAATTAATAAAACTTTTATAAAAAGGTACTGTTATAATGACATCGATGTTGGATAACTTAACTGATATGCTATGTTAACTATCTGAAACATAATAGAGTTATTATATTATTTTTTTATTATTTTAATGAATTTAAATTTTGAAATTTTTCTTTTGTTGTTCATTGGAAGTTTAATCACTTTAAGGAATATAAAAATGAATTTAAAGTATAACTTTATCAATATTCAAAAACGTGCAAAAATGTGCATTTTCACATAGTGAATAATTTCTAATTATGTACCAATTGTTGCAGGTATAAAGAGGGTAGCGTGGCCACCACCACCAGAAGACGCGGAGTTAGTGCTTCAAGAGCAAGCACCTGTATACGCACAGGTAATCCAGCAGCAATGCAGTATAACTAACAATTTGTACAAAGGCATGTGTTGTATCAATAATTTGTAGCTAAACTATTTGAAAAAATAATTGTCAGCTGGTAAACATATTGAGATGAAATGCACGTGGACAGTCAGTACTTTACTCAAACACTAAATTAATATGTTTATGAAGAATTGAGAAAGTACATGACAATGTACAGTATGGGATGTTATAGCTTTAGATAGAACAGCAGTATTGAGGAAATCATGACAAATATTGACTGAAGAAATGTTATGGCATTCAAAATTTAGTGCATTTTCTATTATTTATTTTATAATTTTGAGCAGTTTTAAAAGAACAAAAGTACATACTGGACTGCAATAATAATTAATTGTTAACCTTTATTTTGCAATAATTCTTTTTAAAGTATACATTATTGATTTAATGTATGAAAAGGTTACTGCAATTAATATATTTATGATTTTTTTTATGATTAATGTTTTTAATGATTAATTGGTTATTTAATATTTAAAACAATTTTAATTTTCTTTAGAATTTAATTTTTAGATAAAATTTAAATTTCAAAATGGGATGATCAACTGTATAGTATTTTTTTACCCCGTCCTCTTATTTAAAGTAACAAAAAAATTTAATAACAAAAGTTTACAAAAGAAATTCCTTTGATTTTTTTTTTACATAATACATTTATACAATAAATAACTCAAACTACTTTTGTAGGTCCGAAAAAGAGGTGAATTTCCAGTGATGAAGAAGAATTAATTCAATTTTTTGCATGAATGGGATTCATACTATCAAGCACAACAAGTGATTTTTTTTAAAGAAGTTTCAACATTCACTTTAGTTTTTTTTAAAGCAAAAAATTCTAAAAACCGTGCTTTTTTAATTGAAAAAAATAATTCCCCTAAGGGATTTTAAATAAAATGAATTTTGCTCAATTAGATCAAAGTATATTAATGAGTAATTTAATCGTAGTAACATTGTTAGTTAGTGTTAATATATTTACCATAGCCATTAAGTAATTAGCCAGATTATTGTTAGACAATAACATTGTTTTCTGTATTTATTTTGTAAATAAATTAATATAGAGGTCAATTATGGTTAAACTTTTATGGGTACATTTTCTAATTCAGGCTCAATTTTTGTTTTTATTTTTTAAGTTAATTTGGTTTAATTATTGTTAGATGAAAAAAATTAAAATAATAGCAAAAATTTTAAAAAACACAAAAAAACAAAAACAAAATAAATTTAATATTTTACACAATTAATTGTTAAACAAATATTTTGAGTTTAATTCGTTGTCATTTCTAGATATGTTATTTCAAATCTTTATTCGTTTTGGATTTTTCTCAATTTTAGAACTACTGGCACATTTTAAGGTAATCAGTAATGAGAAGTACTACACATTAATAGGTCAGCAGAAAGGTTCTTTTCAAAATGCATTCAAGATTGAAAGTGACAAAGTTAGGAACTGCAGCAGTTAAATAAAGTTCCTACTCATCATATTAATAATAACTGTAGAAGTAATAATAAAACTGTTCAAATGTTATTAATCAAATGACCTAAAATACTGTGTATTTATAAATTTTTTTGCAAATAGGGCAATACTTCAAAAATAATACTGCATACAAAAACAAATCATGTATGGTATTTCTGAAAGTTCAAAAAAATTTTAGAACTTATGCTTTTTAATCAATTTTTAATATATTTTTATCACCTAATGATATAGGCTGAATAATAGAAACCTGAAAGTATTGCTTCATAATACCATTATTCCAGATTATTTTTATTAAAAAAATTATTACCAGCAAAACTTACATTTCTTACTGGTATATTTATTTTTTCTTTTTTATGAACATCTAATAATTATTTATTTATTTATTTTCAAAGAACATATCTCTGTAAAATTTTGAATCATTTATCATAAACATTAAAGTGCTGTTTAGTTTTAAAATAATAAAAATTTTTGCTAAAATAATTAAGGATGTAAGGCAAAATCAAAATAAAGTCTTAGCTACTGCACATACTATAGAAAACATTGATATTAATTAAATAAAACGAAATAAAAAGAAAACTAAGTTTTTAATAACAACTTTGTTGGCAGTTAAAACAAAAAAATATGGTACAGTTTTTTTTTTACGATCACTTTAAAAATTATTATATTTTTGAACACCATTAAGACCAGTTCTTGTAGGCTAAGTTTGTAACTACAAGCCTGATACATTTTTACCAGATTTTGGTTTAGACATAAAAATTATCAGTGATATATTTATCTTAAAAAGTAAAGTAAAGTAAATAAAATTTAGAAATTTTAAAAATGTTATTTTAGTAAGATGTACTTTATAAGTGAAATGAGTGGATAGAAGTCAGCCTTCTTTAAAAAGGTAAGCTTTACTATTTTTTCAGCTTAACTAAATATTTTTATATACCATTTTAATGTTAAAACCAATACCATTTTAATTTAATGCAGTTTGGTTTGTTACTACATATAACCTAAAATGTGTAAAACATAGTTGTAACTATGAGCATGATGATGATCCAAATGCTGCATGGTCAAATTATTACAAACTGTTGTGCTTTTGAATGAAGTAATTTGAAATATTAAAATATCATTTGAAATGTAATGAAATGTTTTATACTGTAAATAGAATGCCCCATTTATATAAACCATCTTTTATAAAATAAGAAGACTATGATTTAGTTACAAAAATTAAATTTAAAAAAATTTAATTTAAGAACACATTAATATCAAAATTTCTTGATTGGACACTTACTGAATATCAACATTTTTTTATCACATGTATGTGAATAAAACCTATACAATTAAATAGAAACAAAGTATATGTACCATAATAAAAAAAACTTAAAATCAAAATTATCATCCAATAATCTGTAGGCAAAAAATCAATTAAATTTTCAATATTATGTTTCTGACTAAACTATAACAAATTATTTCATGTTTTATTTAATTGTTATTGTAGTTAATAACGCTAGTTATTATAGTTAATAGTTATAACATACTTGACATCCTGAAAAATTTTGAATGTAAGCAAATGTTCATCAGAGAAATAAAACACAAAAGTAATCCCTAGTTAAATGTACTAAATCAAGGTTTTCAGCCATTTTAAGTAAGTATTTGATTACTGGAAAAGTAAACAAAGGGCATAAAGAAATGTTTATTGGAAAAGGGCAGTTATCATAATAGCCCACTTTTAAATAATACTTACATTTTAGAAAATTCTTGTTTAATGTTCACAAATGCAATGTTATTATATGAAACTGTAAGTATATGATCAAAGCAACAATTTATTTGAATGTTTAAGAAAAATGACAGAATTAATTATTGAACCTCAAGGTCTAGGCTATACATCGATTTGTGAAGGATAATATAAGAAGTGATGAAGTAGTAAAATATGGCGAACACAAGCTTTAATGAGAGCTTAATCATATATTCAAAATGAGGCATGTAGGAGACCATTACAATCTATGATGATTTTGTGTAGAAAGTAAACTAGAATATTTATGGTACAATATTGCAAGTATCCTTGTATCTTACTTTTCAATTGTAGTGTATCAAATAATGCTATATTCTACAAACTAATAATCTGTTTAGTTACATACTTTAAAGTAATGTAATTAAAGTATTTCCTTTAATATTCTATGAACATTACTTTATTGCTTACTTGTTGTATACTTTGGAGTTTCTGCTTTATCATCAAATTATGAAAGATGATTTCTCCTTTGAGGTAGTCATTAATATATATTAATTAAAATAACACAATAATACAAATATGAAGTATACATTTAAAATGTTGGTGGAACAGAAACCCTAAACATATATAAAAAAAGAAATTTTATGAAAGTCAAATAAATGGAAAGAAAAAATGTAGATATTTTTTCTTAAATTGCTATTCAAATTTTGTGATTTAAGTTGAAGTTCATAAATAAAATTAAGTACATGGTTGAACTTGATTATAATTGCTTCAGACGATATGCTAATTTGGATAAAGCCTCTTTTTTCCATAAATCCAGTCAAACGTTCATAATAGAACCAGTTTCAGTGACACTAAATATTGTTATGGTATAATGGGGTGTTAATGGTCACTAAATGATTATAATGATTTCTTATAAAATTATAAGTTATAAGAGTCAAAGAGTTCTTACATACATTTTACTTTAAATTTTACAGTACAGTATATTAGAGGGACCTTGTTTATCTGAGCTACGCGACCAATTAATTATCAAAGCACTATTTCCAAAGAAACTACTTAAAAAAATTATTTCCAAAGTTTAAAATGCTTCCAAATAAAATCTACTTCCAAAAAAAACTATTTCCAAACAAAAACTATTTCAAAAGAAAATCTACTTCCAAAGAAAAACTACTTCCAGAGAATTTATTTGCCTGCATTATATTCCTAAGATGGATTTATATTGGAGCTATGACAAATGATAAGAGCAGATCGTATCATAGTGGAGAAAGAACAAACATGTTTAATCCTTCCGATAATAAAAGCATAGATAAAGCTGAAGTCCTTTGTTCTTATCGAGAATGACTGTTGAAAGTATAATAGTAAAGTTTTTTTCAAGCCCTTGTTGTGTGACAAATGACAAGGGTCTTTGTCACCCTTATAAGTCATCATAATACAAGTCATTATAATAGATTTTTTTTGGACAATGTTTAATCAAAGATATTGTGTACTCACTTTTGTATAATCTGTGAATTTTTTGTGGGATGTCTTAAATCAGGATCACCAAACTACAGCCCTTGGGCACATTCTGATATGTGAAAAATTTTTGTCTAGCTTACAATCAAGTCTGGGAACTGTTGTAAATTTCAGCATGATAAAAACTGCACGGATCAAAATACTGCAACCTTTATAATTTACAAAGCACTGCAACATCTGTAAATTAAAGTGTAAGACATTTTAATGTAAAGTGTTTTCCTCTTCAACATTCAATATGAGATTCAAATATGAGATAGCGTAATTCATCAACACTCATAAACATTGGCGGTTTAAGAATTTTTCTCTCAGAGCTTGGTAGTGAGTATCTTGAACTTTCCTACCACTGTGAAGTATGTTGATTTAGTTGGAGGGGTTATATTTCAGAAATTTTCAAGCTTCATTAATTTGTTGACATTTTATTTTATTTTTATTTATTTATTCATTTTATTTTTTTTAACGTCTGACTATTGTGCACATTTGGGCTAATGCAGACGATGGGATGATTTATAGCATATGAAAATGCCAAGCCCTGGCCGGAAATCGAACCTGGGTCCTCGGGGTGAAAGCCTAGTACGCTATCAACTAGGCCACCAAGGCTGCTATTAGTTGACATTTTAATGACAGAATGGACTAAGCACTGGTCATGGAAGCTTATATTTACTCTTGACTTTTCCTCTCACATAAACTACTAAAATTTGAAGCTCCAAGGAGAATACTTGTTTGTTGAACTATGTGCATTCTTAGTTCCACCATATTCTTAATACATGGTGGATTAAGTATCAGATGAAAACTTGTTCTGTTCGGAAGCAAGTGGAAAAGAAAATACTTTTTTCATATGGAAAAGAAAATACAATTTTGACATGTGAAAGAAATTTACTAATGAAACTTATGAGCCTTTTCTTTCAGAGTTTGCCCTAAAACTTGTCATTAAGAAATCTGATAAACATTTTACAGGTTTTGATAATGCTACAGAAAGGCAGCATTATTTGAACTTATTAAAAATTCCCTTAAAGTTTGAAATTAACAAATTTTTATCTTGAACTCCATTTGGAAGTAAATAAACTCATTATCAATGAAAATTTGAAAGACAACTACAAAGAATGTTATGAAGCAGGAAACTTCCTTTTTTGCCAGCAATGAAACTGAAGCCAACTTAAGTAAACACATTCTAAAAATACAGTTTCATACAGTTTACATTTTGTATTGTTTATTTAACATTTGAATCAGTTTTAAGCATTAAATTAATTCAATAAAATTTATTTCTGGTCTTTGAATGAAGAAGACTTTAAGAGCAAAAAAAAAAAAAAACTTTATAAAGGAAATGATTTCAATTTTTGACTTTTGACATTCTTGACTTTTGACATTTCAAAAATTAATTCTGTCAAGTACAAATATAGATTGAGATTGTGATCAGGCTAATATTTGGCATCAATTATGAAGATAGAAGGAACAAATTTGAACCAAAATGGACTGACATTTTGAATAATGAGCAATTACACAAACCACTTTAAGAGAACACAACAAAGTATTGTACAGTTTTTAATTTTCATTATGTTTTTAGTACATTATATTTTTACATAAACATTTTTTTCTTCCAAAACTTCCTTTGGAAATGTACATATATAAACTTAGCTTAGTCTAAGTGCTAAGCTATCTAGATTCATATATGACTTTCATTCTGGCTCAAATATAAAATAGTTTGGCAACTCCTGCCGTGAATCATTATAAAGATGATGATATTCCCAAAATATATTCCTTTTATTGTTGGTAGGGTATGCACAGTATTTCCATTCTATACATTAAAGATTACTTCTACACGTTTATTCTTCTATACATTCGCTTAAAATACTTTGCAGTACTTAAAAATAAAAGTATTTTATTTTCTTCAGAATCACTCATATTACAGCTTGAGTTTCTACTATTAGACACTGTATTTTATTTCAGCTCTGACCTGAACATTAAATAAAAGCAGTGTTCTTATCATTTATTGTAGCTTCAACATGAACTAACCCCTCTAAGTTTGTTCTTTAGACTTAGTGTCAATAGTAGTGTTTTGCTTTTAACAGCCATGATGCAACATGGTGTGCAGTCATGAATAGGCAATCTAATGAGTCTTATAACTATGAAGTGATAAACAATTTAAACATATAGAATATCTTGAAGAGGTTAATATTGAATTAATTGCTGAAAACCATCTTTCATGCTTTTTTCATACATTTTGCTTATGAATAAAGAAACTGGTGTAAGATCAATAACAAAGTGCTCCGGCTGAAATTAACCTATGATCAAGGTTGTACACAATTTTAGTGTACAAAAAAGTTCATTGTCGAGAACTCTCTTTTACATTCAGAACTGATACAGCAACAGTGTTTATAACAGATAATAACTTATATAAAACATAGCCTATACATGAACAGTTTTTGCTTATGAATAAAGGAACCGGAGCACTGTTCCGGTGTCATGAAAAGTATCAGAGCAGGGCTTCAGACTACTCCAGCTGAAATAACCTTTAAAATGAATACTTTCACTTAACTGAACTACATTAATAATATTAGTTTTATATTTATTTGTCTAACAAATCAAACATTGTGTTTTAGTTTTTACATTTACAACATATTTGTGTAGTAAAAAAAACATTATTTTAAATAATTTTAATGCTGTATTTAAGTTAAGTTCAATTTCTATTACAGAACAGAAAAATAATTGTTACAAAATGTAAAAGTATTTTTTTTTTATTTGTGTTATAACTATATAGTATGAATAAACTCATTAATAATTATATTAAATTTGTTGAGATGCAGTAATTGCATCAGAGAGAAAAACCAAATTTTCCAAGTTAAATTCAAATTATTATTATAATTTTTAGTCTAACTGGAATTGTTTATAACAATTAATGAGTTGGGTATATTCTTTATAAATAGAAAATTAAGAAATAGTAACCGTTATTAATTTAGGCACGCTACTGCAAAATTTGAAATTGTTATTTTCATCTGTTCAAAGAATTACCTACTAAAATACAGTTAATTATAAAAGCCTTAAAATATATGTACTCACATAGTTTATATATTTCTCCTCTTTTGTTATGACTAAGAAAATGGTAAACTTATTTGTATTTTTTAAAAATATTTTTTGGGAACTATACTAAAAATTCTTTTGGAAATAGTACACAAAATTCTAACTTTCCATTTTTTTTTTTTTATTTAATATGAAAAGATTAATTAATTCACCAGTAGTTGATTACGTCAAAAAAAAGTCACAAATTAAATATTAATCACATCCTCTACATTTTTAGGAACAAGTGCCCTAACACACTGTATATAATTTGTTTAAATTGTCGTATTTCATTCTTATAATTCTAATTTTTTTAAATTAAGCTTTGTAAAATATAAACAATGAAAATTTTACAAAATTAATTTCAGATATTTTCTGAAATTGAAGAGTATTCCAGAAAGTAGGGTGTGACCCTAATTAATTTATTTTAAACTGCCTACATGTTTATGTTCACATGTAATGTATTACAGGTCAGCCGCTTAGAAAAACGTCTGCTAAGAACACCAGTGGGACAGAGAGAAAAAAATGTGCAAGTGAGAGATCGTCTCTCCTCTCTCACTATAGCTCCCTTCTTTTCCTTCACTATCGCTGAATAGTAATAGTTTGTAGACTCAGATTGGCCAGGCTCTCTGTAACTAGACTGTTAGAGAGAGCTGGAATAGAATTCTTATACATGCAAGAAAAATTTTCGTGCAGGTCGTTTACTAAGTGGTTGGACTATACAAAAATTTTATCATGATCAATTTCAAAATAAACATATATGAGCTCAATCCATTTGGTTCATCAATATTTTATTTTCATAAATAACACAAATATTTGTTTCAACTTATGTTTAAAGTGTACAAAAAACATTAATTGCCGTGAACCCTCTTTTACATTCAGAATTTATAGAGGAACAGTGTTTATAACAGAAAATAACTTATATAAAACATAGCCTATACATAAACATTTTTTTGCTTATGAATAAAGGAATCGGACCACCGCTCCGGTGTCATGAAGAGTATCAGAGCAGGGCTTCAGACTACTCCAGCTGAAATAACCTTTAAAATGAATACTTTCACTTAACTGAATTACACTAATAATATTAGTTTTATATTTAAACTGCAAATATAAGATATGAAGCAAGACATGAAGATATAAACTGCAAATATGAAGATATCATTCAATGTTGCTAGTTTTTGGAAATTTGTTTCCTTCACTTCAGCAATATAAATGTGTGTTGTGATTATTTATATTCAAATACATTTAGGCTAGAAACTTAAACCAGAAATCAAAGACGGTTAAGAACATAAACAAAAGTTCAGTAACCGTAAATGTTTTTAAACACTATAAGAAATTTTTTAAAACTTTATTTTTAAAAAAAAGGCCAAAAATGAATGGTTTACCAAAAGAGAATGTAACAAAATAAATAAGGTGGCTACAGACCTGTTGAATTTGTTTTAATGAACGTTTCCTTAAAATTAACCTCATACAAACTGTTTGTTGCAGGGACCTGGTGCACAGCAGCCTTCTCCAGTGTTAGCTATTAGGCCAAGTCCTTCGCCTGTTCCTCCACCACCATCGACAATTACATTACGTCAAGAGGCACCGACAAGACAAAACCCTCCACCTGTATTTCAAAGTCAACCAGCCACAGCAAGTATGAAGGGAGGAGCTAGAAATCGAGGTGATCAAAAATGGCCTCCCGAGAGTGTTAAACAGCAGGCAGCAATAGAAAATGAGGCACGAGTAGCTTTAGCCAAAGGGCCAGCTGTTAGGCCTCGATTAGTTCGCAAAGATTATTCATCATTTTTTGCACAACATGCCCTGAACTCAACATACCCTGGATATAAGGCACCTCCAGGAACACAACACTATATCGAAGATGGAATTTCTAACCTCTAAACACTTTTTTCTAAGTCTTTTGTTTTCTGAATTATTTTCAAAAGCAAACAAAACAATAAAAAATATTTATTCTTAATTTTACAGTAAAAATTAACTGCATTTATTTGTGTATTTTAAATATATATGTTTATGTAAAGGAAATAAAAACGAATGTTCATGCTTTGTTTTGTTTGTTGTTGAAAAAATCGAAATTTACTCACTTTTGCAATGCTTCTGGTATATTTGATGCCCAATGCAAAGCTTTGTTCTACAAACTAAGGTACTACTGTAGATTTTAATTTTAAAGAACAAAATACTCAAAGTATTTAAATAATGTTTGCTGTTTTGTTCTTTGGATATATTAAATTTATTTGTGTAGGCCTAATTTAATGAAATTATAGCCAATAAGCGATAAAATGTAATTTTTTACTCTTTCAGTGAAGTGCTACTTGTTGCTGGCTTTAAAAAGATTTTTTAGATAAAGCATGGGAAAGACAAAAATACACCATAATTGTTCTGCTCAATGGTCTAGACAAATTGTCTACTTTATTCAACTGCTTTTAAAGTTTCTTTATATTAATCAGTAAACAAGAAACCCACAAACTAATTTAACTTTATAAAGGTTAAATTTGGAAGTCCTATTTTGTACCTGCTTTTGTAATATGTTAAATTCGTCTATGGTATTCCCCATTTCTTTATGAAAGGTATATATTGCTCAAAAAAATTTGTAATGGACATTTTGCTCAAAACCTTGATTTCAATACAGTATGCAAGTGTTTAATTTCAGTTAAACAAACAAAATTTTAATTTAGTTTATTTATAAATCAGAAGGTTGTGGGACATACCAATATATTTAACATAATTAATTGTTACATTGTATTTTTGTTATATTTTAACTAAATAAATTGAATTTATTAAAGTTTTAATATTTTCTTTTAATAATTGAGTGATCCTATAACCACAGCTGACAATAGGGGAGACAACTGGGGTAAACAGTGTCTTAACTGTAAAATGATGCCCAGGGCAAGCTTTTCCCATGCGCCCCTCCAAACATGGACACCATAACAATATTAATTGTAATAAAATGAAAATCTGGGACAGTAAAATAATAAATATGAACTTACCATAGTAGGTCTGTACTACAATCATTTTTCATTCATATTTTTTAATTGCACACCACAGTACCTTTGAATAGGAACTAAATAATAATTAAATACAACAATATTTATTACATCACAATAGAAATTGCAAATGTGTTTGATTTTCCTTTCATAGCTTTGCTAAGCTTTGGAAAGAGTGAAAAAAGAGAATGAGATTAAATTACAATAAATTTAAACTAAATTAAGAATAAACTTTGGAGAGATTTTACAAATATAATTGAGATTAAATTAAAATAAAAAACTGAATAAACTAATTTGACAATAACTTTATGATGATTGTAAACATTTTCCATAACATTGCTGTTGCAAACTGATTAACTATATCCTTAAAATGTTTGTAGTTTCTTCTCCTTCCCCACTCAGGACAATTAAGTCACACAGCCATTGTTGCCCACAGAAGGTAAATAAGTATGAGAGAATCAGGTAATTATCTTACAACTAACAACAGATACTGCTATTGTCAGAATTATTGGGATTGCCACTTTAATGTTAGAAAAAAACTCTCAACTCCAAACTGGATTATAAATTCCAATAATGTTATAATGTTTTACAACAATTTCACTTGTAAACTAGTAACTTTTAATTATTTTCAAATTATTAGTTCACAATTAAACAAAATTAACTGCACTTATAAAAGAAAATTGACAAGCTGAATTTTGTTAAAACGTGGTTTACAAAGTTTTAGGCATGTTAGCAAATGTTTTCACTATTGTATTATAAAAATTTCATGTTTATATTTAAACTTAATGTTCATGATTACTGTTGCACATACAAATGAAGATATCAATAGCATGGTTTAAGTTATTCTAGTAAACATAAGACGCAACTGTTGTTGCTTAAGCATGACTCGTCCAGTTTAAATTTTCATGCAGAATATTACAGTCATGTCAACAAGTGCTGTAACTACACTCAATGTCAATTTTCTCCCACAACTTTTATTGTGCCGAATCCACTAAAACAGCACATTTCTTTCATTGTTTTATCAAGCTATGCCTGCTACGATGCTTGATATAAAACTTCTTGATACTTGCCTCTGGCAGTAAACATGATTGATAAAATGAAAAATCATTAACTTTTGAGAAGTATAAGTTTTTATTTAATCAAATGGTAAATGGTCATTAGGAAAGCTGAGTATAAAGGAGCAAACAGATATTACTAACATATTATTTTTATCACATGTTTATGTACCTGACAGGTGTCAACTAATCAAGGTAATAAAATTAAACCTAACAACAGCTTCTTACTTAATCATATTAAAATGAATTTTCTTTTTAATTATAATCAGAACATATATTTATGTTAGAAAAACTGTACATGGTCTGCAGATTTATACAAACACAAACATTAAATATAATATTATTAAAAATAGAATATAAAAATACAGTCTAATCCAAACATACTGGTTAGGTCCAACAATTACAGCAAAGTATTATTTACTGGTCCACTATAAAATAAATACATATATTATTCATAATTTTGGCACCTTATTAAAATTAACTAAATTTAAAATATTGCTAAAATAAGTTGCATTGGATTACATCGTTGTCATTAATTATTTGTTGTTTGAATAAATACATATGAAGATCAAATCCAAACTTCAACAACTTATACTTTATTAAATAATTCATCTTGGCAGTATTTAAATAAAGACAAAACCTGTTTAAAAGACAGTTAAATACCCAACTCATTTTGCAGTATTATTTATTTATTCAATTCTTAGTAGGTCTACTCTCAATAAATTGTTATGAAGATAAATCTTGTTTTGTAATCTTCCAACAAAATTGATTATCAAACTAATAAAACACATTAATATCAAAGCAATTTTAAAAAAATTGTAACTATAAATTTGTTTATTAAATTGTTTTATCGTTTCCATACTTATCTTTTTAACCCTGACTTTTTATTATTACTTTAGCTTGTGTTAAAGTTTTATAACTCCAACAACATAATTTTTCTCAAACTGCAGAGGAAAAATATTGCCCACCAAGACACAACCAGGAATGCAATAAGATGGTTTGTAAGCTTTACCTTGTCCATGCATATGGCACAGTACAATAATTCAGTATGGTAAAGCAATGACTTTTTTGAAAACGTATTGATTATTACATACCCCAATATAAAACCTCTTTTTTACTGATGCATACATCTCAGTAAAAAATTTTGAATCTCACTCTTGCAGTAAAAAAATATTGACCCTAGTAGCATATTTTACATACCTGTAGATATAACACAATGATCAACAGACGTACACAAATATGTGTTATAACCAAAGGTACCTAAACTATTTTTTTTTTTTTAATTTATACTAAATTTAAATTATATTTGCAATGTATAATCGAATAATTCTTGCAGTTTAATATGAGCAGGGTGTTAGGTAATTCTACATTGGTCCAATCATTGTTTATACAATACTGTCAAATAATATTTCTAAACAAAATGTACATATTAACTAAAAAAAAATCTACATATACAAAACATAATGTCAATTTATACAAATAAACCTGGAAGACAGTAATAATTTGTTGCAAATTAATAAATAAATATAAATACTATATCCAATTTATTTAAAAATAAATTGCTAAGATAATATGAAAAATATAAAAACAAAGCTGTAAATGAGCATTCTTTTCAGTAAAAATGAAAATATGAATATACAATTTTTGTAAAAATAAAATACTAAATAAATAGTATCATATAAAATAGAACATTTGATTCCAAGTTAAAAATTTAACAATTGTTCGTTGTGCTTACATTATTTCAATAAATAACATATAGTTACACTACACATTAACAATTTACACACAAATATTTTTAAAATGTATATAAAAAAGACGTTACAATAAGTGTAAAAAGTATTAAACTATCAAATATTTTATAATATCACCATATTATAATTTTACAACCAAGGCACACAATATAAATTTTAGCATAAACTCATAAATGTTATATGAGGCTTCCTTGATTTGAATCTGTATCATAAACTGTCATTGAACTTTACATAAGCTAAGAAATACTTGAAAAAAAAATCAGTAAGTTGATTTAAATCATCAGTTGAGTTTAGGACTATTTCTATTATAAAAGAAAATAACAGATGAATTGTACACTTAGATAAATACGTTTTGAGCCTATATTTTATTAATAACATTAAAATTTAAGAAATCCTGAAAACATTAAAAGTGAGCATCATTACAGCTGGATTTAAAAAAATGTGCTTTTGAACAGACACAGTGTTTGAAATGCTGCCTTTTAACAAGGCATTCTGTACTAATTAAACAAGCAAAAAAGGATGGACTCCTTAGATGAAAGTTTTAAGAAATATCAGAAAACAATCTGAAAAAAGAAATTAATTGTTGATTCCGGTAAAAAAAATTGTTGATTGTTAGACTTTACTAAAGGTGATGAAGTAGGGCTGAGCACAAAAAAATTTTCTGCTCAAAAAAATTAGAAAAGAAACTGATCAAGATGAATTTACGTAAGAAGACTATATGTATTCACTTGTGCCGAAACATTTTATACTGTCATCCACTTGATGAAACATTTCAATGATCGGAGTGACAGTAATTTCGATGTGTTGACAGGAAGCAACTGTGCTTGCACTATTGTATTTCACGTTTATATCTAAACTTAGTGTTCATGATTACTGTTGCACATACAAATGAACACATATGAATATTGTAATAAATATATTGTGTTCTGATGAAATTATAACACATTTCATTTATTACTAAAATGACAGTAAAATTTTTTAAACCTGATGATCAAATGATTAGGTTTAAACTTATTATTTAAGGTAGTTTGACCTTTAATTTAATAGCTTAATAGTTTAATTTAATCAATTTAATAGCTATTGACAAAAAGCTAAATAGTGAAAGATTATAAAAATAATCTTGTAGTTTTAGTTCTTTTTCGTCTAATTTAACTGCAAAAGTTACTGTTGCAAGTGACACTCATTCATTTTGTTTTTTGTTTATTAAAATTACTTTTTGTCAAAGTTATTGAACAAACTCTATTTGCTTATGTTGAAAAAAATTAAGAAAACAAAACTAACTAAGAAATACGGTTAAAGAGACTGACGAAAAATCTTTTTTAAACAAAAAGCAACTTAAAATCATGTTTTTGCGACTTTCCAAAGCTCATAAAAGCTTGTCGTACAGACTGAAAAACTACATTTTTTTTTTTTAATAATTCAGCATTCACTCATAGTTTGATAACATTACCAATAATTCTGAACCCATGTTTCTTTATATTTCATTGTTTTGACATATTTTTTATATATTCTAAAGACTCTTTGTAACTCAAACTCTAAAGACTCTTTGTAATTCAAACTAAGTTCTTTTTTAATGAACGGTATCATTTCTATTTTATATTTTAAATTTTAATGACTCCTTAAAATATGTTTCCGTGGTCACAACCCAGTACTCATTTTACAATGGAAGTATGCTAAATATATTTATTTATTAACACAATACAGTGAACAGTTTATAAAAAACAACAATTGTTGATATTTAGATGTAAAAAAAACAGGAATAAAGGTGTCTTAAACATCTGGTGTGGTTAAACAACTGCTATATTGTACAGCGGTAATTTACACAATTCTAAGTGTGTTTTGTAAGAGTTTAAAATACAATGTTATTAATGTTACTGGCTCAGTGATAGTCTGAACTGCATCTTCGGATGACAGGTAATCAAGTTTTTACTGTATGATTAAAACTGTATGAATTGGAAAAGCCTTGATTAAAAATTGCAGTCAGATTAATGTTACAGTGAAGCTGAAACTTTATTTAACATGAAGTACATTTTTATTATAATAAATTAATTATTGATGATGATTTTTTTAACTCATCCTATTCAAATATTAATAGGTTTTTTTAATACTGAATAACATTAATAACAAGGTTGTATTATTTTCAGTATTGTCATATTAACAAAAATTTTAATTGAAAACAATCAGCACTCAAAATATCATTATCTAAAATTCAAAGATATCTGTACTTCCTTAAAAATGATTATTAAAATGTCAGTACAAAAGTATAAAAAATAATGTGATGAAAGTTTACTATGATGTAACAGCAGAATGTTAAATACAAAACGAATAACTAATGCAACACAACACAGTAGGCTATTAAACACGATATAATATTTTACTTTAAGAAAAACTCATGCAAGGAAGTCATTTTAAAATTATAATAACATAAATTCAATTCCTAATACAGTAATATATTTCTAGATCTTATGTAAATTCACTAATCATTAAAATTATTGGTATTAATTCCAAGCAATTGTTTCAGTCTTTTCCTTATTCGTTGAATGTTAGCATTTGCATTTTAGTTTGAAACAGTTAATTAAAAAACTTAAATAAATTTATAATCAAAAACATAAATTAATTTACTTAATTACAGCTAGGACATAAAATACTTGTTTTGCTATCATTGTAGCATGCCTTTTCATTTCTCTTTGTTAATGCAGTTAGAAGTGACTCCTGAGCAACAACCTATTTGGATCCTAAAAAATCAAGAACAACCATAGGCTTTAAAAATAATAGTCACTTCGAAAAATGTAAAAGTATTAATAAACAAATAAAAAGACAATGTTGCAAATATCTTGATGTTTTACATAATTTTTAAATATAATTGAACATTCTTCTTCTTTTTGAATTCAATGTTCTTTTTCAATGTTTAAAATAATATAAATGGATTTTTAAAATTATGCTATTATTAAATTTCAGCTAAATTTAGAAGTTGGTGATCTTAACTTTCAATTATTTATTTGAAGCAGAATTATTCAACTGTGTGATACACTACCTACATGTCTGTTCATCTTGCTTTGATTTTATATACCCTAATAATACATTTCACACCTACATTTGATTGTTCAGTAATACACATACCTATTTACACACAACGTTTACACAATATACATATATTAATATTATTTTGTCACAGTTTCAAATCAACTCTGACACAAACTCTGGTTGGCCGTCTTTATTAACCCGTAGTTCTGAGCGCGTTCGGAAGAGATCGTTGTTATCAGGCACTTGAAACGTTGAGCCTTGGAAACCTAAAGCTGCCTCAAACATCTAAAACATAATGTTTTTTAACATATAACTTTTAAGTTATAAAAAGTACAAAATATGAAGAAAGTAAACACTATATACATTAATTTATGTTAATATGTTTTATTAATCATAATAAATGTTTAATATGTTAAAAATCTTTAAGTGTTAAAACGTTTATAATTTTTATCTTGATATAACAAATCATTATTTAGAAATTCATTAAACTTCAAGCTTCTATCAATAGTAAATAGTTTATTTGTGTGCAAACATTTACTGGCCCAAATAAAGTTTCCAAATTCCAAAATGCTGTGCTTCTCACGACTGTTGCACAGTTTTTTAAAAAGTTTTGTAGTTTAATAACCCATAAAATAAATGAGTTGTGTATTTTTGGTGATATTAGGAAATTATTTTCTCTATGATGTTTTTTTCTCAGATTTTTTTTCAGAAATGATGGATATTGTTTTCCTTCCACATAAAACTTGCTTAATAAAAGTAACAGTGACAATGAAATTGTAAATAGTCCTGTTCTGTAAATAGTAGTGATAATATGATCTATCCATACTGGATCTGTATAGGAGGTAGGATCAAAAATTTCCTAGAATGGTTATATAGTCCAGCGTTTTTTTTGCTAAAAGGGAAATTTTTGTTTATGAGGTTGGCATCACTACTAATTTAGATACTGTGCTGTTTAGGAGGCAGTTAGTTGTTTGGTGCATGTGGTGCAGGTTGTTTTAGATGTAGCTTTTTTCGTTCACTGTGTTATGAAATGTCATCAGAGGAATGAGCCAATATCAAATTCTGCATGATGTTGGAGAAATCATCCTCAAAGACTCTTGAGATGCTAAAAAAAGTAATGGAAACGATGTAATAAAGAAAACGGCACTGTATAAGTGGCACAAGCATTTCTTTTTAAGGTTGCACAATTGAAGGTGTTTGAACTGGGCACATTATCTCTTCCACCACATATATATTGCTTTAACTGGGAGTGTTCACAACA
This sequence comes from Callitettix versicolor, assembly GCA_022606455.1. Lineage (NCBI taxonomy): Eukaryota > Metazoa > Arthropoda > Insecta > Hemiptera > Cercopidae > Callitettix > Callitettix versicolor. The sequence continues at coordinate 53,341,593 of CM040183.1, forward strand.
TTCTTCATAATGATTTGAACATTCATTATTTACTTGCACATGATTTAAAAAATGTTATCCCTGAGTAAAAAGAAATGAGAGTGACCATGACCAAGGATTGATTAATTTGACCAGCATGGTTGAAGCATACGACAGTTTCCTGTTGGAAAATATGACAAGCGATGAGACACATAAAATCAGCTAATAAAATACTTTTTTTATGAGCAATGTGTTTATATTATACACAGAAATTGTAGGAATTATGAGTCACAAAAAAGTATGTCTCTCTATCTAATCCAGATGGCTACACGTTACTTGATAACAGAGATAATTACATAGAGGTGTTAATCAGTAGAAAATATAAATAACAGAAACTGATACTAGGAAAAAAGGAATCAGAAAATTGTTAATAACTACAAGTAAAGTAAGTAAGTAAGTAATCAAGATTTTAAATAAATTAATGAAATGTAACAGTATTCATAACTTACTTGTTGGCTGTGGGAGCTAACATTGTCTAGAGGTAATACAGATCCACCCAGAGTGGCATAATCACAGGCTCCTAAGTTTAACACATTGTTGTGTCTATCAGGATGTTGTATTGTAGCATAAGTGTTGTCCATCTAAAGGCAGAATTTTATCAATAAATACTTACTGGTTTAAAGATAATTGTAAATTATTGATAAAATGTACACCAGTGCAAGATAACTTTAGTCAATAATAATAAACTTTATACACATTTTATCAGAAAATTTAAAGTTCATTGTTTCACTCAAACATGTAATAATAAACTTGAAAATAAACTAGCAATATGATAGCTAAAAAATATATAAAAAGAAAATATAACCAAAAATCAAAGTTATAAAAACAAAATAAAGTTATAAGTATGACAGATCTGAAGTATGGAAATATATATGTTATTTAGACATATATTTCAGATCATTTTATTTTTTATCATTTTATCACCATATTTTAGATCATAAAAATACCTGAAAATGTTTTTTGCATGAAAGTAGAATATATTTAATTTAATTTAATAATCAAATAATTAATTAATTAAATTATAATATAATTTTGAAGTCACATATCACCAAATTACCTTTAACCATAAAATACATGTAAAATAAATATGGTTTTGAAATCAAAATCAATTCATGAATACTGTTCACTTACATAAAACTAAGCAAATGTATATAAGTAACTTAACAGAAAGGGTGCACTTTGTTGTAAGACAGAATATATAAATCAATTGACAGTTAGTTTCTGATCTTGTCTCTTCTTTTAAAATTCAATAGGATACTTGAGCACAATTATTCATTGAGTTTCCAAATAAAAACTTGGAAACTTTTTTATCCAAGTTTGGATAAATAGTACCCTCTCTCTCTCCACTTATTTATTAAACACATATTATAATCTTACCATAGACATATCAGCAGAGTCCCTTCTCTCTAGAGTCGGCTGAGTTGACAGCTGATGGCTTTCTGGTTCACAAAACACTTGCATTGTCAACTCTTGCTCTTCATACAATTTTAGTTTTCTAAAAAAAGAAATAAATTTTAGTTATTGTTTCATTGAATTTTATTCAATTCTTACAGCAAAAGTTTATTTTTATTATAATTCATGGCTACCCTAAGCTTGCACAAACAGAGCAGCACAGGGTTTCAAATTTTAAGTAGCTTGTGACAGGGAAAATAAGCTGAGATGTAGATGTCAAAAGAAATTATAATCATTCAGCACAAGGACTAAGCTGCATAGCGGATAATTGAGACACACATTAGAGATACAAATGGAGCGGCTAGACATGCTAAAACAGGATCCTGCTCATGCATTAATGACAATAAAATCACTTAAACAAAATAGAGACCTTATAAAACTCATAAAAAGCTACATCTAAGAATAATACAGGAATAGGAAAAGGAGGAACAAAAAACCATCCTTAAACTGTTTACTGATAAACAGCCATCAAATAAGTATTCCTAGTGATGCTATAGTCTACACAATACTATTTACAATAAAAATAAACATATAATCAGTGGCAGCTGGTGGATACTTGCAAAATAATAAGGCCCTCCCTCTCACCTCAACCCAATGAAATTATAACCTCTTTTTTTTAATGGCAAAAGAAGTTAAATCTGATCTGTGAGCAACACACTTTTTAAGAGAGGTTTATAATTTATGAAAACTAATCTTATTTCGTTTATAAAATTCGTTTTTCTTTCATTGCAAGCAACAAAAGAAATATGATTTTTTGATGAAAGTCGGCAATGTCCATAATCAGGTCCTTTTCTACTGAATACATAGCCAGATCCATAGTTTTCTTAATTCGCTTCAGTGCCAGAAACCTTCTTTCTGCTTCTAGTGATGTCATAGGAATAGTACAAACTAATTTAAGTAACTTCATATATTTCCTAAATGTTTTTTCCAAATTATTTGTGATCAGGAAATTCAACAAACTAACTATGAAGTTTCTATAAAGTTTCTTATATATATATATATATATATATATATATATATATATATATATATATATATATGTAGCCTGAACACACTGATTTTAATTATTCTTCTGAAAATTTTGTAGTTAACTGTGAAAATATTACAAGTAGATGCAATGACGAAGCTACTAAGTGTTCTGAAAATGAAAATCTATTTTTGGCTGAACATATTATTGTATCATATACTTCCTTTGCTTATATCTTTCATTTTACATTGTCTACTTTCCTCTTCTTTAAAGAACTTGCAGGCTCTTGAGCTGAAATATCATCATTGTTAACACACTATCTAGAATTTTTTGAACATTCAACTCAAAATTAGAAATGGCTTGTTATGTTTTAGAAGGGTCAATGTACTCTTTAGAGGTGATGAAATAAATATATACAAGGGGTATTAATTTACAGAAAAATAAAAGTCAAAAACCAAAATCATAACTTATATGACTCATTTTGAGTTGATCAGCCTGACAAATAATACTGACAATTTTAATGCTATCTGATTCTAAATTTCCCTGCAAGTACTAGCATAGCTACAAAACAGCGACTCTGGTGTTGATACTTGTAAGTGCGGCCACTGAGGTTTGCCAACAGGTAGTAACAATTGGCTTGTAAAACATTGTCCAATCACTCCTATATTATTGAAAGAGTCTGTGTTGCTATAACTTTACAACTTTCATTTACTGTGGCTCTGTTCTAATTATTATTTTATTTTACTTTCATTATTTAACTTTAATGTATTTTTTTCTACTAAAACGTAATGCATACTTTATATAAAAACCTACTTGCTTACATTTAAAAAAATCAACAATATAAAATAAATCTATTATAAAGAGACAAACAGGTTGTTGTGGAACTATGTAATAATTATACAAGCTGCCCCTGTATATAATAATAGACAAAAATACCATAAATAGTACCAGTAAAAATAAATAATTTATAAAAATGTAGAAATATTATATAACAACTAAATATATGCAATAGAAATCACTAATTAATAAAGTAGTAAAGTATTTGAAAACTCACTGTTCTATCCACAAAGGATTTTCTGTAGTGTTTAAATCATCAATAATAGCTTTTTTGATCAGCATATCTGAAGATTTCATATCTAAAGGTTCTGCAATCACCCTAAAATAATAATAAAAATGAATAAACAATAATAATAACCCTCAGTCAAAAAACGTCCATATTATTTAATTATTCAAAGTTTCAATGTCAGAAATATAAATTTATAAAATGAAAATTTTATTAATCAACAGATTCAAATGATTAATTAATTACTCATATAATTTTTATTGCCCTTTTTGTCAAGTTCAGCAATCCAATTTTTACAGTAAGATTACTGCATTTTCAGGCTTTATGAGACCACCATCAAATCCAATATAGCACAAACACAAACAAATGTTTTAACAAAGATCACCCAATTTTTGAAGATAATTGAGTTTTTCAAATAAGTTGTTTTTTATTTAAAAATACTGACAAAACATCCACAATACAAACACATACATATGAAGCACATGTTGGTAACTTTAGGCCTGCTGCATATTCTAACGCAGACAGCTGAAAGAAGCTTGAAACTGCAGTAATCTTACTGTAAAAATTATATTGTTGAATGTGACAAAAAAAAGTAATAGAAATTATATCATAAATTTCATCAATTTCATAGGCTGCACTATTAAAATTAATAAAATGTCTATTAATTAATAAAATTAATATAAATTGCTTTTTATGTTATTTATCAATCATAAACAGAGCCAATTACAAACATTTTCTTTCATCTTCTCTGTTTTACTTGATCCTTTCTTGTATAGGACAGTCATGATAACAACAGTACTTAGAAGTGGAATATTTACTAATAAGTAAGAAGTATCATACACCCACATTTTTGTGAAATACTGATTAGTGCCTTCATTGTTAGAGACCCTGCATAATGTCCCATAGTACCTTCTTTGTGTTGTGATACTATTAAGAAATTATTGACAATTTTTAATAAATTATTTTATGAGGGATATAACAGTAAGACAGTCATACTACTTATTTAAAAAAGAACAAATAAACATGCATGAAGAAGAGTCTAGTGGTATGTTATCATTAATCATAGATAATTTAACAGAAAAAATTTACAAAAAATATCATGAATCCCGATTTATTGTTGATGTTTCGTAATCTGTAATGTTTGAATTTTGGAACTAGAAAATGCTGAGGCAATTCAACCAATTTACAAATGAAACATGTTACTTCATAGCATGAATTTTTGCATACTCACTTAAGTAGACATAATAAAGTGTTTTATTGCATTCTTATAGAAGAAACCTGAACGTTATATTCAGGTTAAGCTACAAAGCAGCAGTTAATGTAATGGCACTTTTCATCCTGGAGAACAAAGAAGTTGGGACAAAAAGAGTGTATTCCTTGTCAAATTGTGGAATTAGTGTGACATATTAAGCAGATTAATAATGTTTAAATATTAGGAAATCTTACAAGAACTATATAAAACAACTCTATATTCTGTACCACAGAATTTTGTTTTCACTTAACAGTACATAGCCACAATAGCAAATTTCATTGCGAATGAATTTAAATATTTTTGAGAAATTTTCGCTCACCCGTACAAACATCCCACATGCAGATGAGAGCTAGTTAAAAAAAGTGTAACTAGCTAATTTAAATAGCAGGCCATTTAATGTTTCAGAGTGATTGATGTAGCCAGTGAAAAATGTATTTTGAAGTCGAAGCCAAAAGTAGTTTTTATTGATAGTAACGTTCCAATTTTGTTTTTGACATTTTAATTTTACATTACTTAAAAAATATACATACAAATTATTATGTGTGTAGAGATTATAAATATCTTAATTGGGAAAGATTTTGAAGGTCATTTTTTTATTGCTTGCATTTTTGAGAGTAGATTATATTTTCAATTATAAAAATGACATTTTATGTACATTAATAACTAATAGTGTACCAAAATATATATACAAACCAATGCCTAAAACAGCAGCACACAACAATAACTGACACACAACCAACAAACAGAACAATAAGTAATGCAATGAGAGCTGCGAGAGCAGGTTCAAATGGGTCCTCCCTCACTCCAACATAAGCAGGCTGTAACAAAAACAAGTAACATAATTAATTATACAAAAATGTTTTAAATAGGCTAGATTTTTTTTCTTAAAAAATTAATAATATCCGAAGTAATTATTTTTTAAATGGATATTAATCCAATAGCCAATTGGTTGTTTAAAATTATTCTGTATAGTTATTTTGTTCAGCAACAGCCTAAAATTAAAATGATATATGACCTTCTGAAATTCAAGTTAAGTCATTAAATTATGTTTATCTCTGTTTCAAATCGACCATTCAGCATTGGGTTTATGTGTTTTTTTTTTTGTTCATTTGTTATGCAGTTTTGGTCAAACACACTGATTCTGATTTACTATAACAAGTGTAAGCATTTTTAGCCAAATGAATTGGCCGATTGTTTTGAAATTTAGTACAAAGATACCTTGTATAATGCCCAAATGACATATGTATAACATTTTTTGTTATTTACTTCCATTTCAAGATGGTGGCCTCTAATTTAGTGATGATGAATGTATGCAATCTTAATCAAACACACTGGCCAACTGTTTTAAGATTTGGTACGAAGGTGCCTTTTACAAAGCCTGAAAAATATATGTGTAAGACTCTTTCCTTTTCTGTTTACTTTACTGTTTCAAGATGGTGGCCTCTGATTTAATATAACGACTGTACACAGTTTTAGCCAAACACATTAACTGACTGTTTTAAAATTGGTATGAAAATATCTTAAAAAAATTATGTTTGTATAACATTTTTCCCTTTTTTATTTTCGATTTCTAGATAGCGTCCTCTGATTTAACTATGACAGATGTACACAATTTTAATCAAACATTGGTTTTGAATTTTGTTACGAAGGTACCTAACACAGAACTCGAAAGACATATTTATGAGATTTATTCACATTCACTTCCATTTCAAGATGGCAAGCTCTGATTCAATGGTGAGAGTGCAGCTGCTGGTTATTTCCTACAATACCGGCTGAATAGGAGGTTGTTACTATAAAACCTATCACAATTTTGATCATATCATGGAGAAAGAGCATAAATTTCCAATAAAGTTAGTCCAGTAACATTTTTCATAAATAATATGGTTACCGATTAAATTGGCAGAAAAAGTTATGAGCTGCTGTGGAGGGGTAGTCAGGCAATTAATTAAGAATATACTCTGACAATTACTGTTCTTTGAACTACTAGTTATGCTAGTGATTATATTTAAAAACATTTGGATACAACTGATATTTATAATTTTAAAATAATCTGATCACTCACAATGACATTTTCAATGGCAAATCCAGCATAATAATCTTTGAGGAAGTCATACTGAGCATCAATGACTTTTAGTACTTCTGGGATTGTAGCAATAGTTTGTGTCTTTCGGTCCACAACATGCAAATACATGTCACACCTGCAACGTATAAAAAACATCATATCGAAAATAATATATAACAGTAATATAGTTATATTCCTACAGTTCTTTTGATAAATCTATTAGAAAAACTGCACATTTATCTTCTTATATTAATCACTTTTTATCAACTTTAATCCTCATAAGTATGGTTTACTAGATTATGATGTTTACATAATATGTGTCAAACATTATTATATCTGGTTATTCTTTATTAATTCTTTATTATTATTATTTTTTTAATACAGGAAAAGAATTCCTAGTTCTATTTCAAAATTGTATTCATTCTTAAATTTTGATAAACTTAAAAAAAGTTTAAGATTTGTGATTATTGCATTGACTTTTTGTTTTTATGTACTGAATTTATGTCATTGTAAAAACTGTTTAATAATTTTCAATACTCTGAATAAGTATCTTTAAATTATAATTTATAATTCTATCATTTTACAATTTACGAATGGTATTTGTTTTGGTATTAACTTATTTGTAGTTTTAAAATTAGGTTTTAATAGATCATGTACAATACAATAAAAAATAATGGATGATGAATGGTTAATATCCCAGGTGTGGTGTCCTTTTTCAAGCTTATGAGTGTTCATAACAAACAATTAAAATTAATAAAGGTAATGATGAATTGTTCTGAAGGAGGCTAAACTTGAATATTAAGTAATATTCGGATATTATGAGAAAAATAGACATTATGAACTAAAAACCAAGAAAGAATAAAAACAGTTGTACAAAACAGTGTCTGTACATCAAAGTAATGCACAACATGATAGTCCTATGTACTCTCTTTAAATTGTCTATAAAATAATAAATACAAACTACAAGTCTTGCTTTATACACAAGTCTGACGACATTGGTGCCTGACTGTCAAGGCAAATTGATATCCAAAAATAATTAGACATTATTACTATTACATGATATAACCCATGACCTTCAGATTGCACAGCATTTTATCTGCTTAATCATAAAACAAACTGTCACAACATGGCAGTTTTGTTTTAACACCTTAACGGTGATGATGACCTTGTTGGTTTTTCGCCGGGAAAAAAATTGTTTTTACATTTAATAGTTTGTTGAGACATACATGATAAGTTGATGCGATATCTATTTGTCAGTGATACCTGTTAAAAAGTTATCCCTTTATTATTTTGAAATATTCTTAGATTAAAAATAAGTAAATTCGGTACAATAAGCTAACTTTTGTCATTCTGGAAATGACAAACATATTCTTTGTATTTAAATTTCTTTAAATTGTTTTGGTTAAACATGATCCAGATAATCATACACTGAGTGTATTATTATATTTAACGTAATCATTTAAATTCCTTTTTATAACAAAAAATAACCAATATTTAACCTAACAAATATTTCCAACTCTCATACTAATATCATTAAAACTCATTTATTACTTAAAACAATGCATTGCATTACACAACTTATATCTCAAAACATTAGTTATTTACCAGTCTTGCTGAATATGTCCTGAAGAATCAACATGATATTTTATATCATCAACAATAACTAAACTTTGAGTGGCATTGGACAGTTCTAGCACAATTTCTTCTCTTTCTCTGTTCACCTCTTCTGGTGGCCTCGATAGAATTATTCGGATGAGCTGTTGCTTCTCATAAATCCAAACCTGAAGTAAAATAAATCTTTCAGTAATTAGTCACAAAGTACAAACAATTCTTTAATATTTTATTAATAATTTTGTAAAGTTTATTATCAAACTAGACAATCCTGAAGCAAAAAGTATTTTCAACAACGGTGTAAAAATATGGAGCAATGTTATAGTATAATACAAACATTTGCATTGATCATTGGATGTAAAAAAGGTAAGACAGAAATATAATTATTGGAAGTATTACAATTCAGTAAAAGAAGCTATTTCTCAAATAAAAAGCAGTTATTAATTATTTATTATCTGATACATAAATACAGTCTAGTAGATTGGTTTTTACAACTTACTTTAAAAACACATTACTGACACAAAATAACTCCTGCATCGCACTATTGTAATTAAATGACTAATAAAGTCTATTTAGCTTCAACCTGAGCCAGGTGTAAACAAACGCACATAACTGTACTTCAATATGATTTGTTATTGAGAAATTTGGTAATCCTCTACAAAGTGACACATTGCAGTTCAGCTGTTATTCAAAGTGAGTATGTACACTCTGCCTACTTTCCTAATTAATAATAAATAATTGTTCCACTTATAAGATATTTGGGCCACAACTTTTAAATATCTTTACTCGCTATTGTATCTTTTTCTTTTACTCAATTTGTGTAGTCTCCGGGAGAAATAGAAGTTCGGGCATCTACCAGGTCAGCCGCGGGTTTGCAAGGCACTTTTCTTGTTCAAAATGGTGTAAGAAATTAATTTCTTGTTTAGAGTTGGCGGATTCCTCCTGGGCAAATTGTGGTGTCTTGTACAGTTCTTCCGGGTGTTGGTAGGCTGCACGTTGTTCTTCTGTAATGAGTCATTCTACTCGATGTTTTGCTGAACAACAATTTTTTACCTGTATTTATTCTCAAAATTATGGCAAGTAACCATAATTTCTCAGAATTCCACTGTTAGAAATAGAGAAAGAATGCACCAATCAGAATGAAGCTATTGTATATGGGAGATGTGAGGTGAATGATGCCTTGGCAGAAATTTGATAGTCTAAAGTACTATAGACCCGAGGTACGTATTGACTGCGAACCAATCAGAAGCAAGTATTGGTTGATGAAAGCAAACTAGGTTTCGCAGGTATAGGCTGTTTCAAAGCTGGGACAGAAGTATGGGGATTTTTAGTGTAGTTGTTTAGATGTTAATAAGCGGAACTAGGTTGTGTAACTCAGTTCCAATGTTTGGGCAATGACAAATGTTTCCCTCTAAACATGGTTAAAACACAACGTGATTAACCAACTTTTGACGAATGCATTGTATTATTATAGTTTACAACAATGTTTAGTTCAAATTAACCTTCATTCAAGAGAGAGGTCTCCATGTCAAGAGGCCCAGTATAAATCAAGTATTCTCGAAGAAAAATCATGATTTATTTTCAGTATTATAACTTAACAAACAAAACAATTTTATTACTAATTATTTACTTAACATAAGACATTATTCACAGTGCAAACATAATGATTCTTGAAACTTACATTGACAACTGCTTTGGCTGATCTAAAAGGTTGAGAATTCTCACGAGCAACAACCTCCAGCTTAAACCTGTCTTGGTTATATTCTGCAACAAGTGAAGCTGTAGTCAAACGTCCTGTATTGGATATTGTAAATGGTGAAGGCACAACTGAGCCGGAAGACACATTAGCACCTCCTCTGAACAAGTAAGACGCTACAATCTCATAAGTAATACTTCCATTATCCCCTTCATCAGGATCACTAGCAGTCAGCTGACTAACAAACTGCCCAGCATTGGCAATCACATTTATACCTGAACAAACAATATACTTAATAATTAATTCACTAAAAAAATGGAATTTTTAAAATAACAGTTTTACAATCATAAAAAAATTTACTTGTTGCTTTCAAAATATGCTGGTTTAAAATAAAAATAAAAAACTATTGTTCATGTTTTTAAATTTTATTCACACAGTACTAACAATGGCCCTGTTTAATTAAAAAAATAGTGAAAACAAATACTATATTTGTTTCTAAATTTATAATCTGTGTGTGTGGTGTATTTTCCTCTTAACCGCCTGCCAGTATGAACTGAAATGAAAAAAGCAGTGGTCTTTAAAACTGTTTTATATAGTAGAACCAGGTGTAGTTTACATTAAATACCACTGTCTTATTTACTCTGTTTTTAACATCAAAGCAAATTTTTAAATAATTTTGATAATTATAGATTGAGGAAGTTACCCCAAAAAAATCTGTGCACTATTTCTAGAAATACAGCATACTACTTCAACATAAATATTGCAGTTTTTTACATCCAATGAAGTAATTCAACAATGTACAATGGTTATTGGCAAATAAAACTGCAGAAGTAGAAAGTGAAAAAAATCATGCTGGAAGAATAATCATGATTTATATTAGCCAATTCAGCCCAATGGATATTGGTTAATATATCAGAAACATTTGTTACAATACAAAAAACATTTTTTGTTTATCTAGGTAACAGATTATAGAAACTCTTTTGTACTTCCAAGTAAAACTATTAAAATTTAAGAAGACATATTTTTTTGGCAAGCAGTTAATACAAAAGTACCAGATTTTGTTTTCACAGAATTTAAATAAACTTAAGACAATTAAATAAATTATCACATTTGAACCAGGCAAATAATATCTGGCTTATTAATTAATTAATTTGTTTATTATTAACCCTTTTAAACCCAGTGTCTGATTTATCAGAAGTTTGTTTTATATAAATTTAATCCCATCATTCTTCAGCTCTGACAATTTTTTTACAAATATTTTTTTTAATACTAAGCAGTATTTTCTGTGCAAATCAGTTAAAGCTTGCATGTCTCTGGTAGAGTGAGGGTGAGATCCCCCATAATTTATTATGGTGTAGTTTACCTGTATTTATACTCAAAATTATGGCGGGTAACCACAATTTCTCTGAATTCCACTGTTAGAATTAAAAAACAACACCCACACATTGTAAAGAATAGACAGTTTGGGTAGAAGCTAACAGGGAGAACTCTCTTGGATACATGACCAAGAACTTTGTTAGTTTATTTTTGACTTACTATGTACTGTGTGTGTCCAGTTGGAAATATTACTGTTATTCAATATGTTCATTACGCTTAAAATATGTCCGAAAGTAAAAAAATATTACATTTATTCCATATACAAAAAGTTCAACAGGACTAAAAGGGTTAAATTAATAATATGTAATTCAACAATGTATTCTTTTGTTAGTTATCTCACATTAGACATTTTTAGTAACACTAAAATATTCAGTGTACTAATATAGGTGCAGCACAAAAACCAACATAGATGGTTTACAATAGTAATACATAATTTACTCCTTCAAAAAACATGATATGAACAATTTATAGTATTCCTTTTTTTATAATTTTTTTTAGTCTGTCTAACCTGCAAAATATTCCGAACGTTTAAACACAGGAGGGTTGTCGTTCTCATCCTTTACAAATACCTTTACATGAACAATGCCAGAAGTTTTATTCAGAGAAAGGTCTTGGGATTTGTCCTGTAACAAATAGTACTGAAAACAATGCAAAACACTTACAAAATCTTTAAATTAATAATCTTATATTGTAGTTTTATTCATTGCTTTATCATATCCATGAACCAAACTTGTTCAAAACTTCAAAAGTTAAACAACATTAAATGTTTTTGATAATATCAAATGGACCTGGCCGCCTCTGGTCATAACATTTTCAAAAATATTTTGTAAATAATAAGTAAAATAGGTTTAATGACTATGATGAAAATATGCTTAAAAGCTACTTGCTGTAATAAAGTATGTCATCTAAACTACTAAAACTATGAAATAAAGAGAATGGCTGAATTTCTGTTTAATGTTTATAGATAAACTACGAAGTCTTATAACTTATAATATTTACATAACAAACAAATTTAACTTTGTTCAATGAATTTGAAAAGAGGTTTTTGTTTTGTTATTATTTTATTATAAACATGATTGACTGATCGATCGATCATACATTGAAAATATCTGTACTCAAACAAAAACATTAGTTCAATTAATTTGTGTAATAATTGATTAGATAAATATGGTACCTTTGTAGAATAATAGTCAGGATCATTGGTGGCCTTGATATAAATATCATAGTATGATTTACGCTCTCTGTCTAAAGTTGTGTTGGTATACAATATCCCTTCCAATTTGTCTAACACAAAGTTCCTCTCTTCATTTCCTGCTACAATATAGTAGTATACCTTGGCATTATCACCTTCATCTTTGTCTATTGCTGTTACTCTACCTGAAAACAATATTAGTGAAAATTAATTAAATATTAAATTATATAGCATGGAGAAATTAATCCATAACTTTGCCTGTCCATAACATGACAACATAACAGCCAGCAGCATCCATATAGAGTGTGATTCAAAGTCCACAAAATGGTGCTATATATATGGTGTATACTAAAACCTGTTTTTTTACAATGCATTTTTTATTACTTATTTTTACAAAAGAAACCATGAATGTTTGCCATTTCATTGCACAAATTTGCACAGCAATACATTTTCATAGGGATTTCATATACGGTCATTGTAACATAACTTCCTGCAGTGCTCTAAGATTTATTCCCTCAATGTCACTTAGTGAAGAGAAAACTCGTGTAATCTGCACAATGTATCCAGCTAAATGAAAATGATTTCTTCCTGGGATAACTGTTGAAGCTATAAGCCACAGATATGTGGTATCAACACTTGTGCTAACACGTCAGGACAAACAGCTTCACTTCTATGTCTTTCATAAGCATTATATGTTCACAGAAGTTTTGTAATTTTTTTCCATTATATCATAAACCTTGTTCTTTCTGCAGCACAATTTAAACAAAATATTTAGAGATATTTCGAGGTAAAGTTCAATTTATGTCCAAATATTGTTAACTTTCTGCTGTTGTGTGACATGTACTGCCAAATAACTGGTTTTTATTCCCAGTGTCACGTTTTATCATAGCTTAATAAGCCTACATCATTAAAATGCAGTTGAGTGTTGGTCAAACACTCATTTATTTTATAATAAGACTTCAAGGGTTTAAAATTATAAAATTAAAAATTAACAAGTGAAACTTTTAGTTACTTCTCAGGTTTGTTGAACCGAAGAGAGTACAGTGATAACTACCTGTTTTTGACTAAAAAATGCAAATTAAAATATATATTTCATGCTTAGTGTGTTAGTTTAATTTTATTTGCACTATTTAAATTTTTTTCTGTAGTTTGTTGTTTTTTTTTATTAAACATTGTATTTTGTTATTCATAATGATTATTTTATATTTATAACTAAGAAGAACAACTAGACCTAATCTGAAGGCATTTTTTTATTACCTGACTGGATCTAAAAACGTTAACTATCAATCCCAGAAATAATCAATAAAATATCTTTCATCTTATACAGCTTACCTATTTGTGTGTGAGGGGATGTATTCTCCAAGACATGAAATGTATATGGAAGAGTGTCATTGTCCAAATAAAACTGTGGCAAATTATCATCTAAATCTTTCAAAACAATAGTAAGAAAGCGCAGAGCTTCCAACCAATTTGGTACAGCATGATCTCGTGCAACTAGAACCAGCTGTGAAGATAAATTGATTAGATTACACTTCAGCTTGGCAGCTAAGAGTCATTTGTCTTATATTATTTTCTTTCAATGATACATAATGTAAAAAAAGATTGCCAAATCAACTGTAATTTAAAACCCAAGTAGAACTTTTATGCAAATACTGAAAGCAAGACATTGTGTGAATACCACTGTATATGCTTTCTAATTGCCAAATCACGCCTACTTCAGACTTACCCTTGTCAAAATTGAGCACTGTGCTAATCCTTGGCCACACAAAGTGAAGTTATAACTCAACTATTCGGCATGTGATTTATGTTTGTTCGCTATGCATTTTTGGCCAAATACATTAACCAATTCTTTGGAAATTTGTTATAAAGAAATTTGTAATAAAGCCTAAATGACCTATATATGAGATTGTTTCTCATTCACTTTCATTTCAAGATTGTGGCCTCTGATTTAATAATGACAAGTGTAGTTATTACCCATATTTATTTCCATATTTGGAAATCCAAACCACTCCTGGTTCTAATTAGTTTGAATTATCAAGGTTACATGATATGACAAAAAAAACATCGGTTTGTTACTTTTAGTATGCTTATAATAAACATTTTATAAAAATGTTATAAAATTAATTTTGATGTGTTAATTAATAATGTTGTTAAAATGTTGATGTGAGTCAAAATTATGTTAACACTAAAATGGAAGAAATATAAATTATTTATTCAATAAACACCGCACGTGGATTACAGTAAATTTTCTGTTCACCTGATCAATCCCATGTTTATAGATTTGATTATACAATTGCTGGCTGATTAACAATGGAACAAAGAAGAGTTGCATATGATTTGCCAAGTATAGTTTTTTTAAATGTTTCACAAAAAATTTGTGACACACCAAACCATTTAATAGTTTATCACATACAAAATATCTATAATACTATATACTGGATGGATAGTAAACAAAAAAATGCAGAGGGTACACAAAATCAAGAAGGTTGTGAATTGGATTATGCTGTTGTGCTGCAAGGTCTATTGCGGTTTTTCAAAATCAACCAGACCAGATGGTGCAATTTGGAAACATGGATTCCTTCGAAAACATTGTGGTGGTCCTTGAAACACAACCTAGGAAACAACAAAGTCTTTTAAGTTTTAGCAATGGATCAAAAATGTTTGGGTAAAATTCTGTCAGATTTTAGCTAAAATGGCAAAAGATTCTGTGAATATAATGACATTCAGGAATTAAGCCAATTTTCATACAAAGGAACTTGTCAACTGACAACACGATTTTCTGGAATACTGAAAGTCTATAAGTCAATCAGAAGCATGAATATGACTCCTGAATATTCAGAGTATGTTCTTGTACAACCTCACATTTACATACTTTGCCATCATTAAGGTTATACATATCACATATCTGATGATAAAGTTCCACTACTGACGTTCTTTACTGTCAAAAACTGAATTATAGACCACATTTATCAAATTATGGATTACATAATCCATATTATAAATATGGATTACAGTCCTCAGAAGGAATACATCTATTCTGACAATGAAGCTGTGTTTAAAGCACTGGATGGACACTTCATTTGCAACTTGTATGACGCTACACTCAATGATGTCTACCTTCTGTGAATTTAAGGATACCAGATTTCACTTGTACTAAGAGATCCTCCATGCAGGGAAATTACGTTTTGTTCTATTTAATGGTCCAGAACCAATATGTGGCTATCCATGACAAAAAGTAAAGTTCTCTACACTGCATCGGGCAAGGAGAACCCATTTAAACTTGCATAACAAATTTAATGAACAATACTCAAGTTTCTACATCTGGAAAAAGGTCAACTGCAACAACCAATATTTTTTACAACAGGGCATGGAATGCTATGGAAACAGATGAGATTGTAGGTCTTCACCAACGGAATGAATATCAGAGATAATTGATTTTGTAATGAGAGATTCAAAACACGTAATATTTTATTTGTTATGTTCTTCAGCAAGCCAGAAAGAAAGCATAAATTATTTTATATTATTTATAAATTATTTGTTATTTATTGAATATTGTTTTATTCAAAACAACAGATTTTCTTATTGTCGAGAATAAGCCTTCCAATATTCAAGTGAGAAGACATTAATAGACTCTGTGAGAACCACAATAAAGTAGGTCAAAAGATTGGAGTACCACTGTTTAGTTTGTTAAAGATAGAGGAATAAATAGAATCCCAATGACGCCGACAATTCTTGTAGATGCTATTAGAAGACATGCTTCAAGCCAGTGCACATGCATGTTTCTACAGGCGTGCACAATTTACACAGCTACAGCTGATTGGACCTTACTTAAAAATAACCCTCATAGTATTAATATATATATACACCTGGTACTGAGGCTTTGTTTCTCTGTCTAATATAATTTTTGCTCTCAATTCTCCAGTTTCTTCATTAATTGTGAATTCATCAGTTTCTTGGACATTTGAGTCATTTACTTTGAAGTGATAAGTAACATGCCCATTGTCTCCAGGGTCTGGATCTATGGCTTTTACCCTCATCACCAGTGTGTCAGCAACATCATTCTGAAAGCAGAAAGCAGTAAGAAAAATTAGTCCTTTATCTTAAACAAATATACAGTGAAAAACAATACCTTCAAGAAACAGACATAAATAATTATAAAAACAAAAACTCTGTCAACATTGGTCACAGCAATACTAATTAAAAATATAAATTGAAATTATTAAAGAACATCCAAATATAAATTTGATTTTAATCAATATACTTGAATCATATTCATAGATTAATCGAATGTATAATCTTATTAAAACATTTTCACTAACTATACAGTCCTTTTTTAACTCCGTAACTTCAACTAACAACATTTAACATAATGGAAAAAAATACTCCATATTACTAAATTCAGATACCGTGGTCATCTACTGTCAGTAAGGTAAGAAAGAAAAATGACGAAGAAACAAGGAGGTATGAGTAAGAGTATTTAAGGAGTATTGTCAAGATTAGCCCATAGATAATGAATAACTTTTTAGAATGTTACAAACAACAAATGCGCTCAGCTTGCAGATAAAGATAAAAATTTATTAAAGGGTGATAAAACTAAGTAATAATAAACTAACACAGAGCTGATGAACTGAGGTGAAAAGTTGGCTTAGGTTGGCCAGTGCTCCTTTTATACAGAGCTTAAATATCTAACTTTTTTCCACCAGTTTATAAACCAAGCTTGCACTTCCCACCTTTACAACCCGATAGGTCTAGATATTTATAGCTGTACAATGTTCTCAGTAAAAAATAAATAATGTATACACACACTGCAATCGAATTATCAGTAAAATGATGAAGACACATGTATCAGATAAATAAACTGGGGTTAATCCACATTGTTGTTTAGTAAACTGTTATATTAGCTAATACAATAGATTTAATATTGTAATTATTCAAAATTAGAAGTATTATAGTCATTTATTACAAAAAAACAAGTTTATATGTTATACATTACCTGAAAATTACATACGTAGTAGCTCTATGAATTGTTTCTTGGATATCATTTTAATTAGAATACTGTAGAAACATGAAAACACGGTAAATACAAAATGTGTGTTTAGAGAAAAAATACATATAGAAAAAGCTTTGCACTACTTTGCACTACTGAACTATACATATAATATTGCACTACTGAACTAACTAAATGACTAAAGTCTATTCATTTGTAGTCTGGGCTAGATATAAACAAAAGCATGTAACTATACTTTAAAATGATTGTTAATGGAAGTTTGATAATAATCTATGAAGTGACAAATATACTGTGATATGTCGTCTATTCTGGAGTACAATTTAGTTGCTAATCAAAGTGTGTATTCTGCCTGCTTTCCTAATGTGTCTCTCAACATTAGACTTTTTTCTTTACTGTCTCATGGTAGGCAGTTAATTGATTCATGGATAACCAGGATTAAAATTTATAAATACATAAAAGATGAACAAGATACTGAATATTTTATTTAAAAGAGATAAAGACATGTCATAAATTATCATGAAAGAGTAGTGTCATTATATATATATACCTAAATAAGAAGTGTTACATTTTGTTGTCTATTCTTACCTCAGGAATATATACAGTAGCATTTTGAGAAGAAGGAACAGTAAAAGTTGGTTGGTTATGATTAACATCCAGGACTGAAATATGAACTTCAGCCTGATCAGAAAATATGCCATCATTTACTTTCACCCAAAAAACATGCTCATGAGGTGGTGTTAACAAAGGCACTTTCGGATACAGGATTCCACTGTCTGGGTCTAAAGTAAATTCATCTGTAACAGATAAAAACATGCTCATTAGGTGGCATTTACAAACGTATTTTAGGTTACAAGATCGCACAGTCTGGAACTCTATTAACTAACTCTAGAAATTCATCTCTAACAGATAAAAGCATGGTGTTGAGGTGGCATGAACTAGGGTTCTCAAGTTTATATATCCATCTACACGGGTCTAGAGTAGCCAAAATCAACCTCTTTTTCTTAGCCACATTTCTGTGACCTGTAGTTTAAGGAAGTGATTTTTTTTAATGAATAAAAAATATGGATTAAGATTAAGTTGTCCATAAAATCATAGAAATTACTACTGTGCAAAGTCACATCTACACCTTTTCACTTATACTTTCTCTGTGAAATTAAATTTTCTATACCTTTATCGTTTCCAGCCTCTATGGAATACTTCAATACAGAAGTGTGATCTTTGTCTTGGGCCAACAGTTGAACAATAGGTGAAGGTGGTGACACAGAGATGGTCTCTTCTATTTTAGCTCTGTAAACACGCTGAGTGAATACTGGTGGGTTGTCATTTACATCTGTTATTTCAACATGAACCTGTAACAAATAACAGTTGACAGATTTTTGTGGGAAATTCCATATCACAAACTAACAAAATACAAATAAGCTAAAAAAAGGTCTTATTCTGAGGAGTCAATAAACAAATTAAAGAAATGAACAACAAAAATAATAATAATGTAGCTAATTACAAAATAATTCTGCATAGTTCAGGTGTAACAAATTTGTTGTCAATTTTTCTTAACATCTTAACTAAAAAACTTTTTAAACAAAATTCTCAATAACAGTAGATAATTATTTTAACAAAAAAATGTGTTAGTCTATCATACCCATTCATCCCACTCATCATAAAATATCTCACGATATCATACGTGTTTCTCCGAATACGCACATTCTTCATGGCGCATAATGTGTAAAATTTTCTGTCCATTGTTTGTATTTTTGTTTTATTGGTTTTTATTATTTAATTCCACCTATGTTATGTTGTGTTTTTAGTTCACATTATTTTCTAATAGCATCTTTATTATGTCTGTACGTCTTTGTACATATGTATGTTTATTAAAGTATTAAAATAACTTTAAGTTCTCTTGAAACAACTTTCAGAAAAGTATGTACCTAGGAAACTATTCTCCAGTCAAAGCCATTAATAAAAAACAAGAAATTTAGTGATGTTAAGATTAAATTTATTGTGGTTAACTTCCTTAAAACATTTTTTTTAAGTAGAACATTTAGGCTTTTTATCAAAACATAAATTTATTTTCCCTGCCTAAAAAACAGGTAAGCTCACAGTTAAAATAATAATTAATAGTAGGACCAAATATTAAATATGAATTAATATGTTTACTATCATGTAAAAATTAAAAGCTCCCCCACAGGGTTGCTGTAAGCCATAAGAACTGTGTGGAAAGAAAATGGCCCATGATGGTTGAGGATGGTGATGGGTGAAGAATAGCTTATTTAGCAGTCTCGCTGTACACATTATATGGGGCCAGCATGCACAGAGATTGGTAGAGCATCTACAAAGTGGACCATCGAATGCCCACCAGTTATTGTTATCAATTTATCATTCATTGTTACCTACTGAGTTACTTCCGTTTATTGATTAATTTATACAAATTTAATAAATTTTATTTTTGTGACTACTTATATAATAATATTTACTTCATATAATATTTATAATTTATAAGTATAAAGCAATTTACAATGACAATTTGGAGTACAGAAGAAATTTTAATTTATAGAATTTTACAGAAATTAATCTTGCATTTGGAATCCAAAACTCACACTTCATAAAGATAAATATAAAGTAAGTATGATGAATAGAAAAAGTATATTTTTTAGATTTTATTTTTAAGTAAAAAATTGTGCATTTTGCTGTATAAAATTACTTATATTTGCATATGCAGTTATATAACAAAGTGTGTATATAGATCACTTTAGTTAAAAACATTCTGAATAATTTTATTTGGCAGAAAATTGTTTTTATCATTAAAATTTAGTTCCAGTCTTTAAAAAAATGTATGCTGCACCTACTTTACTAACTCTTTTACTGTGAGGGGGGGAAAGAGTAGCCCAATCGCATCCAGTGCATCAAAACAACCAAATTGCCATCGTGGTGATGGTGTCCATTATGAAAACCAATGTAGTGGCTCATGATAGGCCACAATGTAAAGGGACTATAAGGTTAATTTACAATCCCAGACATGGTCAGTTAGACAAAATGAACTGCCCC
Organism: Callitettix versicolor; assembly: GCA_022606455.1. Lineage (NCBI taxonomy): Eukaryota > Metazoa > Arthropoda > Insecta > Hemiptera > Cercopidae > Callitettix > Callitettix versicolor. The sequence continues at coordinate 53,362,333 of CM040183.1, forward strand.
GAAATGATTTTTTATTTTAAATACCTGAACCAAGTGTTAAGTGGTTTTGTACTTCAAGATCTGTGGTAAAAAGACATCACTGTGATAACAGAAGATATCAAGCCATTAAAGCTATGACTTTTTATGTCTTTGTATACAGAGAAGTATAGAGGAAGTACTTTTATATGCTGACAGCGGTGGTTTATTTTAGAGAATTGTGTAATAACAATATTTTTGTATATAAGTAACAAAATTTCCTTAATGCTTCTACAGAATTTCTGCTCAATTAGAGTGCTTTTTCCCAACAGCCAAAATTTACACTTACTCCCGAAGTTCCCTAAATTTGAAGTCAATTGGTAACCTACGTCCATATTGCTTATAAGTCAATCTTACCTTAGTAAAGTGAAAAGGTAGTAATTGAATACAGTTAGAGTTAGATTTTTTGTTAGAAGTAACAGAATTTAGTGTTTCCTAGCACCACAAAGGATCTATTGTGCAAATAAGCTTTTTACGTAATAGTTCAGTAAGCTGGTTTCCTCAATTAATTTGAACAATTCACAGACTAGCTTATTCACGACATCTTTGGAGTTCTTGAATCCAAACACTATTCACCTTCTGCTGGCAAGAGCCTCAAAATTATAGATTATGTGACCTGTAGTTTGCTCATCTATTCCACTTAGCCTATAAATATATTCTCTATGATAAATTCCTGTCCTATTCAGATGCACCCTCAAACCACAATACTCCGTAACGAGTCCTATGGTTCTTCCGAGTTTCCCTCTACATAGGATCCCTTCTGGCTCCAACTAGAGGAACCTCTTTCAAAATACTTTCAAGCCTTATAGTCTTGGAGTATAGTTTTCCGACAATCCTGTTATCACAGTGAGATTTTTCTTTTTCTCATTCTTTAAGGTACTCCCATCTGGTCTCAATCCTTAGGATTTGAGGAACTCACACAGTTGCCATTGAATCCTAAGCTGTTCCCCATTAGGATTGTTTCTTAATCCAAGGTTTGATCCCTATGAGTTATTCTGTTTCTAGGTTTAAAAAGAAGTCAACTTGCTCTTTTCAGTTTACACTTTTGCTGTAGATGATCTTGACTGATTTAAGGTGTTTAACCCCCCCCCCACCTCACATCTTTCATTTGAAATTGGGTAAGTCCACCAGGAGAAGTAAATCCCCAGGTTCAATTTTGCTAGTTCCCTATGGTTTTGTGGACTTTGACAGTTTATTTTCAGCTATTAAAATCCCACAAGTATATAGGAAAATAAACATTCACTTATACAAAGACTTGATGCAAAGGTAAAGTTAGATTAAAACTGGAGGTTGCGTGGTATCCACAGTTTGCATACTTATAGCTCAACACCTTGACTTGGGATATGAATAGGGATAAGGCAGGACTATTAGAAAATAGAAGGGATGCAAGGGGTTTAGATTCTGATTCCTCATGAAGGTTAGAAAAAAAGATTATCAGTTCCTTATTATGAGTAGAATTTGCCAAATCCTGTAGCTGCTCATCTTTTACCAGGATCGTAGTAGAGTGTTGCACATAATATGAAATTTACTGTGCATCAATAAGTATTAACAATGACTACACTTCGCCACATGAGCACCAAAATATTAAGCAAAAATAAGTCTGAAAAATAAAACAAAAACTATACTTACAGAAGCTGAAGCAGTTCGCCGAGTTTCTACGGGTGCTCCATCACTAGCCATAACTTGCAAGATAATTTCATGCCGAGCTTCTCTATCCAGAACAGCAACATTAGCCACTGTAATCTCTCCAGTATTAGGGTTGATATTAAAATCGCTACTGTGTTCACCAATCAGACTGTAAGTAACAGTACCAAAGTTTCCTGCATCCAAGTCAGTGGCATGCACTTGTGTTACAAAAGTGTTTATTGGTGAATTTTCAGGTATGCTTGCAAAATATTCAGTCTGAAACAAATTCGAAATTGTTTTTCTGAATTGGAAATTTTTAATAATTGTAAGTTTTTATAATAATTTGGTTTCAAAAAGTCCTCATAGAGGTCTAACGTAAATTGTAATTTTTTCAGTAATTCTAATTTTATTTTGATAATTCAAAAGGAAGAGTACAAAATACAACTCGCTGTTCAGGAATTTTAAAAAAATAAACAAAAATCTGTTCTTCAAGAATTATTTATGTGCCAATCAGATGCCAAAGAAGATTCATGTCCAGAAAGTCTCAACTTGTACCTTTGAATTTTTCTCTTTCTGAGCATATGGGTGGAAATTCAAGTCACTTAGATTGAATGTAAACTAGCTCCTTCAAACACTTACATTTTGCCTATTCACTGATAGAATTTTCCAAACTCTTTCAACCCTTCTCTACAAATGCTTATTGCTGTTTGTCATTTGATTAACTATACTGTGTTAATCTAATTTTTACATCAGAACAAAGTTTTGCAGTAAATTTTTCATGGTTAAACGAATATTATTGTTAATTATTGTTTAATTATGGTTCAACTGGTGATATTCATTTTAATGGGAGTATCAAGATTGGTGGGAGTACCAAGATTTTGCTCAGTAGTAGTGCATACAAAAATACAAAGCATGTAGGAAAACATGTTGTGAAAATAATCTAGCACTGTCTGCTATTCAAAAGATTTAACCTACCATTTGATGAACTTCAAGTTTGCATCTGTTTTTAATATCACTTAATAAAAAAGTTCAGGGAAGGGAATATAAAAGAGTCTGTTGTCAAAAAATGTCCATTCACCGTGTATATTAGTTTTTTCAGATTTATACAGATTACACATTAATTTATCAGATTTTAAATACTCCTAAAAGGAGAAGTCACAGGGTGTTAGATCTCCATGACCTTGCTAGCCAGTTTAGAATGCTGTTGCGTTGAAGGACTTGGGTCAGAAATTTATTTGTCAACAAGCAATCATATCCATTGAGGTGTGACGATAACTTAAAACAAACCCACATCTAGTTGAGGAACATCTAGAGAGATGTTGCAGTATCCTAATTGTTTCAACGGATGGAAAACACTTACAATGAGCGGTAAGTGGAAAACACTTACATTAGAGCCCTATGGTTCTAATGAGACGCGTGGACTAGTTACACAGAGCTATTTGGTGGTAAAAAGCAGGTCATGCTTCACAAATGTACAATGAAGCATTCAAAGGGTGCAAACTGAAGCATCCTGGCTGACATTTTACCACTGGCCAACCAAAATGAGGGTTGTGATTGGCCCAAACTGTGAGCCATCTTAATTGTGTCAATTTATTAGTTTATCTATAAAAATAAAAACTAATAATTTGGTAGATGACTGAACAAACAGAGAACATCTGATAGCATTTAACAGATTTTACACTGATCAAAGAAGATCTAAGAACTTAAATATTTTATATAAGGAAGGCAGAAGACTGACGGACTAAGATCCAAAGTTGTCATAAGAAACAAACAACAAAACAAATCATTTTTAACTTGTTAAAAGTAACAATCTTGCAGTATTACTTTACAATGTGGTAAACTACAACACACCTGGTTAAACACTGGATCCTTGTCATTTACATTTATAATGTTAACTATGAAGTTAGCTGATGATGATTTTTGTGGAACTCCAGTGTCATATGCTATTAAGGTGAAGTTTAATTTTGTTGTTTTTTCAAAATCAATTCTTTGAACAATCCTCACTACACCTGGAAATCAAATAACACATTTTTAAATATTGTAATATTATTGTTTAAATAGTAAAGCATAAGTTTTTACTACTTTTACAGATGAGTATGATAGACATTACTGACAAAAGCAGAATCAAAAATGTTACTTTTTTTAACTAAGAAAGCAAAAAGTATAGACTAAATATTAAAAAAAAATACCTGTAACATTGTCCACAGAAAAATATTTACTAGGTGGATTGATCTCATATCGAGCAATGTTAGAATCTTTATCCTTAGCAGTAAAAGTACCCAAAACAGATCCTTCAGGTTGTTCCTCTAACAGTTCTAAAGTGTACTGAGGCACTGATGGTGTCCATGGTGGAGGAAACTCGGGAGCAAAATCATTGACATCAATAATTGTTATCACCAATGTTCCTAGAAGTTAAGAGAAATAGTTAAAACATAAATGAATTTAGAACTAACCTAAAAATCTTACCTTGTTCTATTAATTGTTTTGATAGTTTTAATTTTTGGTTTTAATTTTGATAGTTTAATCAGTCAATCACTTACTGAATGTTGTTAACTATTTACCTGAGCCTTGTTGATGTGTTGGCGCAGTGATGTCAGTTACCAGCACCGTTAATCTGACGACAGCTGCAATATCTCTAGATAGATTCTGTGCTACAGAGACCTCTCCAGTTAATTGATCCACAGAAAAAAAATTCTGCAAAGAAGTATAATTTTAACATTCAATTGATCATTTCAATGATGATTATTCACCATTCACACTGTTACTTCCATTAAAAAAATTTTAAAAAAAAAAAATAGTAGACATACATTTATCAATCATACAGTTTATAAATACCTTAAATGGAGCATCTCCAGTCACTTCCTTGCCATTTTTATCAACTGCGGTGATTGGTTCACTAACAGCATAGTTAAGAGCATCAGGTGAACTAACATCTAAATCCTTTGCAATCAAACGGTGAATAACTTTCCCTTTAGGTGCATCTTCTGTTACCTAAATACAGGCAGTAGGAAAATAAATTTACAGTAAATTTCGGATATTCACAATAAACAATGAAGTCATAAATAAATCCGAAGCTATAAATAAAGGTGCAAAGTCAAAGAATTAAGTAATTATTGTTTAAAAAAATTGGAATTATGTAATCACAGTTTATAGAACATTGTAACATGTTAAAAAAAAAAAATACATACAATATATTTGTTTAGGTAAATTTAAAAAAGTTAAAATCCTTTTGATTTTTATTACTTTAAATTTTAATATTTAAAACTATATTTAAAGTACAATGAAGTCAATAAAAATTATTTTCTTTAAATAAAGGAAGACTACCCAGCTATGAATTTTTACAAATATGGGAACTTTTAATATCTCAATTACCTAAAGCAGTTTTTTTATACAAGAACAAGCATAATTCTTTAGCAATTTCATTACACGAAATATGTAGTAGAAAAGTGCATCTGCGTGATCAGAGCTACTAAAAGGAATATTATGTTTTAAAAGAAATTGTGTGAAGCAGCATTCATTACAACATCATTCTTTTGTTTTCCAGCACTGAAATTAAGTTCCATATTTTTTTTTTTTTTTTTTTTGATTGACTGTTTTTTTACAAATATGTTTTACTATCTCCCATCGATCTCCATGTAAGCTTGTAAAATCACACCAGCAAACAATGAAAACGGCAAATGTATTGTCTTTTCTTGATCCTAAAATTAATGGAAACTCTTCCATAGAGGATTTTTTAAAAACACAATCTTATTTTCTTTTAGAGGTAGCAATACACTAAACAACAATCAACATTATCAGTCCTACACTAATTGTAATTTCTTTACACAAAATTAATAAAACTTAACGAGACAACACTGACTCTGTTATAGTGAACTATGATCTATAGATTCGGAATAAAATACTCACTGATTCCGAATATCAAAATACCCAAAACGTTCCTTTTATTAAGTTCATCTCATATCATACATGGAAACATAATCAAAAAAAAAAATTCAAAATAAATATTCCATATGAATGATAAGTTCATTCTTTATTTTGAAATCATTATCATATTGATAATATTGAATAAATAACAACAATGTTCAGATTCAGTAACAAGTTTGACATTGAAGCTTATTTGCATTTTTAAAATCTGTGATTAGTGGGTTATATTTTATTACCTGAAAAGTTAAAAATATATTATCAATTACTTTAGGCATAAACTAAATTTAGTACATACAATAAACTTTGTTAAATGTATAAGGTTTGGACTTTAGTAGCTGAAATAATGATTATGTATATGCACAGTTTGTTAATAATCAGAATAATATTCAGAATCCGATTCAGATCTTCCTGTGCACCTAACTCTGATTTCAAATTATTACCAAATATATTTAAGTCATTTGATTTCAATCGTTCTTGTTCTAAGTATCTTTATCAACAAAGTGGTTGGTTGACCTTGAGCTAATTGGACTGCTTGTAATGCAAACGGACATAAAATATGACCTATTGTTTAAACTGTAAACAGTTTAATTAAACATATAGTGTTCACTTAACAAACAGCACAATAATTGTCTAAATATTTTGCAGAGAAAAATGTCTAAAGTGTCTACTTTGTTCACCGACATTTATAATTAAAGTCCAAATTAAATTAAATAATGGAAAAACTTATTGAAAATATGAAACACCAGAGATTTTGTTCACAATACAGTCTCCATCCTAAGTACGGAGACCTGACGTCAGATAAAGTAATAAATGAAACTCTAAAAAACACAACCCTGGTATAATAGAAACAAATTCACCAAAACTAACATCACTGAATAACACACAAACATTTCAATATGTATTTATAATATAAAAATGGGTTCTAACCACCACGAAGTTATAAAATGGGTTTATAACTTATTTTGAAAATATGATTTCATTATTGTAATCAGAGTTAAAACCTGCATAAAATAATATTTTAAATGTTCAATAAAATTTAAAATGCAAATGTATGCACATTTTAGCAGTACTATAGGTGATAACAGATTTTCCAAAAGGATAATGTAAAAGTTATGATTTTAAGTAGCCACCACTTTGAAACCATTGAACAGAATCAATCTAATTGATTGAGCCTAGGTAATCTGGGAAAAATCAAATCTCATAAAAATTCTTATTTTAAAACACCTAGATAAGCTAGAGAAAAGAGAAAAAGGTTACCTTTAAAAAAATGTGTCCTATACACACAATTTTTTTCTAGATATCAAATCTGACACTTTTTTGTAAAATCACTCATGTAATGAAATGTACGCAGGGAAAATATAATAAATACATTATGGAAAGAAAATTATTTTAGCTTCAAAAAAATTAATTTAAATATGCTGAAAATAAATTTAAGCTTTATTAAAAATAAATTTTTCAAGAATAAAAAACAAATTTATTCAATTTAGATCAATTTAATAATCAATGTTTACCTCAGCTCTCTGTGTTGGAGGAGAAAAGAATGGAATTTTATCATTGCTGTTTACAACTGTTATGTGAACTGTAGTGGTCCCTGTTAATGCAGGAGTTCCTAGGTAACAAAAATGTAAACACTGTTCATTCATTGTTTTAGACAATAAAAATTGCATCCAAGTATCATTATTACCAATAATAATACAGGATGTTAATTATCTTATCAAGAACTGCATTAAACTAAAAAATGCTCCTATAAACATAACACATTTATTTTTATAATATGCCTTACATTTATAATAAAACATGAATAAGTTGTGAAATATTAGATAGAGTCAAAATGATTCTGGAATTATATACAGCAACTGACAAAGCTGCAGGTGGGAAATTTGTTATGGATGGTTTACAGATGGTTGGAGAAATGCTGTCAGCTGACACAATAGTTTGTACCTGTGAGACAATTTTACCCCATTACCTGATTTTAAAATATAATTACAGAACAGGATGCTAATATTAAATTTTTGGTTTTACTACAGAAATCACCTTCTGAGCCTTTCCAATATTCACTCAAATCTGTCAAAATGAGACTATTATAAAAAAATAACAAGTGTAGAAGTGGCACAAGCACTGAAACGATCTTCACAGCAGGTGCCCTTATTCTTCCACCAGTGAAGAAAACAACAAGTAGGCCTAAATTTGTTACATTGCCTTTGCAGACAAAAAACATTTTGATGATTGATTGATATGATGATTGATGATTTCAAATCCAAAGCTGGTTTATCACACTGCAGTGATTTCATAGCTTTCATTTGTTTGTTGTTCATGCATTATGTTTGTCAGCTTATGGTCCCAAAATACTATTCCATGAGATAAACCAAGATTAATTGTTTATTCCCATAAATCTCATTAAAATGTGGACACTACATAAAAGAAATTGTGACAGGTGATAAGACTTTTTGTTTCCTTAAGATTCCTTTTTTTATCACACAGGTGTTATATTCACTATGAAATTGTACCATTAGTGCCTAATTATAAACAAAAAACTTTACAGGGAAATTCTTTCCATTTATGACTTGTATCAAAGAAGTTGCTGCAAAAATTAATTGTGTTCTTTTCTTCAAAACAAGTACCTGCAGTAATTCACATGAACATGTTAAGTACTTAATGTGGCAAAAGAACACTTTTTGAAGGTGATTGCAAAAGCAATCTAATTTTGTTGTGTTCAAATAATTTAACCCGAAGCCAGATTAATACTAATAATAATAATATCAACAAAAAAAAAAAAATATTTATATTTTCTTAAGCCTGACAACAAACCATACTTTTAGAGGCAGTTTTTAAAAAGGTCAAATACTAAGAAATTAGAAGCTCATTATAAATGAATTATTACAATAACAATAATAATATTAATAATTTAAATTAATTTCCTTCAATTTAATTCACGGAATACAAAAACTTGTTGAAATATTTCATTATAATGTATATACCCTTTTTCATTACCTATAGGTTCATAGCAGGTTAATTTGACATTTTTTAAAAACTAATTATTACTAAATTTAAGTGGAAAATACTACATCAGTTAAATAGGCAAGAACATCATGCAGTACTTCCAACTGTAGTACAAAGTTATATGCAGAGTACAGTTAAGTGTTGAAAATGTTAAGTCAAAATTCAGAAACAACAATCCAGATTTGGTAATAGAAAAATCATAAACGATCTTGCAAACTCACCCTAGTATTCCTTTCTTTTTTAGTAATCAGAATCAAGTCTGTCAGTGTTTGCCAACAAACAGTTTTTTTAATGCACCCTATGGCTACTTAATACAGTAGAACCCAGCATAACCCCTGAATATCCATATGTTATCTGCCAGGAAAGTCATCCCATGAAGGAATGCATATGTAGCTTACTGAATGTGTACTTAGTACATCTCAAAATACATCAAAATAGTTACATAAAGCAGTCTTCTGGTAGTTTTTGTCTAAAGTATTGTGTATACAACTAAAACTGATGAAGTACACATACCAGGCAGTTTTGTTTTATGTCTTTATGTAATAAACAGGGTATACTGTAATACTGTAATACAAGTATTGTAAATTGATTTATACTAGTACTGCAAATATAGTACCACGGTAACTGTAATATGAATTGTCAAAATACAAATAATGATACAAAACCACTCACTTCCTTCAAGTGGGAAGTCACAATATGTGACAGCTTGCATGTACAGTACATATAGATAAGCAGTTCATTGTTTAAGTTTTCACAGAATTTCACTGCTTCTTAGTGTTAGGATTAGCAGTTGCCATAAGATTATTGTATTGTACTTTTTTAAACGTTTTTCAAACACTTGAAATTGTATGTACTTTAAAATAATTACGATGGACTTTTAAATATGCCATAGTACTGTACTTTTGTTTGCCTTAATAAAGTTTTTCTTCTTTTATTATCCGACCGTTTGTGCATTCCGACCTTTACTCATTTGATAAACAGGCTTGTACCATACTATGTTCATGTAGTAACAGTAACAATAATTCACATTAAACACTAGACTGAAAAAACTAAAACGAAAAAATGTTTGTCAAACTGTTTTGTTATAAGTCTACTTTTCTTTTACCATTCTGTAGCATTGTCAACTGATCTTGCTGTATTTATACTGAGCATTTTGTTTATCTAACAGTGGCGTACTGGTGAGCCAAAATGTTTAAATAACCAACCACAACATAAACAATGAGGGCTTTCTATTGTCCTAACAAAGTTTTAATTTAATTCGACATGTTAAATTCACATTGTCAGTTCATTACTTTGCAGCTGATAACTTTTAAACACTTCAAATCAGTTTATTTTGGTTTAAGTGTACAATATAGTACTTGTCTTCCAGTATGATTATTATGTACTGGAAAAATAAATAATCCTGAAAGAATCTGGTTTGAATTAGTCAGGATTTTGACGCCTCATTGTAAATATTTAAATGGACTATTTTTCATATTCTTTTGTTAGTCTCTTTGAATTAACCAGGCTTGACTCTAATTGGGTTATTTATATTATTGCAGTATTATTAATTCGTCAATAACTGATTTTACAGCTAATATTCAATACGTTTTAGTTACACACCTCCATCCACAGCAATGACTTTTATTGTGTAAGCATTTCGTAAATCGTAGTCGAGTTTAGATGCAACACGTATTACTCCAGATTTATTATCAATGGTAAAGTCTTCAAAAGCTCCTTTCTCTATTCTAAAAACTAAAACTGCATTAATTCCCGTATCTGCATCAGTAGCACTTACTGCCTCCACACTTGTTCCTGGAAAAACAACAAAAATGTTAAGTGTAAAAAAGCTTTGGAAATGAAACTTAAAACTAAAAAATTAGTTTAATTACAATAGTCAGTTACATGAGTAATTTTGTGTTTAGTACCTATATATATAAAAATTGTACTGTAAATTTTTCACTTAAAAATATATAATATCAAATTTATAGTAATTACTAAAACAGCAGTTTCAACAATATTGTGTATTAACTGTGACTTTGTTTTATCCATGTCAAAGCTGTCATTACCACAGATAGACAAGGACACAATGGTTGATGCAACTAAAGCACCGATCAGTCTGTTGTGTCTCTGAACTGCACCTCTTAAGATTCTTAGTTCATGCTGCAGTTACTCCTGTTGCTTTACTTATCCCTTATCCTTATTAGTCTAACTGGCATAAAAAATGGATGTTATGTAAAAAAAACAATTACTAAGAATACTCGGTGTACTACTAAACTATAAGTGTCAAATATATTACTGTACTTTGTATATTTTTGATATTGTATTGTTTATAGTTAACTTGCCTGGAGGTGTATCTTCAGTAACAGTGGCTACGTAGCTTTCTCTCTCAAACACAGGTGCGTTATTATTCACATCCAAAACTGTAATGTTTACTGAACAGTTGCTTACAAACTTCCCATCAGTTGCCTATATGTAAACAAAATATAGTTTTAATTAATGCATATTCTAAAGTTTTACATTCAAATTTAAATAATCACATCACAAAGCAGACTTCCTGATAGAAATGATTTCCAAAAGAAATCTGTTCAGTTATTTTACAAAAATTTGGATATTTGATTTCACTATGATAATCAGCATTAAAATCTGCATAACTTTGTAGACTTTTAAATTTAACATTCAAAAATATAAAAATGAATAAGACTGTTATTAGATTAATTTCCTTATTGTCAAAGAATTCATAATTTAAAATCCTAATTTTTGCAGATATTAACACTTTTCACAATCGTGTTTATCTCAATATGGTTTTCAAAGAAGTGTAAGAAAAAAGTTATGATTTTGTACAATTTTTTAAGGTTTGAAATATATGTTTAAATTGTTGAACAGTTTTTTCTGCATAATGAACTAATCCATGCACAAGAATATATTTTAATTTGATTAGTATGAAGAATTAAAAAAACTAATAAATAAGCCAACTAATTTACCTGAACAGTTAGATGGACAAAATCACTGGATACATTGGACATATCCAAGCCATTAAAGTTTGCTACTGTGATTTCTCCAGTATGCTGGTCTATGTTAAACAGAGAGTTGGCATTGCCTTCTACTATGGAGTAGAGTATTTGAGAGGTTTTATCAACGTCTCTAGCCTGCAATGTACAATGAGTTTTACTTACACCAATTCTATATAGACCACACATTATGTCTCACAGTACTATTTAAAACAAAATATTAATCACAACTACTTAAACTTTAAGGTTTGATTAATAAAATTATTTCTGTAATTCTCCACTAATTACAAATCTTAAAAAATAAAATAATTAATTTAATAGATAGAAAAAATGAAAGATAGTTTATAATAGCAACATGACAAAAATCAAGTTTTGGCCAAAATATTGAAAATTACAATCATTCAATAAAAATTCTTTTAAGCAATTGATAAAAATATGGATTTTGGAGTAATACCTACTCCCATACAATAGCTAATGCAAAGATAGAACCGTAAGAACAACATGTGACGATTCAGTAAAACTTATAATACTGTTTAGTCAATAAAGGAAATAAACAATTGCTTTATTATGTAACCCCAACTAAACTAACAGCTACAAGTAAAATTCTATTTTCCCATTTCTGTGTAAACCATGTGTGAAGCTGCATTTTCTCCCATAAATTTAAAAACAAATTTTTTTCTGTCTTCTTCATCTTGCCTATACATTACATTTGTAATGCCACATTACTGCTTATTGCTGTATTAATCTTTTAACTGAGCCTGCATTGGACACTGCAAATGTTTAAATTTAGGTAATAAAAGTCCCCATGGTAATATCTAGGATCTTCTGTGTAGATAAGTTATTAGGAACACAGCTGAATTTGAATAAAGCTTTCAAATAGCTTCCTGTTATTTTATGCATAAGAAATAGTTATTTGGCCAATTTATGTTATTTATGGTTGTTCTCAAAATGAAATTGTAGACAAGTAATTTGTTTAGCATTGTACTTTTTAAAAAGCTTGTGCATAATTAAAGATTAATTAACCCTTTGTAGACTAGCCTAAAATATCACTGCCTAGCCAGAAAGACTGTGGCCTATATTATAATCAGATGAATTTTACTGAAAAGCTTATAACTTCTTAAAAGATTACTAATCTTGATATTTTTTTTTGTTTTGTTTTTTTACAAATCCATTACACACACACACACACACATACACATATATATATATATATATATATATATACACACACACACACACACACACACACACACATGTACACACACACACACACACACACACACACAATTCCACTATTTATGTATTTATATTTTACAAAAACAAAAAATAATTGCAACACATAATATCTGAACAAAAATTAACAACAAATAAAAAAAGCATATGTCAGGGTGGCCACACAATCAAACTTTCAAAACTTTGTGACTTTTGCTCACCAAATTTTCTTTTTCTCTGACTGACCCATGAAAAAAATGTCTGTGGCCACTTTGAATGTACACAAAATGATCATAATCTGATAGTTTATATTTGGAGAAAAACATTACTGTACTTCAATTTTACTGTCTTCACCATCTGCTTCAATTCTCAGTATTGTCAACTTTCCCAGATTCTATTATACATTATACTTTTATTTACACTCATTTGAGAACATGTACACACACACACACACACACACACACACACACACACACACACACACACACACACAAACTAATAAATTATCATACTATGCAAACAAAAATAAACACAGTCATGTATGCACAATTACACTGATTGTGCAATGCAGAAACTACTACAAGATGCACACTACAGCTTATTTCTACCACTTAAAGAGATTGTGAAATATATTACAGTTGTATCAGAACTCTTTATGACATTTTCAACTTATAATTATTCTTTCCATATGTTTATGACTCTTTATCTAAATATATAAGCAATTTATGAAAAACACAAATTTAATATCCAGAAAACTAATGCTATTCAGAATTGCCAATAAATAAGCAGATTGTCCTTCTTATTGAAATAACTACTTATGATATATTTGAAGTTTGTCTAAAAAAAGAGTTAAAGTAATATTTAATTAACTAATTTATATAAGTAAAGCATTGTTTTTGAAGCATGTAAAACAACAAAGTATACTTACCAAAACTTGCAGTGGTGGCTCAAACTTGGTTGCCCCTTCATCTATTACTGCTCTGTATGTTTCACTGGTAAACACAGGTGGGCTGTCATTACTGTCAAGAAGTGATATTTTGAGCGGAACAGTAGTACTCTGGCCTTTTCCTTCATCATCGGTAGCCTTAAACAATGATAACAACAACAAAATTATTATATTTTATCAAAGTTAGGCCAGAGACAAAAAATAACTACAAAAATTACAACATTGAAAGTCTTAACAATTTGACTTTCAAAAAAATTATAATCGAATTTTGAATATGAATCTGAATGCCGCTCCTGTTATTATTGCACTATATGAGATGGTATTTTGACAGAAAAATTATTTATTTATAACAAGTAGATATATTTATTAATTTCATAAATTATGTTCATAGTTAAAACATACATCATTTTACAAAAAAAATTTGCAGTGCTTTTATAAACTTTTAAATTATAGCAGAATAATTGCATTTTTTTAAAATAGTGAACACTTTTTATTAAGACATTTTAAGTAGTGTCATTTTCCGAGAATTTTCATTGCAATTATAGGTCATATTTAATTACTCTATATATTTTCATCATTTTCTTTAGAAGACAATTAAACAAATTATCATAAAGCAATTTTACCTTGTTTATGCCATCTATGAAACAATTTTAGAATTTGTGCTCCTAACAACAAAAAACAACAACAAACAAACAATGTCATAACAAAATAATTAGTATACCATTAATTTAATGAAAAAATGAATTTTTAAACTATTTATTTACCTTATAAGACAGATAGTATACAGAACGAGTTTCAAAATCCAAACATTGAGGTCCTCCGGGGTTTTCACAGTCAGCAACTGTGATTACACCAGTCTTAGGATTTACATGAAATCTAAAAATAGAATAACACTTTATATTCTTTATAGTAAAATTATAGCCCCAAACTGATAAATTGTTTTCCAAAGATTGAATCTTTTACCTCTGAAAACATTTTTTTTTAATATACAAAATTTGAACTGGATTTTTTTTTGAACAAGAATGTAGAAAAACTTTTATATTAAATTCAAATTACATAAACTAAAATATGAACCAATTTAGAACCAAAAATTAATTTTACCATTGAATGGGTCTTTTTTCAGTGAATTTTCATTATGAGTCTTACTATCTCAGTAAGATGATTCTTTTAAATAAAAATTTAATTTATTCTACTATCAACAAAACAGTGTTAATATTTTTTGATTCATCTGACTACCACTATAAACATTAATAGCAATGTTGATACATTACAATCACAGTAAAGACAATCATAAAATATTCAATTATATGTGAGATATAATAAAAGATATAAGCACTATCAGTTTATCATTTACTGCTGAAATGATTAATTATTATATTAAAAGGTTAATAATATTATATTATTAACCTATAGGTTGCTATCTCCACAAAATAATAATTTTTAAAAAATGGTTCAAGAGCTATCAATAAAAAAACCCAAAAATGAAGCTACTTTTTGGGTAGCTCAAAATAAGTTTGTAAGATTTTGCTCTCACTTGTATTACGTAAATAAATCGTACAATATATGTGATTTATAAAAATTATTGATTTATTCATTTTATTTTGTAATAAAACAAATCTCGGGTTAAATGTTCAGTTTATCTGTACCTCAGCTAACTTCCAGGTACAGAATCACATAATATTGTTAAATTAACTTTTCATAGAAACTTAGAGATAAACTCTAGAAACTGTGCTAACAATATTTCAATTTATTTAATAACTAGATGGATGATATGCTGATATGCGGGAGAAAAATCTGAGGTGATTTATAAATGATTTAACAAAATGTAGTGATGCATTTAAATTTCAGCTACTGTAAATTAGGTTGGTTTAAAAAACAGTCTATAAATTGTCACTGATTATAAAACAAGGTTTATAAGTTTTGATTAATTATGTCCTCAAGTCTGACGATTGAAACTACTGGATGAATTTTGAATTTTGTATTAAAAAGTATTACTCACTAAGTTCTTGAAGCTTATAATTATGTTACAGGGTATTTTGTTATTTTCTGTAAACTGAATTTAGTAGAATCATAAATAAAATAGATGTTGTAAGGCAGTTTAAAGTTGGTTTGTTAATTTGTCTGACTGACACATAATGTATTTCTTTCTTCAAAATGTTTTACTTCGCTCTTCAAATGTTTGGACAAGTGTATAGCTTCCTCAATGGTGAGTTTGTTTTTCTCTTATTCTTGTACAAACTAGGTTCTTCTTTAATTTTCTTTTTCTTAAGCTCTTTTATTGAGATAATTCTTTTATTTGTTTTATATTAAAAAAATCTTAAGCATAAATGATGATTGCAATAATATTATGAATATATTTAATTTAATGTGGACTGTGAATGCAAATGGCCTGTGGGTGTTTTCTTTATTTAAGGTGAGTTCAGAGTTTGGTGATTTATATGCTACTCTGAGGTGAATAGATATATTAATCCATAACTGAAATGTCAGTAGTCAGTATCCTTACACATATGAAGCATCAAATCAGTGCACAAAATATGAAATAAAATCGATTTGCAGTTCAGGAGTAAATTTTAAAAAATCCACAATGAAGGTTAGGATTTTTTTCTATTTACTCAAACCATAAATTTCTTTTATTTAAAATTTGCTACACTGATTTTTAGGATGAATCTTCATATACACAGTAGTCTACATAGACTATTTGAGCAAAGTAGGATGAAGCAATTTTGAGAAATCTTATTGATTTTCAGGTTTTTTTGATAACATTAGAACCAAACTTTTAGAGCAAATAGCAACACGTGATAAAGTTTGTGCTAATATGTATTCAACTTAAAGTATATATTAATATTAAAGTATATTCAAAAGTAAGCTTCAAATAACGAAAAGGCAAAGATTATCTTTTACATGATATTATTGTACATACTTGTTTGCTCCATCTCCTATCAACTGGTAAACAATTCCATCAACTCCAAATTTACCGCTGTCTCTGTCTGTAGCTGTGAAAGTAGAAACAACAGAACCCGCAGAGGCTGTCTCGCTCACTGTAGCTGTCAATCGTTCTTGATCAAACTGAGGTGCATTGTCATTTGCATCTGTAATCTCTACAGTGACAGTTGCAGTAGATGAAAGTTGTGGGTTTGTGTCTGTCTCTTCAGCAATCACCTGCAATCACATGATATTATAAAAATGGATCAGTAATATTTCGACCTACCATAAATTTAGGTGTACATTTTGGACAATGTAAATATTCTGAAAAGTGCTTTACAGTTACTAATTAACAATTAATTTTATCCATATTATTATTTTGCTTCCAAAATACATATATTTTGTCAGGGTGTACTAGTTATACCAAGAGGATGGTGAACAAACTAGAATGAGGGCTGGACCATTTAGGAAGTAATGCTACTTCCTTTGAAATATTTTGAATTAAAAGATTGCTAAATACATGATTTTAGGCCATCTGATGATGTAGTTTTAAAAGACTTTAATTGAAAAATGATTGAAAATTTTGGATTATACAATTAATTACAATATTTAAAATAAAAAGTCTACATTATTTACCTCTTTGTATTCGAACCGCCCACGTTAACATATTTTCACAGGGCAGTCACAATGAATACTTTTTCTCTCATTACTGTTGTATTTATTTATTTAAAACCACAGACAAGTATGTGCAAACTTTTTTTTACGAAACTATTCATTCTAAAATTAAGTGGAATAATAAAGGCTTTAAAAATAATATCAAAAACCACTTTTTTGAATTATTTTCCATAAGGCTTTAAGGAATACATATTGTAGGCATAATATATTCCTACAATATGCAGATATACATTAATAGTCCTATGTGACAATTTGTTTAACATATAATATATGTGTTGTTGTTAGCTCAGAGCTTAGTTTAACCAATAGTAAACATGAAACTGATACAGGATACTTAAATCATACTGTCATTAAATCTAACATTAAAAAAATTAAGCAGTTGTTACAATCCAGAACATCAGTTATTATTATGGTGTCACGGTCTAATATATATATATATATATATATATATATATATATATATATATATATATATATATATATATATATATATGTATGTATGTATATGGTATCATACAGAAATACTTTAACCTTAATTTTTTATACAGTAATTTAGTTACAATTACCATGATTTCTCCAGGAGTCACAAGTATAAGGGTGGCAAGGGCACTTCAGGCAAAGGGCACAAGGAGACATGTCCCCCTGTTCCTTTCCAGGATAAGCCTGCATTTTTTCACGATGTAGTTAACTTCATAAATTTAAATTATATTTAAGTGATATAATAATAATAAAATATAATAAAAATATAAATCTCTAGCTTGTTAGTTTAAAATGACTATAACTCAAATTGTTACGAAAACTACAACAAAAGGTATTACTTTAATTTTTTTTTTTTTTTTAACACTCAGATAAATAAGAAGACGAAAAAATATAGGCATAGGCCTATAATTAACATTAAGATAACAGTAAAAATTGAACCATTTAAATTAATATTTTAATATCAAATTTTATATGACAGGAACCTTAAAGACTGAAACGCTTGACTGCATTTATATTCAAAGCCTACAATAAAATACAGTAATTGTAATACTTTGAGTTTCGGTAGTTCAAGATTGTGTGTACTTCAAGTGATGACAGGTGTGTGAAGTGGCCAATCCTTCAATCACGAAACAACATTGTTAAAATACATTAATCCTCTTATAACCAAAATATTCAGTGACATCTTTAACATAACATCTTTAAAATAAAAAAATAAAAATAAAACTATACTCCAACCACTTAACACTTTAGCATCTAATCCACCATCTATAAAGTCTACCCAATAAGAAAGGACTTTACTTAATAAAACTCACAAATGACAAAATGTCAATCACACATAAAATAGTTTTGTGTGGATAGTTTGGAAACAATTGGTATCTAGCAGTTGGTGGTAAAAGTCTAGACAATTCTACAGGACAAAAATGGAAAAAGTCAAAGAGTATGCAATGAAACATGTGCATAGGGGAAAAGTTGTTAGCATTTATGAATTTTTTTTTACTTCACGTTTCTTACTAGAGAACATCCCTTAAGAATATTTCTTTCGACCATAGATTGTGCAAATCAGTTTATTTTTTTAACAAATACAGTGATAGTGAACATTCTATTAAGCAAAGAGATGTGAGTGCCAAAAAAGGATGATCAAAACACTATAGTCAATGAATTTTAGTTAAGGTGGCACTTTCCAAACTGCACTGGAGCTTTAGATAGAAACCATATAACAATATAAGCACCAAACTCATTAATAAGTCCCTACTAGAATGAACTAAATTTCAGAAGAGAGATCATCTGATCTACAGAGGCAATATTTGCTACTGAAAATTCGAGATATATAGTAAAACACTATAATGTGTATAAGTGTGATAAGAAATTCCAAAGACTTATATAGTATTACAAGGAGTAAAATTAATAAATATGTATAAATAGTTGGTCCAAAAACTATATGTTCCAATAAACAGGAAAATTGATAGTTTTGAATTTAGTTGCTTCAATCTATTTTTTTTTTAATTCACTTCATGAATTTTGTAATACAATTAAGTAAAAAAAAATATGATTACTAAACATACCAAAACAATGTATTTCCTATTGTTGGGATTTTCATAATCCAAAGTACCATTGACAACACGTATTGATACAGATGTTGATCCTATTGCATGTGTAGGCTCCACTGCAAATGCTCCAGATACATCGTTTAGCCTCAAAGAAAAAGCAGAATTATTTCCCTGTAAAAAAATCAAGTATGTAGCACACTACAAATACTGGAGTATATTTATACATATTATACATAATCTAATCTAACCTAAAAATAATAATGGTAAATTGGCATCTGATTATTATTTGAATAAAACTTTGAATAATATAATCATAAAATAGAACTATTTCACTAACATATTATACAGTGAATTTTCAACAATAACCTTTTTCTATTTTAAAACTCTACCATAATAATCAGCATTAAAATCTACATTAATTAGATTTTAAACTTTCAAATTACACTGAAAATAAAAAATGAACCTCTTAATACAATTAATTTTTAACCCTAAAATTTAAAATTTTAAAAATCTAAATAAAAAATTTACAATAAAATTCAAATACTATTCTAATAACTAAATAAATTTTCCAAAAATAAATAAAATTTCCTATATCAAAGCAGAATTTTTTTAGCAAGAACATTTATAAAGTACTTAAATGTTTGATTAATGATTACTCATTAATATAACATGTTTGATTAATTGATTACTCAAAATATAACATTTGATGTACTTTATCCTTCAACTCACCACATCTGGATCAGTTACAGTCATTTCCAAATTTGGCAAAGTGGTACCATGAGCGACGTTCTCCGGTAGTGTAACTTTATATTCTCTTTGATTAAACTGAGGAGGCACATCATTTACATCCTTTATTGTTACTGATGCAATGGCTGTAGTTGTAGTAAGTTCATCATTTCCAGGAACACCATTGATTATCTCCCGAGCCTGTTTCATAAGGAAAATCATTATCATTATTTCTAAAGGAATGTAACCACTTGCATAAACGTTTCAAATTTTAAAAGCATATATTATAACAAACACTTGCAGTCCTGATTTTTTGTCCACCCATGTGTTTATCTATTAGAGAGATAAAAAAGATTGTTTTAAAAACAGCACATTTAAAACAATGAAGTTATCACAAAAAAATAATTTTTAATTTTTAAATACAGGAGATGTTTGATAAGTTCCATTTTGGTAAATTTTTAACTAATAATGTAGGTTTACTACTGTAAGTACTTTGGCTGCACCAAAAAAATACTTCTGTTAAAAAACAAAAAATTAAAAGCAACTATTTTCACAAACAGAAAACAAAGCACAGGAGACCACATTAAGACATATTGTATGAAATTACTGTTGACTTAACTGGTAAATACAATTTAGGAAAGTACAATAATAGTCTAAATGCCTAAACACAACAATATGTTGTAAAGGTAATTTCTTTAAGTGAATTTTGTAAAATATAGGCATCTTGTGATGTTTTATTAGGACATTTCTTTTACACGCAGAGGTTTGACTAGATCTGATATAAAAACAGAAAGCAATGATACTTTCAGAGATTTAACTTGTTTTTATTGGTTGAAGTAAACAAAAGTGGTAACAAAATTTACTCACTTTAGTTATGAATTTTGAACTAAAGGCACAACTATATGTAAATGTTTCTTCTATCAACTCCAAGCATTTGTCAAAATTCTAAAACTCTATATGGCATGGATTTTGGGTTGTCTTATATGTTAGGCCAATAACGCCACCCTACATATTTTTAAAAATTTGGCCTATATCTGTCAAAACCAAAGAACTGCCATGTCACATACAGGATAGTTTTAAGGTCAACATTCTACACTGCACTGTAATCAATGGACATATGTTTTACCTCCAATAAATATGTTACCTAAGATTACTGTATAGATTTATGTCCATGTATACATCCAATAGAGCTATGAAAAACCAAAATTTGACAAATTTTACTGTCAATGTCCTGCGAAGAGTGTCCAGAAAAGAAAAGTCCACTTCCATAAACCTTACAATGATACTTGTCTACTGTAAAGTACACACTTTCACCATAATTTTTTATTTACTACTTCAGCCCAATTTTGTTTTAGTATTCAGTTCACTTCCATGTGGGCTTATTTAGTATTTGGCAGAAAACAAAGTAATATTTTTGGTCCTAAAAATATGTCCTCCCACTAGAGGTGTCCAGGTATTGGGAGTATAAATTAAAGCAAGTTTCACTGTATTATATGATTTTTTTTATTTAACAGTACATTCCATAAAACAGAGAAAACCTGATTACAGTGGAACCTAGCATACCCAACCTCTCAATTTCCAACATCTCAGTATAATCGACCATCTGCCAGTAAGTCATTATTTCTAGAAAATGCATAAATCTAGCTTACTGAATGTGTATTTGCTACATTTCACAATAAAGTTGTGTTCTTCGATAGCCTCTGTCATTAGAGTTGAAGTTTTATAATAAAGTCTGTAATTGTAAGATTTATTTATCGGTGACCTGTGCAGAAAATCTCTCACATGTAGGGAAGATACTAGTTGCACGCTTATATTATTTCTCTTGTCTTTCATACTAGTACCCTATTCAAAATAGGTTGTCATGTAATACATCTATCTATACAACTGATGTTGATAAAGCACACATATTAAGTTTTGTATTGTGTTATTTCGACTTCATAAACAAAGCATACTGAAATGTGAAAGTGTCAACACACAAATAATGATCATAAAACCAAACATTTCCTTGATGTGGGTATCCATGTGACAGCATGTATTATAACATGGCTAGTATGTAACAAACTAGTTGGCAACTGAAAATTTGAAATCAAGAAAAATTTCAGTTAAAAAAAAGAAGCAGAGTATAATAACACATAACTGCAAGATGTCGTTATTTTAAAAAATAAAATATAGATTTTGCAATATATTATATCTTAGTTACTAGCTTCAAAATACGACTTTGTTCATATATGCATATCGTAAAAAATAACCTTCCATTGGCTCAACTTAACAAAAAACAATGTTACATTTTTAGACACGTCCTAATCTTATTGGCCTAAGGTCTAGTGAACACTTCCTGTCATTGGTTAAGCAAATTTTAGTACAGTAGAATGGATGGAGTAAAAAAACAGTAAACTAGGGCTGCTGAGAGAGAGTTCTTTACAGTTTTTTGACACACTATCCACATCGCTTCACAACAAGTTGTTTTTATATTAGAACAGTTGATTTGTAGTTAGATCAGTGGCTATACTCAACATTAAAACTAAGTATTTTTTAATTGATATAATAAGTGGAGTCTTTATTAAATTTTACAGGAAAGCTTTTTTTGTAGCCATTATGTAATATGTAGCCAACATTTATATAAAAGTGTTAGTGAAATTTCAAAAACAGCATTTGTCAATTAAGTGGTAATATAGTATTTGCTAGCTGAATAAGTGAAGTGATAAGTCATCGTAAAAATGTAACAATCCATCTTCGACATCAACCCACATCTCTCTGTACCACCATCTCTACAACTCGACATAACATTTCATCATTAAAGACTCTAGATTATATACTGGTAATAATATATTAAAGAATATATTACTAAATCATGTATAATGACATTTAATACAATAATAAGTGATTGTAAAAACCTACTTTTTACTTCTGATGTGCTTATGTATTTTAAAAAAATATATGGTAAGGCAAATAAATGTATTAATATAAACAACACATACATGAATAAGAAAATTATATGACGTCTTCACCATTTTTGTTCAAACACTTCAAGCATTAACTAAACATAACAAAATAAAATATTACAGTTATTCCTAATCCTGTAAAACAATAAAATTTCCAATAAAGTGTTGTGTTTCAAAGGAGATATAGAGAGCACAAGTTCTGAGTACAGCTAATAAAATAATTTTACAGGCAAGTAAGTACAGCTGCTCCACCATCACCATATGGTCAAAAATTGTAGCAAGCTTAGATACAAAATTACACTGGTCACAATAACCAGAACAGCTGAACCGATCCGAACTCATGTTGATGGATAAGAACTCATCAGTGCCATAAATCTTGTTTTCTTTTCTCTGCCAACTCTTCGTTGGAGAACAATACAAGAACTACAATAATGTAAAACATAAAATTTTATTGACTTTGAAACAAAAAAATTACTCTGTCCTCAGCTCTAAAAACATCATATGTCATGAATACAATGTCTTCATTTATTAAAGGGTTAAATAAAATGTTAAAAACATATTAACAAAAACGTTTATCAATTTGTGGAACAAGAACGTACCATAATTTTAAGTGAAATTACTCCAGTAGCTTCCTTGAGAGCTTCTCTGTCTAAGGGTTTGGCTGTCCTTAATTCCCCAGTATCTGGATCAAGAAGAAAATAGTCCAAGGGATCTAAAACAAAACATTTATATAAACATTTATATATATATATATATATATATATATATATATATATATATATATATATATATATAATTAATGTCTTGTAAAATTATGAGAAGTTTTATATATCAAATTTATTAAAACTATAGCTGTGGTTTTAAATTGTTATTTTATTCTCAAGTTACAGTTTTCAAATGAAAGTGACAATATCCTAAAGTGACAATAATATGTAATAATAATTACATATTATTAATATTACATACAAAAATTATATTAACAGATAATGTATTAAAACTTAATTATTATTACTCAGATAACTTTTTATTTAAGTTAGAAGTTATTATAATTGTTATTAGTTTAAAAAAAGTAATTTCAATCAAGAAAATCTGGTATCAGCTTATCTTTACAGAAACAGTTCTCAACCAGTGTACAGTGGAACCTTCCTAGGAATGCAGTAATTTGCTTAAAAATAAATTATCAGATTAAGATTATAAAAATTAAGTTTTTATAAACTGTAATATAGAGGGAAATTTCAATCATACATAGGAAACATGAAATCAAATTTCATAATCTTGCCTTGTGACTATGGTACTGAACTACACAAGAACTATGACTATGACACTGATAAGGGGGAATTCAAATGTGCTACCATTTAGATTTTCGTTTTGATAAGTATGTCAAAAAGGAGAAATAGATTAAGAAACAGTGCCCTAGAGAAAACTATCATTAGAGATCAAGCCCCACCAAGGTTAAATACCAGGGTTCAATTAGCAATAGCTGTTATTTAAAAAACAGATTTTCAGAAACAAAAGAAAGTTTTCCATTACATTTTACAAATAGGTGTAAAGTATGCCAGATGTCTTGCACAATATGAACTTTAGGGAAAAAATTGTTTAATTTTTTCTTCAACAATTCTATCCACCCACAAATTAAATTAGTATTATTTTAAACATGAATTATTATAAAATGAACTAATCCATTAAAAATATATTTTAGTTTTGATATATTTTAACTCTGATTTAAATATAAAAATTAACAAAATTATAATTTATATTATAATAATATTATAATTTATATTATAATAATACATTATAATAATATTATGATAATAGTACTGAGAGATACAATTTGTAAAAGTATTTACATATAAGTAAGGAATTAATTTTAAGGACCAACCTATATATGGGCATTTATGCCTCCTGTAGGTCCTTCATATTTTGTAATATATTGTATAATTTTTGAAGGAATTTTAGAAATAACTAAATAGAATTTATGAATTACTATTGCCCTAAATATAAACTAAATTCAATAATGATTTACTCTCTTATGTTGTGTTTATAATGTTGAAAAAGTGCAAGTTTTAGGTCTGCGTTTCAAATTAAATGTTTTGCAAAAGACATTTAATTGTTGTTTAAATGTTACTTGAGGCTTTTTAGAAATATAAACAATAAATGTTCACCCTACACCACAGCCATCCAATGTTTCAAAAGTTATATTAACTTCAACTTTGTTTTAGGTCTATTTACAATAAATTAACACTTGTTCCAACACAAATACAACTGAGTTCTACTTAGACAATACAAATAATTTCTAAACATGATCTATAACATACACTATCTCAATAAGTGAAAAGCAAGATTATAGTTTTGTAATAATTTAAAAGTTTTAAAAATTAATTGGACGTAGGTCACAGTTCAAAAAAATTAAAATTTGAATTCAATTAACTACAATAACCTACTTTTCCATTATAGACTACAGAATTCTTAATTTATTTATTTATTTATTTATATTTGTAGATAGGCCTAACATTAAAATTGTAAATAACATTTTTTCTTTTATTAAAATATTTTATAGTAGTCTGTGGAATTTGAACCATAATCCTTTAAATCATAAAACTTATGCTTTATCCACCACACTAGCAAAATATACAAGAAAAATGTGCATCATTTCTTTAAACTTTAAATAGCAGTAATTCATCATGTTTTTATTTTAATAAATATTTAATTAATAAATATTTTTTTTAATATCAAAACCAATCTTTATTAATGAAGTAATCCATTTCCAAAGAAAACATATTTGAAATAACATTAATTTCATTTGTGGGTAAATAAAATTATTGAAATACCTTGAACACCAGGTTATTATCTTTCCCTTTTGGTCAAGTTATATAGGACTCACAGCATCACAGTGAATCATCTCCGCATAATACAAATATATTGTAAAATTTGTCATGTTACCTATCTTATTTATAATTCAAAAATAAAGCATTACAATAAAGTACTGCCATTACACTTAATAATTATATCAATTGCAATTTTTATTAAAATAAAAATATTAGAAAATTATTAATAGGTATCGTTAGATCAAATGGAACTTTTAACCTACTGGTCAAGAGCTCATACTGAATCTTCCTGGGCAACCCTCTGTCACCATCCCTGGCTTGAACTGTCATGACTAGGGTTCCTATAGGATCATTTTCCTGTATAATTCCTGTTAGAGAGCCTTGAAATACTGGAGCTGTGTTTTGAATGTCTCCTACTTTGACTTCTAAACTTGTTGTGGTATTGTGCACACCATCCTGTTAGAAGTTAACAAAGTACATTAAAATACAGTACAATCATGGAAAAAATTACTGTACTGAATATATAATTTTCAAATATTTTTGTAAGTTTAAACAAAGACACAGTTATTTAATAAAAATATAATAAATAATTACTTACAAAGGCAACCAGAAGAAGTTGGTAGAACTGTTTATCGTTGTAGTCAAGAGATTCTCGCAGAACTACAGCACCTTCAAAATACTGCTGACTTGCATTCCATGTTTCTACAGAAAACTTGGAACAACTTTTTGGAACCTGCAAACAAAATTATTTGACGTGAAAAAAATAACAAACGCAGCTACTCAATTTGTATCTCAATTTCTTAATAACATACTGTTCATAAACTAATAAAAAATTATGTTAATGTGTAACAAAGAAGTTGTATTAATAAAATTACAATAAAATGTATGGAGCTAAATACTTTTATTTCACTTATTTATTCGTTTTTATCATATACAACATAAAATCAAGTTAGCATAAAAAAATGCGTTAAGAGTTAAATCTCTTTATCCTTGCTATAGATTTAATTAAAACTTATTGTACAATGCATTTATTTTTTTTTTTTTTGTAATATATACTACTTTGGACAATAAATGTTTGTGGCTCAGATAGCAACAGTACATTTGTGTTAAATATCTCCCAATGTATAAAGAGGGTTACCAGAGTAAATACCTACACACAAGGTGCTAACTGCAGATTTTGTGAATGTTTTTAAGATGACAGCATTTATGCTGAAGAATAGATTTCATATGTGGTTGCTTTAATTATCAGGCAAAAGCAAGTGATAATCATTTTACCAGTTAAAAGAGTTACTAATTGTTTTTTTACTTAAATTCATAGTCTAGTTTATATTGTATAATATGACACAATTAATTTCAACTATGTTCACTTTACCTGTGCATGTTCTAAACATCTGACTTCCAAAGTCTCACCAGTTAAATCTTCATCTTCTACTAAAATTTTAGAAAATATAGTATTACCAATTGGTGTGTCCTCAGGTACTAAAACTTCATATGGTGCCTGAAAGAAGAGAAGTGCAGTGTAATTAACAAGGAATTAATTTTGAAGGTACTGTACATTTACATTTTTTTTACTAATACACTTTCAAGATACACATTTATATAATTAATTTTATTTTTTTAATGTTAAATTTTAGCAAACATTTAAGAAAAACTGTTAATTGGAAGATAAAATAAAATTAATTTGTCTTCTGCTTTTTTTATGAAATCTTAAGTATTAAGCTGTTAAAAAAGTTAGTCATTGAATAAATTAACTATAAAACATAAACCAATAGAGATGAAAGTAAAATTAGTGGCCACTCTTCGTGAGTTTTTAGACCGATGTTAATATATTTCAGATATGTGTATGGAAAATAGGTGAGTTTTAGTAGATAAACATAAAGTTAAATCCCCATGTCTAGACGAATTCCAAAGCTCTGTGTTTGATGCATTTTCCAACTCTAAAGAAATACAATTACAATTTAAAGTTCTGTAATAATTACATATAAGTTCTTATTTACCAGAATGAACTTACGTTTTTGAACATTGGTGGATTATCGTTAACATCGACAATGATTACTGAGACCAGAACTTGCACTAAATTATTATTTGTTATTGAGTTACTACCAGAAAAATCTTCGTTTTTCACTTCATCTTCCAAAGTGACATTGAACCTGAGTGTATCGTTCACCTGCAATATAGAATGACATATTTTTAATCAACATAATAAAAAAATTTATACATAGGTTTTCACAAAATGATTTTGTTTAAGTGTTTAACACTGATTTAGATAAACAGTCTACAAATCAAGCATTTTTTACCTCAAGGATTTGGTTAAATTGTTCTTCAAACTTTACCCAGCTAATTTTATACTTTTCAAAATACAATTAATTAACTACTGGAAGCTAAAAACTAAAAACGACGTTTGTAAATAAGTGATGATAACATGGTTAATACAAGTTTTTTTTATTAGTTATTTACATTTCAAGAACTTGAATTAAAGCACTTATATTGAAACGTGTTGGGAGAGCTTTTACAATAATTATGACTGCCTTTTAGCTGGTTGTTTATCTTTCTATCCTGTTCCTGTTCTCTTAGTAATAATTACTACAACTTTATTTAAATCTGAATTTCTTTCTCTTATTAATCTATCTACCATTAATTACAATGGCACTAAGTAAAATTTTCTTTTCTATTACTACTTCCTCACTTTTTTCCTTCCTAGTTTTTTTTAAACCTTTTCAAACTCTTTATAAATATTATATAGTTCAAATAATATTAAGCTGTTGATTATTTTAATGTTTATTACATTACATAAAATTTATAATAAAAAAATATGAATGATATTAAGTTTACTTAACAAAATAAACATCAAGTGGGACCATACAGTACCATAGAGTAACTAATTTTCTATTCGTAATGCTTGGTCAATAGAAACATCTTTCGCCTACTGTATTTATTTCAATGAAGTGATAAAATAAACATTCAAATATTTTTGAAAACCAACATGGCCTTTTTATAAAAGGAAATTTCCAGAATATAAGGAGAAATTA
Organism: Callitettix versicolor; assembly: GCA_022606455.1. Taxonomy (NCBI): domain Eukaryota; kingdom Metazoa; phylum Arthropoda; class Insecta; order Hemiptera; family Cercopidae; genus Callitettix; species Callitettix versicolor. The sequence continues at coordinate 53,391,192 of CM040183.1, forward strand.
AGCTTTAAATTTTATTTTGATAACTTATTAACTACTCAGGATTAGTTGATATTTTTTTTTAAAATGCTATAACTGGCCTGGTAACATAAAAAAAACTCAAGACATCATAAGCATTTAATCTAGCACACATAAATCTTTTAGTAAAAATTGAGAGGAGTTTTTTACATTTTTTTCTTTTTCCGGTGAAAAACCATTAAGGTTATCATCACCGGAGTTTTTTACAGTAAACTCAACAAAGGATATGCCATTTGATGTGTTAGTTTGGATGGACAAATCCATTGTCCAAGCAAAAGTATTGCTTCAACTTCATTTGGGGTAAAAGTGAAGCAATTGTTCAAATCTAAATGAAAAATTTAGAAATCCTCGTTCAACACTAGAACCCATCAAAAAAACATCTAATTAAATAAAAATTTGATTAGATTTGAACAAATTGGACATTTTGTAATTCTCGCAGCTGTAAGTTCAAGATGGCGAGTGTAGCAGAAAATAGTTCTTCTCAAGTTCAGGCATGTACAAAATGTGATGTGGACTCGGGATGTGTACTACATGCTTTTAAAATGTATTATACAGAACATACAGAATAAGTCCATAAAGAAAAATTGAAAATGTATTCAGTAAAAAACAGACAACAATATAAGATAGATTTTTATAATTTGTATACATATTGTTTGTGTTTTACTTAATTATAATAATTTCTGTCTATATTACATTTTGTATAATAACTTTATTTGATAATATTAGGTAACCATTTAACTACTTTATGAAGTACTGAAATAAAGCACTTTGAAACAAATATTATTGTTTTCCTTGCTTATACACAAGTTTACCATGTGGTACTGTAAGCTAGCAAAAGGAAAAAAATATCAAAATTATAAAATCAGTTATTTTGAGATAAAGACTTGTTTCTATATTTTAAATATTTTTATGAAGTAAAATTAATATATCTAACTGTTTGATCTTTAACAAACCTCTCTGTCCAGTGGTGCGATAAGTTTTACTACTCCAGTAAGGCTGTCCACTTGTAGCCTATCTGTGCCAACAATACCATAATGTACAGTGGAATTCTCGGGATCTGTACCTTTTAGTGTATGAACAATTGTCCCAACAGGCGTGTTCTCATGGATGAGGATGTTGTTCATGTCATCTATGAATACTGGAGGCTGATTCCCTGTTAATATATAAAGTATTATCAATTAATACGAATTGTATTTCAAAAATCTGTTTTACTATTTAAAAACCTTTCTTAAATTAAATTTTATAAAAAAAATAATAGCTGACAAAAAACCACAATGTGATAATAAACAGTGTTAACAAGTTCTTTAAGCTAAAAAAAAGTTAAATCACCACCTTTGGATAACATCAGGTACAGCTTCCTCAAGTTTTAACTTTTCACAAACAAATTTTGCTTTGTGGGGTGTTTCAGTACAGAAAAATCAAATGTTGGACATGGGAAAATAAACACAACTTAATAATTTTTAAAAATATTTTAAATCAATATTTTTTATATATTATATATTTTTGGAAGTATTAAGCAGAACTAACTTTTTTAATGATATCAATATCTATTACTATGATAAACAAAATCAGCCCTTTCTAGTCAAAACTAACCTAGTAGTTCTACAGACATCAACATTTTTCACTTTTATATAGGATTTAGAATTTTTCATTCAGTAGAACTATTCACTTTCATAATGACACAAAATGTCATCACTTAAATACCGTCAGTCATTTAAATGGGCTAACAGTAACATACATCTATACAAAATCCCAACACTTCTCTTCCAGCTTTCAATAAAGCATGCCTGCAGACTGCGTCACAAACTTAACCCTCAAAAGCTACTCATACTTCACAGGTTCAAAGTGCATTCACATCTCAGTCTGAAAGTACACTAGACTTTTAAATTTCTGTTCTAATAGTTCTGCCAGTGCTATGTAATTTGATCTCCATTAAGTCTGAATGGTCCTATCTGGTAAGTACTGCTAAAAACGTTGTTGGCAGAACATCGACGGAGGGCAATTACCAGGACATGTAATCCTACTACAGCCAACACGTCTACATACTGGGGTTATTGAAATACAAATTGTTCATTCAGCAGAAAATAGTAATCTTTTTATGATGTCCATATAAAGGAGACTATTACTTTAACGAACTAAAAGAGACATTACTAGTCAAAATTAGTCCAGTATTTCAAAAGATTTCAATAAGTTTATTTTTTAGTTTTTTGAATTTTTTATTTAATACAACTAACTTTTTTCATGGTATCTATACAAAAGGCGCTATATGCAATAATAACAAACAAAATGGGCACTTACTTGTCAAAATCAGTTCAGTAGTTTAGGATGTAGACATGTCAAGTTAAAAAAATAAGAAGGTTGGGGAAGATGTAAAACCTAAAATGGACCATTTTAAAACTCTTTTTTCTCCACTTTTACTAAACATATTTAGAAAATAATGTATTATTTGAAATCTACTTTTGGTGCCTTTTATGACCATTACCTTACACATCACTTTTTTTACAGGTTATAAAATTTGTTTATATAAAGTTTTTTTATAGAGCACTCTCACATTTGCAATTTTGGTCAGCATTGATTCAAACTTGGCAAAAAAACTCACTGCGGTAATATCTTGAACAAGTTAGTTATTCAGGAAAATTAGTTGAACAGTTTTAAAATAATGGTTACTTCAATTTTTTTTAATTCATGATTTAAAAAATCAATTTCAATTTTTCAATTTTTTTATATTTTTCAATTTTTTGAAATCTGATTTCACTATTGTCATCAGTGTTAAAACCTTTATAAATTGGCATCTTAAATTTTCAAAATATGTTAAAATTAAGAAAATGATTTTATGGTGAGTGGTCAGGATTCACTTTTGTAATTTCAATAAAATTTTTGAAAGTTTTATTATGCTTTCATATTAAACCAAAAAAGCTGATTTCATTCAAACTTGGTACACAAATCAATTGAAGGAGCAGCTTAGACTTGTTTGTTTCCCAGCAAAATCTGTCACACAGTTTCAAAATGGCATTCATTCCAAATCTTATGAAAATCAACCTTTTTATCAAACATTTACTTATGTTTGTATTTTAAATTTTCTAAATCCAATGAAAAAAATAAACTTGGTGGCAGTCAGGGTTCATTTTTGTATTTTCCATTTATTTTTGAAAATTTAAAGTACAAATTTAATGATGATTATCTGGTGAAATCAAATTAAGAAATGACTGTAAAATGAAAAATAAAATAATGTTGGAAAATTGCATCAGCGAGACAGCTGTGTACTACGATAATTTTTAAAAAATGCATTTTAAAATTAAATGAAATATATAGTCCATCTACAAAATACTGGGAATGTATATTTATAAAATATAAATTAACATGTTCATATACCGTGTATTTTATTTCAAATTTAGTTTATTTATTTTAGTTATGAAACTCCTAAATATGACAAAGTATTAAGAAAATAAATACAGTTTTTTTTAGGAAATTAAGCTCATTTTCCCCTGATAGCTTATGAATTGGAATTCTTGTAGAAATAGACAACCATACTTTTTGTTTGGGTTATGAGAACTACTTTGAATCAGATTTTACAAAAAATTGTTTTATAGGTATTTAAAAAATATAACTAAACTTTGAGAAAAATCTTGCCAGACATTTGACCAGTAAATCACTTCCAAAAACCTCTTTTTTTATTCAAAAGATTACAATCTCATCAAATATATATATATATATATATATATATATATATATATATATATACATACATAGATAGATAGATATAGATATAACTGTCTCTCTATATCCACAGCCACATAGAAAGTGAAAAATACTACTATGATAACACAAAATTAGGCTACTTACCTGAGACTAAAAATACATGATATATGACAGCCAAAGCAACAGTATTCATAAACCCCATCTTGGCCTATAACCTGGAACACAGGAAAAATGTTTTTAATCTAAAAAAAAACTCTAGTAAGCAAGAGTGTTTCAGAAACTTAATTTCTGCAAACAATAATTATTAATAATTTTGCCTAAATTAACTTTGTTGGTAATATAAAAACCTACAAGTTACTAAATTCAAATGAATTTCCTTTTACGTTATCTGAATATAAAAAAACTAAATATATCAAACGTAAAAAATATTAAGTTAACCAAACCAAATATTTAACAGCTGAACCTTTTAAGTAAAATCAGTATTTCTTAAAAGGGCAAATTTTATAAACTAGCGTTATTTCCATACTTTCCACCAGAAAGCTGGTTTCAAGTTTGTTAATTTTGTTATCAGAAACACAGCTAACTACAGTTTCAGTATTGTTATGCCAACCAAATTCAGCACTAGCCGCTATTTTCCAAAGTAGATTAGCAGGTAATGAGAGTTTTCCACATATTTCAGAAGTGTTTCATACGTATTCGCAAATTCCTACTGGAAATTAAGCTATTCATGGCCATTATGAAGCAAGTCCTAGGATCTTAAATCCTGAATTGTAGCCAAATCTGATTTTGTAGTTAATTGATTTTGAGAAAAGATCAAAAACATTTTTTTTTAAATACTAGAGTGACAATTGAAAATTTTTAAAAATTAATAACTTGTAACCAAATAGGTGTAGAACAACATAAAAGAATATCATCACCTAACCCTATTGATAAGAACAAGAATTTACCCAAGTTCTAGAACACCTTTTAGTTTATATAATGGTCAAAATATAGTTTGCTTTGCGCATTTTATTTGATGATTTTTTACTCCTAATTTTAACTTTGAAAAAATAAATGAATTCAAAGAGCGTAATTAAACACAATAATAATGAAAATTAAATGAAATGAAGTGAATAATAAAGAAAATACTTAAACTTTGCCCTAATAATAATAATAATTAATTACACTGTATTAATTAAATGAATAAATCAAAATTTTTAGGGGAAATTTAAATAAAAAGAACAAGTTATTAAATTAATAGTTAACAATTTGGAAGTCAAATTTTATATCCTGCAAAATAACATTGTGCTAATCTGTTTAACAAAAATAATTGTGTTATACTGTATTAACAATAATTTAATAATGTTCAGAGAAAACTTATAATTTAATAAAATAGGTTATAATTGCGCGTGTGCCTGTGTGTATAAATTCTTCGTTAGAACTGTTCCGTGTAATTAGTGTACAAATAATTTACTGTTTATAAATATTTAATCAGTTATACATAATTAAAACAATCCTGCAGGTAGATGGATAAAATGAATCCAGAAAAAAGACTTATCTTTAATTTCCTTTAATTAGCTGAAATAATTAATACCTTCTACCTCAAGTTTTGTGAAATGTCCTTTAAAAATCGTACCAATATACCGCATAACCTTAAAACATCAGGCAACATTGTAGGTAAATCACAATTTCACAATTTCAATCTCTTAAGTAAAATTCCGACCAACATAAGCATCCCGTGAGTGTGCGTGCGAGAAAGAGATTCGATAGATTAATCTACTTCAAGATTAGTTTTTAATTTTTAACAAATTTTTGTTTAAAACCTTTTTTGATCACATAACCACTAAAATTTACAAAACCAGTCGTTTTGGAAATTTAATGACTAATGCATTTTCTGTGTCCTGAATACAAGAAAGTTTTAACAATGTTTTGTGCACGAACCATATCGTCACACACGTCACTAATCGTATTACAAGCTTGTTTTAAAACATTTGATGTACGGTGAACAAAAACATCATTTTTTGTGAAAAGCGCGAGCACAGATCTTACCAATACTACACCGGTACTGGTAGTTGTAGTAATACCGCAACGCATAATATTGTATTCGGTTACTTCACGAACAACCTTGATGGGATAGGGCTGATCTTGTCATGCCTCCTCAAGATACCTGGTCCCGTTCCGTGACGTCACAGAGAATAGCTTACCATTGGTTGGTCAATGAACTTGCAACTATTCGGTAACTTCTCTCTTCATTGTGTTTGTGATCCTTTCCTTTCACACACACAAACAAATATTTTAATGCGAACACTGTCAATATGCACGACCATGCCCAATCAGCCGAATTTTCAATGGTTAATCTCAATTTAAGCAGTTCCGATGCGCCATATCTCGTTCAAATTATACGACAATGCAATTCGGTGCTCACACGCCTTCAAACTTATTTTCAAACTTTTCTACATCTGAGAGCAATATATATATATATATATATATATATATATATATATATATATATATATATATATATAGAGAGAGAGAGAGAGAGAGAGAGAGAGAGAGAGAGAGAGAGAGAGAGAGAAATTTCAAAGAATTCTTTTCTTTTTATCAAACTGATAACAACAGATGCTTATAATATTAAGTAAATATACAAGTTATATAAAATAATTTATTATGAATAGATTATGAAATAGGATGATAAACTTTGTTCACGCTGATTTAACAAAGTTTAGGTTAGTTATTGTTAAAAAAATGGAATGCGTAAAAAATTTAAAAATTTGGAAGTTATACACGTCAAAATTAATTTTAAAAAGGCAGGATTCATTCAATCATAAATCTATAGAAGGAAGTACAGTGATAAGATGCGAAAGACAATAATGCATGAAGGAAGAGGTGATTACGAGTATTGCAAATCGTGATGAAGAATCAAGGAATAATAAAATTAAATGTTTGACGTTTGTACTAAGGATACGTACTTTTCTAGTTATACGTGTTAGCCTCGCTTTTCAGCCGTTTTATAATTCTCTTGGTGAACGACCAATAAACACCTTTAAGAGCAAAAAAACCATCTTTCCCTAACACACATTAATTTCTTTTGATGTTTATTAGGATTATTGTAATCTTAGGGACAAACCAGGTTATGGCCAAACCATGCGCCTCACTTCTATTCTGGGGATACATTGTCAGTTGTCCACAAGATATCAGTTTGTTTGGCCAAACTTACACTATTTAAACAAATTTCTGAAATCACATTTTAGTAATTTTAAAGATAATTAGTTCAGTAAATTTAAATACAGTAATTTCGAACTTCAATAACTACTGTGCCTAAATATGATGATGGCAATAGCGTGAACTATGTTCACAAATAACGAAGATTGATTCAACTTTGGTTTTCAAATGGGACATTCAATGAGGCGTGAGGGAGCAGTAGTACCTAGTATCCCCTGAGCCTCCGGTCAGGTAGGCTGCCTCAACTTACCTTGAGCTAAATCTATAAAGTTAGCTTCTCAATTTTTTTTGCGGAAAATGTGTCTTCTCACTAGAGTGATTTCTTCTAGCTACACCATTTGGGTAACTCAACATTTTTAAAAGTAAAAATGTAATTTTATAAATTTCTTAGATACAAATTTGCAATAACGATTTTCACCGAAAACAGACACTCGTACCAAAACATAAGATACCAAAGAAAACAAGTTATCACGTTGTGTGTAATTGTAATTATCAGTCTCGTGGTACGGAGAAATTTCAATAATTGCTAACAACAGCGAAGGAGCAGAAAACCTGAAGAATACTAAATAAGTCTGGTAGTATTACTTAAAAATTGTGATAGAAAATTGTGTATAACAGCTTAAAGTAAGTTTAAAATTTGTCAAAGATAAAGTAAATATTGTAGCCACAATTAGATACAATAACTGTACTCATCACAATACAAAGCAGAGGGCACAGAAGATGGTTTCAATAAAATTGTCAAATAAGCTACAGAGCTATAACCAAATACATGTTACTATTGGAACAAGTCTTCTCTTTACAGACTGTGCTATACAGACCTGTATGTAGACGTAGAGCTATCTTAAGTCACGAACAGAAAACACAGATGATTTTATCTGCATTAATCCCCAATTATTTTAATCAAATTTAAATCAAAATTATCTGTAAACATAATAAATGTTACAAAAAAAATTTCCAACTTACCGAATTAAATTCTATACGCCCGAAATAAACTACAAATTTTCTGGAAAACTTGTAGAGAAATATTTATATTTTAATTTACTTACGGCAAATACTCTTAAATTTACTACATTACTTTGTGCAGAGCGCGATACAAGTAGGGTAGTTAAAAGATACAAATTTGTGTGAAAGCTGAGTTCGTTCGTTATTTTGTTTGGCAAAAACAATTTAGCTCACACCGGGCAGTTTTACTTACCCGGAAAAAGCAAAACCACGTGCAGCAAGCAGCTGTCTCAAAGACGTGATAGAAGCGAATTTCCAAACGTTTTTCTGTATCTTACCCTTTTTGAAATTCTGATTTTAACATCATAGTCAGCATTAAAATCTGTATATGTTAACACTGTAAACTTTCAAATGACATTGAATTTACGAAAATGAATACTTATGCAACTTATGTCACGATGCTAACTTATGCAGTTTTTTATGCTGATTACGACGGTGAAATCAGTTTTCAAAAACATTTAAGACGAAAACGTTACGAATTTTTTTAAGATTTAAAATAGCTACCATTTTAAAACTAATGAACTAATTTTGCTGGTTAACGAAATTTTCCAAGCAATTACCATAATCGATTTTTATGCCAAGTATGAATCAAATCGGATCTAAATTGCGAATGTGAGCGTGCTAATACACAAATTTAACGACCCCTCAAACAGTGATGTAGAGACCGGGATTGGTGCTTATTTCAAGTACCGGGTCTAGGTTTTACCATGATGGCCGCTTCAACAGCTAATTTTTCAAATGAAAATTCGCTAATGATGCCGGGCTATTTTAAATTCCATTTTGCAGCTGATTTAAATGTAGGTTTATCACAAAATAAAGTAGTGTGTATGTGTGCGTGCGTGTGTGTGTGAGTGTGTTTTGAAAAGAAATTTTTATATATTTAATAATTCGCACCAACTTAGACACGAAGATTATTTAGGATCCAAGGAAATATAGTGTGGCGGCTCAAATTCAGTGATAACCACCAAAAAGAAAAGCAATATCTGTTCACGATTTTCAGCATGTTGTTTGGTCTTAACGAAACTTAAAATCAGACCTTTGACCAGCCCTTCACCCCTTGAAAATTAAATTTTTCCCCTTACACCTTATCAACCCCGGCTACACAAAACTAGTTTGTTATAAACAGACGAACCTAACACACAAACGAATACACAAGACGGCTAATCCAAAATAACTTGCTTCACACAAAACCAGGACAACAACATGATCAGACATATGAACAGCTAACAAGAACAGTAAATTAAGGCGATACCGAGACGTCAAAACGGGAAAGTGTAACGAACCGTTAAGAAACGTTTTGAAACGCCGGAAACGGTTTGGCTTTCTTGGGCGCTGGAATGTTACGGGTTGAGGAATGGACTAATTAACATACGTATGTACACTGTATATTTACTTAGTACTTTTAATCATAGTCCTTACTGAAAGAAACAATACCATTTCACTGACAGATGGAAATAACTCGGAGGACCTAAGCTGATCTACTACATATATCGCCCAACATGAACAATGACTCCGTTCACATTTCATCGCCATCTTAAAATATCCAACACAAAGACAATGACAAACTTAAACAACTGTATTAAACAAACCTAACACTAAATTGTATCGTGTCACATTTCATCGAATATCTTAATAGAAATGGAACATTTAACGTCAGAAATATCATCGATTATGGCACATTTTATTGTGCCATGTTTAAAAATTCTTTACGAAGACAATAAAAAACGTTCATTATTTTAAAAGTCACACTTCATCATCACCTAAGAATAACCTCCACGAAAACAATGGCAAAGTTAAACAACAGCGTCAGTGTTGCATCAACTAATGAATCAGTGTCATATTTCATGTTTCGTTAATTAACTTGTACAAACCAAATTGTAATAATTAATGTTATTTTTTATGTCACATTTCACAGCCAAGGTACAAGTAAAATCGTTTGTTCTGACTGTAAAGATTTTGTAATATTTGTAAAAAATGGAAATTATTTATATGCTCTAATTCACCAAATTAAATGACCCCCCAATAAGTTAAAACTGTTAAGATATATTTAATAACATTATTGAAGTTTTTAGCTTAACCCTTTGCATACTGATTTTAATTCATCTGAATTCTAATAATACTGTGCACTGAAATGCTATGCCTCTATTTGTAGCGTGTAGACTTGATTGTGAAGGATATGGCTACGTTACAGAAGATGAATTCTACTTTCTCCTGTTTGGTTGCAACAGACTGTACTGCACAAGACAGGCACGCGATATTCTGAGATGTTGATGGCTGATGTAGAGAAATATATTATGGTATTATTTCACTGATCGATTCATAACAATTACATAAAATGCTGCTATTAATTACTACAATTCTTGTTTTTCCAATAATTTTATTAAATAAAATTTGCTATGTCTTCTATAATCGATTCAGGTAGGCCTAAATATAAAACAGTAAATGAGGTAACCACTTAAACCGTATAAGGTATGTAGGTGGTAAAATATCGAAATGATTGTAAGAAATTTTCGTCAAAAAATTTACAAATTTTAAAATCAATTGTCGCATATTCTTTCATAATCTTAAACCATCAGCTACTTGGGTATAACTAACATTTTATCAAATAAGAAAATTTACCAAATACTGTACTGTTTCTCATATCTCATGTACCAGTGCTATAGCAGCAAGTTGAACTGTTGCTTTTAAAAAATGTATTAAACGCACTCAGATTACTTAGTACCAGTCCAGTTTATTGTGACCATCGATATCCGAGATTTTTTCTTGAAAATATATTTTTTTTCTGAATATAAACAAAAACGAAGCCTTCCAAAACGAAGTAACTACTTTTGAAAATTCTATACAATTATATATTTATTACTCAACGAAGATTTTGAAGGTTAAATCTTCAAAACTTCTATTTATTATAAAACATTAATTTTAAAATCTTAACTATACAAAGCTAAACACCATAAAGAAGTGGTTAGCCTATAATAAAAAAATCTGATTAATACGAAAAAACTAAAAAAGAACGAGTCGGATAAAATGGCGGACGTAAATCTACCGCTCAATTTTCAGAAGTTGAATAAAACGTTTATTTTTAAAATAATGAATTACGTTTTGAATATATAAGTGAAATGTATTTAATAAAATGTATTTTAATGAAGTGTGTACTTGTATTAAATTAATATTGTTTTTAAAATTAACTTTTTTTATAAAATAACGTGAATATTTAACTACAAACATTCCGTGATATATAAAACTTCGATTTTTGAAAATGCGAAGACATGTTTCACAAGTTTATTCAATAAACTGTAGTTTAAAAAAAAATAATAATTTTCGTATACGTGACGTTAATCCAGACATTTACCTCTGTCATTCATTAAAGCGTACAAATTATTAAAGCTTTAAAAGCAACGATATGTAGCAGCAATTATAGGAATACCAGTGACAATACCTTGCATCAAAAATACAAGCTCAGATATAACTTACTTTTAGTGAATTTTCAACTGTAAATATTTTGACCACACACACACGCGCGCGCGCGCGCGCACGCACTCATTCACTCACACACTCACACTCACACACACGCACGCACGCACACACACACACACACACACACACACACACACACACACACACACACACACACACACACACACACACACACACACACACACACACACACACACACACACACACATACATATATATATATATATATATATATATAAACATACATATGATTGATTATATGCCAATGTCATAGTGCCAACGATTATAGTGCTAAATGTTAAATCTGCCTATGTGTCAATACTATCAACAAAAATAAATAATATAATAAATTATATGTCAAAAATTTAAAACTACGAACTATGGATGACCTTCATTGTCAACTAGGTTTGGGTCAACGGTGTTTATGAAACATTCAATAACTGAAGTAAATATGAAGCACCGTTTGAAAACGGAACTCTTCAGTTGTGAATCTTTTAATTTGTTGTCTTGCTGTTAAATGGACAAATAACTTGTTTACTCTACTTAAAAGAACATGTTAGCACGTTAATGTTAATTCTATCGATTTCAAGGCCACTTTCAAATGCTTTACATTTAAAACCTTCAAATGCAAACTCTATGAAATACGATTACACTTTTATTACATAAGAGTATTTTCAAAAATAACTGCAGTTCCGGACTATTTTCTAACACAGTATTTCCAAATTTTAACACGTTGACGTTAAAATTCTTTAATTTTTTTTTTTTTTTTTTTTTTTTAACGTCCGACTATTGTGCACACTTGGGCTAATGCAGTCGATGGGATGATTTATAGCGTATGAAAATGCCAAGCCCTGGCCGGGAATCGAACCCGGGTCCTCGGGGTGAAAGCCTAGTACACTATCAACTAGGCTACCGAGGCGCCTTATCTTTAATCGATAATTATCTTTAAAATCGATGCGGGAAATGAGAGAGGTTTAAAATCAATCACGCTCAAAACGAGCGACCGTTTTCGTCAAAGTAATTTCAAATTGCAATAACTCCGTTGAAAATAAACACAGTATCACCGCTTTGTACTCGTTTTAAAGAGGAAGAACGGACGTTCATGCCAGTAACCGCTCATTCGATCAGACGCTACGCAACAATCGGACAGAGTAAAGCGGTAATACCACTGATTCCGTCAGAGCTGGCACGTCGACGTATTCAAATGCAAAACAACTGACTCATACTGTTTAGACTACGAGCTTTCCACTAACTACGTCAAGTCAGTGCGTCGCCATCCGTCGGTTAACGTGTCGGATTCAACTGATGCAGCCATCAGTTGAGGTACGGCAGACGTACTGAAAACAAGGACGAAGAAATTCTCTTTGTCGAGAATCGTACGATCCCTTCGAAAACCAAAACAAGTCAGACGCACGAAGACTTGCTGCAACGGACTTGACGCATCCGTCGCTTGACGGATTTAGTGGAATGACCTCTTAAAGCCATGATTTTTCACTTTCTGAATTCGACAAGTGTCCAATAAACTGGATTATGTCATACTCACATCAATATACTGTACTAAAACATTGGTGACTTTGTAAGGAAAATAACTGCGGAAATTTCACTCTGTGTAAGCCTACCCGTTTTTTCCAAAGAGCATTTTTTAATATAACTATCGACTGTCTCCTATTATTTAGGATTTTTAATCGATGGATGCAAAAAGATCACTTTCCAAGACATCCCAAATTAAAAATTGATTTAAAATTTGAGGCTATAACATTAATTTTGTAAAATTTAAAAACTACTTCTAATACAGAACTTGTTTGAATGTTATCTGTCGTACAAACCTCTTCAGATTGAACAGGCTTTTCTGTTACTTCAACCAAGTTCAGGTTCCGCAGTCTTTGCTAAGTTTACTTACACGCCCATCTTAAGTACCGTAAACGTTAGACTGAAATCACAATAAACATTTGTTAATTTCTACTGTATCACTTTGAAACATATCCGTCAGAACTTAAAACCAAATTTAAAGCAGTTTGAATAAATTCGTTCCGTTAGTTTCCATAAAACACGGAAGTTGGAAAAAGTTTTTAAATACTTTGCATCACTTCCCGGAAATGAACATAGGCCTACTGTATTAAGAACTATGTGACGGCTACGTGTACGCGTGATATCAACCTTTCTTAGTGGTTGTCCTTCAACTGCTCCAGGCTACTGTACAGTTACAGAAACTGCTTACTGTACGTTCCGCCTCTGAATTCCGATAACATAGAAGTGTTTGTACTTGCAGTACTTAAATTTATAACTATATTTACAATTTAACATATAGATTGTACTCAAAAGTTTATATTCCAATAAATAGATAGCTGGATTTGGAAATAAATCTTGTATAAATTTGTTGTTAGAACAATTTATAAACTAATTGTTACTATTTCACGAGACATTTGTTGTTTAACTTCCTCGACGACTTTCAAGGAAGTTATGGCAGGTGGCATAACTTGTACTAAACATATTATTTACAAAATTTAGTTGTAACTGAAAAATTGACAACGAATGTTAGAAATGGCTAAATATTACTTCGTAAATCATTAGTGAACTAATCGAATTCCTTCCATTTTTTTTTCGGCGAAAAACCGTTAAGGTTATCATCGCCGAGAATTCCTTCCATGCAAGTTACCTGAATGACATTTCAAATGTCGAACTATTCTTTACTGTCACACTTTGAATTCAACAGTGTTACACAAGCACACTGACGGATTAATGCAATTGTGGGTGGTAGGAGTGCTTGGTTGGATGATTTAACTTATAAGAGGGCATCCTTGGGGGATGGAAATTTTCGAAAACCTAGCAAACCGTCAAAAACTAGCACTAAGCTGTTTTTGAAACTTAAAACTTATATAAAATGTGCAAATATTTACTCTATTTTAGACAAAACAATCACTTAATTTCTTTAGATGCCTAGTTCTTTAAACTTTTATAAAACTGACTCCGTTTACATAATTTTAACATAAAAACGATAAATTATGTAAACTTTTGCCAACATAGAAACAAATTAATTAAAAGATAAAATAACAGTATTCTGTACGTTGTTAAAAGCTGTGTTTTTATTACCTTTAAATTATTAATTGTACATACTTTTATTTTCCTAATTAACATTAGGAAAATATCAGTGGTGATAGAGTAGTGGTTAGCACATTAGCCTCGTACAAGCTTGTGGGATCGGATCTCGACCGAGATTTGTGGGATTTTTAATGCGAGCATAAATCAGCCTTTCTTCGCAAGGAAGTAAAGACGGTGGTCCCGCAGTGGCGTGCGCAGCCGTGGGTGCCGTGGGACCTCCAAATTGCAGAAAAAGGAGGAAAAAGAGAAAAAAGAGAAAAGAAAAAGAAAATCTAGCTCGCCATGAGGAAAGAAAAAAATACATTAAAAAACTATTATTTTTGGTGATGAACTCAATTTTCAAAAAAATTTTGTGGGACTTGGATGGGGGGTTATCTAGGGAAATAAAAAAGGCGCCATTTATGGTATTGGCATCCACAAATTCAAAATCCTGCCACGTCACTGTGGTCCCGTATGATATATGTTGCCATCGCACGTTAAAAACCTAATATACGGATAAAACACAGAGCAGAAATATTGTCAGCTCACAAGTGGCATTGGCGAAATACATTGGTCAGTGTACAGTAGTGTATTCCCGTTGCTTTAGCCTACCTTCCGTTATCAATAGCCTAACTGGCATAAAGTATGGACGTCAAGAAAAAACCTATTTTTTTCTTTGTCAACTATAGCAAAGCAAATCTAAATAAGCGCCACAACAGTTTTAGGGTCGAGAAGATCTGCCTGTTGTTGCAGTTAACACTGGAAGACAAGACAGAACCGATATAAAATATCTAATTGATTAACCCCGTTCTCACCCTTGGAGTAAAAGTTACAAAGTGCACAAGCGTACATACGAGGATACGGACAAAATTTTATGTTCACACAAAGTTGAGATCGGGATAATGTGATGGGTTTCGGATCCCTCACAGGCCTCCTTCACCACTTTCCAGAATAATATCTACTTTGAAGCTACGCATTTACATCCATTTTATGGACGTAAAATAGAACCTTGTACGTTTTTAACTTATTTATTTTGTCTCGGTCGCCCTCCATCCTCCCTTTAATCCGTTCTTGCACAAGCGTTGTGTTATGTAAAGAATGCACTACACTGCAAGACATCAGACATTGCGGCGTCAAGCTATAGAGTAAAAACTAGGAGGCAGCGCCCAAGAGTTAAGGACATGTAAGCGAAAATTTGTTATCGCGGAAGCTCAGTGACAAAGAGTAAACTACTGGTATTTCTGGACACTGTATTGCACTCCCTTACGAGCCCCTGCCGCGAAAGTTCAACAAAAATTAAGTAAACTAGAGTACCTGAAATTTAGTTGTATTGACAGTTTTTTTAAGCAGAAAAGAGGCTTCATTATTTATTAAGGACTGAAATGTTAAAAACTCTTGACAAATTTAGATCTTTTCAAACTCGGAAGCAGACAAGCAGTCGTACTACGAAAGTAACGAAACAAGTATCCGATGAAGCAAAAGAAGAACCTATTAGTAAGCAGCTTAAGGTATTTTTTATACGTCATTCTCGATTCAGCTCCCAACTCAATAAAAGAAAAATTTGAGCTCATGAACAATAGTAGAACAAACTTCTATGCGATATTACTAGGTCCTGGTCTTCGAAGTGGGATGATAAAAAACTAAAAGCCTCATCCATGCTTCACTCTGAATTGTTGATGGTAATGAATGTCGTCAACGGGTTTTACCTTAGTACCCATCATCTCTGGTGGAAATTCTCCAGCAAGCTCGTTATGTTATATCCTTAAACAGTTGACTTTCTTCACAACCTATAGCAGCAGTTAGTGGTAAAGGAATGTCAATTCCTCAAGAATTGTTATGCAGCCTATTTTGTACAATAAACATTAGAAGAAAAAAAATTTACTTACTTACTACTTACTTACTTACTATTTACTTACTTTACTCATGTAAGAACTATTTACATTCTTACAATATAAATGCATTATTCATTGAAATATTTTATTCTCAAAGATTGTGCAAATTAAATACTAAACACATTTCAAAGTAACTTTAAATTAATACAAAACTACTTTGATCTTTTTACTCTTTCTGGTTTCCACTCTTCTTAAAATTAACCAATAAACGTCTATTTTCATTTACGTTCCTTACCAAAACCACAAAGCATTTTGGCTTTTCCTTTAAACTTTTCACAATTTCACAATCCATAAGCAAAAGTTATTGGATTATACTTTTTAATATTTTCTCCAATGTCTTTGCAGTAGGCCTACTTTCTAAAGAAATCTATTTCTTTTTTTGGAATACATGAGTTAATTTTAAAAACAAAATATTACTAGTTGAGTACGTTAATCGGCCTTTGTGTAACAAAGCTAGAACAGGCACACGAAAGTACATGAAGACAATAATACTCCTGGCAGAAACTAAGATTATAATAACACCTTCTTATTGTGAGTTCAACAAACAAATTTATTGCTGTAGTTAGTGATGTAGGGGGGCAAACGTTATATTGCTTGTGTGGAAGTACTGCATGTTCTCGGACCGGCCCTGACATTACCTTCAGATGACGAACAACAGACGGGCTTACACTTGCACATCTTGCATTTGTGACTTTTTCTCATAAAAAATACAACTCAGATTCAGGTTATTTCTAAAGAATTTTCCACAGTAAATATTTTGTTTCTTTATATAATGTGAATTTGTTACATACAGTATTCCTAGGTAAAAGTAAAACATAAATTATTTTTGTTAAATTTAAAAAATCTGTTATAACATTTAAAGCGGCAAGGTCACGCGGAACTGATTGGGTTGGATCACGGATACAGTCGAAGGAAATGACTAATGATTTAGAAAGTGGGCAACTCGTGTTGTAGTATTCATAACATGTCTGACTAGAGAGAGATGGAGACATGATTCCATCAGAAAATAACAAAGCAGAAAATGCTGGCAATTTATCAAAACAAGCACAATTTTCGCTCTCATCATATTTACATCTCTACATATCTATTCAACTTACAAAGCGAAAAAAGTAAAATTCACGTGACGTAAGAAATTAAGCCCAAATTGGGAGTATGAGAATGAAGGAGTAGCAACTTACAAAAATAAGATAGTAAAAGCGAAGACGTATGAAGCAGGAATTACAAAATAAAATAGAGAATACATATTTAATATAATGATGAAATGAGCTATAAAAAACAGGTCAAAGTTAAAAGTAATTAAATGTTTACTTTGATCTATTGAAATTATTGCCCTAAACCCTATCCAAAAGCATCATGTAACAGTTGAATGAATTACTTTCTAGGGTTACCATTTCACTGCGACCTTGAAAATATATTGTGCCTTCTTTCTATATTCTTGAGATGCTCAGTTACAGCGCCTTCTACAGTACTTCATAAAGTCTAGGATTTGGTAACTTCGCAATTCATTATTGAGATACTTGCAGATGCTTGTTCTGTTAATTGCCTTTCAATTTCCCTCCCTTATTCTTAACCCTTAGCATGTAAGTTGTGCCCCATTTGGCCAGCTTTATATTGTGCAGTGAGTTCTCGCTCGAATGATTATTTACTTACTTTACTCATGTAACAATTATTTACATTCTTACTCATTTAAACATAAGTAGTTAGGAAAATCATGTCCGCCCACAGAGTCCTGCATGCATGGGTACATCAGGAGGTTGCAAGGACTCCGTCTGTTACACCCGTACACTCCATCAGCACGGGTTGCTTTACACTTTAGAGTTAGACAGGTTATGTAGAGTTGTGAATATGTGTATTCAGTACATGAATGATAGTAGTATGAACCAGAGGTAGGGTGGGATTGCTAAACTCATTAACTGACTCCGCCGGCTCATGGTTAATAATTAACTGACAAACAAATAAAAAAACCGAAAAACTCATTAATTGCTTCCAGTATTAGCCTACTCTATTTTAAGTCTTTTCGCTTCAGAGAGCAGAGGTTTTTATATCATGTCTGTCCAACCTTGACCAAAGCTTTGTGACTAGATATAAATTTAAGACAACATGAACTGAAGAAGGTCTGTTATTGTACGCGCCCCACAAGTCGGCTACTGCAATTTCTAACCATATAAAAGTGAAATCATATTTTTGGACATATTGTTTTAATTTTTCAAAAATGTTTTAAGCCTTTGTATGGAAAAAAAAACTGTTGGAAATATATAATTTTTTTCAATCCGCTCTAACAAATTTGACTAGATGTAGTCAATAAGAACCCAAAAGAAAACGTACGAATTTTTGTTTTAGAAGTATTGTATGTCTGAAAAAATAGGTTCCAGAGCTTTAGAAAAAAATATGTTCACCAGATTTTGCTCAAATACGTTTACCATATTCGTATGTGATTAATGACTCAAGTCTGTGTAGCAAATTTTAAATAAACTAAACTAACAGTCTGAGAATAAATCGGGTGAACAAATTTAAAACATGCCCTGAATACTGTCGGGTTTGGTTCATTTTTCCGTAAAATCACGAACTATAAATTAAGCAAGACCTGGTAAACCGATTTTACAGTTTTCTGTGGTTTTTGTATGTAACTTACGAGCCAGATTATGCGGAAATAAATGAATACAAGGACATTAGTGTTAACGTTCCACACCATTATTTCATGATGTTTTCGGATTACGTGCAAAGGCTTTTTTCTTGGTTATATTTTGATAAACTTACTTGTTTGTGAGTACATAATAGCAGTAATGTCAGTTTAGACGTTTTGAACATTTTAAAGTACATTTCCCATACTTCACACCGTTAAATAAAAATTAAAATGTAAGTACTGTATATGAACGTTTTATGAAGTGTAAATACTAATGTAGAAGTAAAATAAAAACTTTCTACAATCTAGTGTAATAAGGTTTTTAGGCCTACAAAACGTTTTTTATTCAAAAACGAAGAATGGAATATTACCTCTTGAACATGTTTCAATTGTCAAATATTCGAAACTGTAAGTGCTTATCATGTACTCGGAAACGAGTACAATAACCGATAATAAAAAATTATTACCTCCAAAAACGCCATAAAATTTGGAGTTT
This sequence comes from Callitettix versicolor, assembly GCA_022606455.1. Classification (NCBI taxonomy): domain Eukaryota; kingdom Metazoa; phylum Arthropoda; class Insecta; order Hemiptera; family Cercopidae; genus Callitettix; species Callitettix versicolor. The sequence goes on from CM040183.1 coordinate 53,410,672, forward strand.
CAAAAAAAATTACAGCAACCATAATGGAAAGGGCGATCGTTTTTTTCCGAAATTACGAAACAGATTTTTAAATTATATGAAAACATAACAAAGGTCTACCATTTAAAATTCTAAAGTATACGAACTTCGTATAATGATACACACAAAGAGACAATCATTAAACAGTGACCATGTTGACACGCAACACCGGCGCATTGTGATACAATATCATCGTAATTCCAGTTGTCGCATCAAAAGAAAAGAAAACAAGGAAATGCCAACTGTTTGTTAAACAAAATACTTCCGTGACGTGAAAGTTTGTCGCTTGATGGATGGATGGATCACTAGGCCCTATTATTAGGCCCAACACCATTTGCAATAGAAAGCAATGATACAGCTACCGCTGTAGGCTTTAAATTTGACTTCGGTCAACGGTTGGTCATTTAAAAAATGCTACGTCTAAAATACATTCACGATAAACGACCGTGAGCCAGGCTACACGGTAAATAATAGCGCTATAGTAACTTCTAAAATATGTCTTAAGAAGAAGTTTGTAACATCCATAATTAAGTGTAATTAAGTGCAGCTTTTCCAGTACATGTACTTAACCAATCCTTCCTTCCTTTTAAAGGAGAGTGAGAAATTGCGTGGCTTATAGAGACCTTCATTTAAAAGATCTATTTGAAATAGATCATCTGGTAAAAGCCGAATGTCAAAACATTTTATTTAATTCAAAAATTATACACAACCCAAACTGTTTTACGCTATTTTTAATGTTGTTTTTGAGTATGTCTAATACAAGTAGAATGTTTATACTATAAAAGACTATACACTGCTAAAGGTAAAATCACTAGATTTATCACAAAGTTTTCAAACATGGTTGTTTATGGTGTAAAATTCCCAAAGTTAGACACAGTTTTAACCAGCATTCTTTGACGTAAGGTCAGAAGTATGTTACGCTAAGCCCCTCCTTTCCAACTTACTGTGGTAACTACTATAGTATTGCAATGTTGCGTGTATTTGTGTTGCAGTATCAGAAGAGACTGCAGCTACAGCTGAGGAAGCTGGGTTCAGGGTAGGGCATGCACTACTTGGCAACAGACGTCAGACGTCATGGTCAAAGAACCAGAGTTAAGACTTCCTGATATTACTTAATCTTTTGACATTATACAAAACTGTAGGCTAATTGAAATTTGAACTGGCGCTCGGTGGTCGATATGGCTAAAGCACACATCGTCTGCTGCGTCTTTCAACTGCACACCACAAGTTCGAGCTGCAGTTACTGCCGTTGCTTTACCCTAACTGTTAAATCTGATCACATGTTTTCATTAGTCTAACTGGCATAAAGTAAGGACGTTACAAAAAAAATCAAATTTAAACTTGTCAAGAATAGAAGTACAGTATACAACATAATGTCAAAAGCTACTGAAAATCGGATTACATTATAATATGTGATAATAGGTTAGTTACTGGCTGAAGTAACCAATGAAGCGGCCAATTCAAATGGACGCCGTAATAACTCTTCTCATATTTTAAACATTAAGTTTGCAAAATTATGTCAGGAAGTACAGACATTCTTTACGGAGTGCGAAGAAAAGAGGAGATTTTTCAAATTCGTGTATTTTTTTTTTTTTTTTTTTTTTTTTTTTTTAACGTCCGACTATTGTGCACACTTGGGCTAATGCAGACGATGGGATGATTTATAGCGTATGAAAATGCCAAGTCCTGGCCGGGAATCGAACCCGGGTCTTCGGGGTGAAAGCCTAGTACGCTATCAACTAGGCCACCGAAGCGACTCAAATTCGTGTGTGTATATATATATATATATATATATATATATATATATATATATATATATATATTATTAATATATAAAAGAAGAAGTCCTGACTGACAGATTCATAATCAACGCAGAACCAAAACTATTTTAGCTAGCGACTTGGAATTTTCAGGGTACATTTACGTTACCATATAGGTGTGCACAAGGAAAGGATTTTACAAAAATTTTATTTTAACGCCATTAAACTACTTACCCATTCCAAATATAATAATCAACGTATAGCTAGAGACTTGAAATTTTCAGGGTACCTTCTTACAAGAATTACAAGGTGCATTAAGAAAGGTTTGTGTAAAAATTTGATTTTAATACCATTAAACTACTTACACAGTCCAAATTTATTAAACAACGAACAGCTAATAGACCTATAGCTAGAGATTTGAAATTTTCAGGGTACCTTCTTACAACAATGTCGAAGTGCACTAAAAAAGGATTTTGCAAACATTTGATTTTGCCGCCATTAAACTACTTACCCAGTCCAAATTAAATAAACAACGTACAGCCAATACTATTATAGCTAGAGACTTGAAATTTTCAAGGTACATTCTTACAACAATGTCAAGGTGCATTAAGAAAGGATTTTGCAAAAATTTGATTGTAACGCCATTAAACTACTTACCCAGTACAAATTTAATAAACAATGTACAGCCAATACCATTATAGCTAGAGACTTGAAAATTGCAGGGTACCTTCTTACAACAATGTCGAAATGCGCTAAGAAGGGATTATGCAAAAATTTGATTTTAACGCCATTAAACTATTTACCCAGTCCAACTTTAATAATCAACATATAGCCGAGACTATAATACCTAAAAACTTGAAATTTTCAGGGTTACCACCACATGTAGGGGTGCACTGAAAAACGATTTTCCAGTATTCAAACCGTAAAGAGGCAAAAATGAGGTACAACAATTTTTATTGGAAAAATATGTTTTTCGTCTGACCTTCTTAAAACGTAACATAGTCACTCTAAAAATATAAGTAATGAAATATATTTTTCACCATTTCCCAAAACTCTTCCCCTAAAGAGATTGAAAGGGGATAGACAACGTAAAAAAGGGGTATACAATTTTGCACTGAAAAAATATTTGTTTTGAATAAAATATTCTAGAAATATGCTATGAAACACAAATAATGAAACACATATTTCAACATTTTTTCGAATTAATTCCCTAAAAGATTAAAAATGTAAAAAAGAGGTATAATTGAAGAAAAAAGTGTCTTCATTGGAGAAAAATATTTTTATTGGTTTTTCTTAAAAGTAAACAAAATATTCTAAAACACAAATTATGATACACTTAATTCAGCATCCCTCCCCTGAATTCACCTTCTAAAAGGACAAAAATATAAATGAGGTATAAATGTTTATATTGGAGAAAAACATTTTTTATCAGATTTTCTTAAATCCGAATGGAACATGTTTGAAGACAATAAAACAAAATATTCAGGTTATAATATTTTTTCATATTCACTGTAAAATAATCACGAGTTTAGTTGATCAAGCTTTTATTAATATATTTTTTTATGTTTCTAAATTAGTACACTACTAAAATAGTTTAAGTTTCGTGCGCGAAGCCATGACAGGTAATGCTAGTATGCTAGTATATATATATATATATATATATATATATATATATATATATATATATATATATAGAGAGAGAGAGAGAGAGAGAGAGAGAGAGAGAGAGAGAGAGAGAGAGAGAGAGAGAGAGAGAGAGAGAGAGAGAGAGAGAGAGAGAGAGAGAGAGAGAGAGAGAGAGAGAGAGAGAGAGAGAAGAGTTTTAAACCAGCTTTTGTCTTAGTGGTGATACTCTCAATCATCTTAAAAGTCCAGTTGCAAGATTTTGTATTCAAAACTTCAAATTGTACTCAAAGAAATTAAAACAGCTGAGCTATAACACATTTTATTTCCTCATTATAGGCTAAGTAGGCTAGTAGTGTAAGCCTATAACGAATGATAATAGTAAAAAAATCATATTTTTAAAGACATCAATTTGTAGGCCTTCCTGACTTATAAAAAAAATTGTTTTTACTTATATACATGTCTGTCTGTAAACATCGACTAAAAGAATTCGACGAAATAAAACATGAAAGTGTGTTTCCTAACATATTACAACTTAATAATTATCAAAAATTCTGTATCAAATTCAAAGTACAAGGATATGTGAAAATATAGTTTTGGTAAAAACGTGAAATGTTTAAATCATATCATTTAAAAATAATAAAATGTATGAACAAAGCATGTTATAATAATACAATATCTGTAGGCCGCCGAATGCAGTCTGGGAGTTTTTAAAAAATCTACTTTGATCTCGTACACAGAGCAGTATTTACCTATGGGCGAAGCCGGGTGCCTCACCTTACGGGTGATGGGGTCTCGAAAATGAATGAAAATTTTTAAATAAAAAAATGAAAATGAAAAAATAGAACGGGAATCAAACTTAAAACGTATATAAATGTTAGAAAAGTTTTGCCTTTTTCATGTAACAATTTTGCATTTTGCAAAATTGAATAAAAAAATAATTAGATGAGAAGATATTATGTAGAGTACAATTTATTAAGCGTACACAAAAATTATTTCGCTGATATTAATAGGCAACTGTAAACTATTTTACAAAAATTATACTTAAGAAGAAATTTCCAAACTGCAGCCATTTAGAATGAACTTTCAAACTTACATAATTTAACACTGTTAAGCACTCTTATGGAATTAGAACACTGCATAAACATACTTATATACTGAACAGTATACGTTGAACAGTAACGCACTTTTAAATAAGTGAGCCAATAATTAATTTTTATAAAATTTTTTTTTTATTTAAAACTGAACCCTTATTTATCTTCCATAAGGGATAGTATACTAAGGATCTCATTTTTCAATTGACCCGAGGCCTTGAATCGGTAAATACGGCTCTGCTGGTAGAGTACTGACCTGTATTTTCCTCCTGTAATTAGAAAACGAAACGTGCAGCGCACATTGTGCTGAAATATAGCTCGAAGCTGTTGGGAAATACCCCTTTCCAAAACCGAAAGTTAACCACATCACAATTACTTTATAAAAAAACTGTACAGTATTTAACTGAACCATTCGTAGCAATCAAATTCTACCGGGTATTTAAAATAAGACCGATTGTTGTTATGGAAACAATAACCAATTAAGTTAGAATGTGGTTGATAAATTGCAACCGTCATAGAGACTGGCGGTCACTAGAAACTATTTTGTTCAATAGAAACTTAAATAAAAACACTGGATGAGTTCCGCTCAACGAGTAGACAATGTGTTAAGAAACTGCACTTTCACTGATTGCGATTGCATTACAGTAGCCTGAAATAGGCTGTAATGCTGTAGACACTTTCAGCGGTATGGGCCAAACAAAGTAAACTGCTTTCAGAGCTGTAATTTGATTTGAAGTTTACGTTCGACAAATACAGATTCTAACAACATTAAATAACGTCCTATAAAGTAAATTAATTTTTTGTATGTACCTGACTACTAGACAGCCACCATTTTGAAATGAATAAACTGATTTTGCTGGGTAAATAATTTAATAATTACCAAAATAAACTAAAAACGACTATTTTTCTATACTCATCTTAAGGTAAAAACCAAATTTACCTTAGGACGAGTATAGAAAAATATTCTTTTAAATAAAATATTCGTTAGGCCTACTCCACGTTGTTAGGGAAATTATTTTCTTTTTCATCAGCGAAACATATGCGTGCCACGTTTTTAGCATTTTCTGAGCAAAAAAAAAAAACAAAATTACCAGTTCCAAAAATATTATTTTCTAAACAAAAATAAAAAATAGACAGAAAATATTTACGGAACGCAAGTCCTGTTAAAACATCATTTAAATAAAAAGAGAAAATTTATATAAAAAGGGAAATGTTTTGCGGTAGGCCTATACTTACAGAGATAGATAGGTTACTGTCAGACTGTCCTGTACACTTACTCGTATCACTAATTCTTCCACTTACTAGAGAGATAGATTGTTCAAACCACAATTTGTTTAATAATTTATTTATTATCACCTATACAACACAGGAACTTAGTTACACAAACAGTTCCGCTTGCTAACACCGAATTAACAGAGAACTTAAACATGCGCGCTAAATTCTCGCAAACTTATCTCCCGCCTTTTATTATTTTTCATCCAGACTACTACAAGGTTCTAGCATGAACACCAGGTAATTAATACAAAACAATTAATATTATTTAGGTTTAAAAATTTGTTAAACACTCAAATTTGACACTTTTATTTCTGAAATGGTTGTAAAATTAGCACACTTCCATTAAGGATTGCGAATTCGTATAGACTGAAGGCTTCAGTATAGTTTATATTCAATGTGTGATGTTTAGAAAAAAAAACAAAGAAATTTAAGGATCACTGCTGTGGTAAAAGGGAGGTTGCACTGTATATTATAACAATATAAACATAATGAATAATCATAAATTCTTTCTGAGTCTTTCCGTAGAGGAAACTAAAAATTTGTATAAATTTCTACAATTCTTGGAAAAATCGAAAATGAAAAATTATGGTTGAACGCAGACAATAAAGTTATAATACAATACCAACCTGTTTAATATTTATATATATATATATATATATATATATATATATATATATATATATATATATATATATTATGTGGATATTCACTTTTGACGAGGAAATAATAATTTCCTATTCCCAACGGCTTTTCTCTTTGTAACCCTTAATAACTTACAATAATAGTCCGACAGGTGTGCTTATTATAAATATATAACAATGTTGTAGCCTAATATTAATATTTTCACTTTTCTTGTACTTATTTCCAAATGAGCTTTTTTGAAGTTACTAACTGTATAGGTATTATATTAATACGAGACAAAAGTATTAAACTTCACTTTTTCATTTTTCATTAATTTTATCGTCTTCCTGAATAATTTAACGAAACTAACCACATGTTTTTCATCACGAAGTGAATATTAAATGACGTAATAATTGATTATTTCATTAACAAGCTGATTAAATAATTAGTAAGTTAACAATTTTCTTTAATTTTACTTTAAAAACGTTAGAAAAGTAACGTTAAAGAACTTTAGTTATTGTTCTTTAAAAACGTTTTAGCCTATATCTAATCGATTAACTGATGATATAATAGGGTAGAGTTAAATTAAATGTATATTTGGCATTGAAAAACTAGTATTTTGATTTTTTTTTTTTTTTTAACGTCCGACTATTGTGCACACTTGGGCTAATGCAGACGATGGGGATGATTTATAGCGTATGAAAATGCCAAGCCCTCGCCGGGAATCGAACCCGGGTCCTCGGGGTGAAAGTCTAGTACGCTATCCACTAGACCACCGAGGCGGCTAGTATTTTGACAATGATTAATAGTGGCGATACTCCTAATACGGTAAGGCCTTGGTCACCAAAAGCGGAGAGCAGAGGACAAAGCATTCAAAACCTAACCTATTGTTTTAAATATACGTGCGACCACTGAAAGCGTAACGGAGCTGAGCGGTATCAAGCGGTGACGCTGTGCTTCCACTCTGCTAGGTTCGGTTTGAAGCTCTTATCCCCACCACGCGCCCAAATTTATTATTTGTCGTTACATAGGTTACCGTTGCCTAGGTTACGATTTATAAACAAAACAGTTTGCTAGAATCCGTTACAGTAGGCCTAAATATTTAGATTTAAAGACACAAATGCATTCTTTAAACTGACTGAACTCCGATTCTGCTTTCCGTTCATCTTCATTCCGCTCCGTTCGGCTCAGCTCAGCGTAGGCCTAACTCTACACTTGCGTTACTTTACATCTACCTATTTAAACTGTCATAAATAACAAATTAAAATAAAGTAACGTTATATTTACACACGTAATTTGGTCATACCCGTGCGAAGATAAACAATAACTAGTGCTGTAATAAAGCTGACAAATATTTATCGTCAAACAAAATTATGAAAAAAGGTTAGTTTATAACTTTCATATAAAATGTTTTGTTAGCTTAAAAAGTTATCATTTATTTAACTTGATTATTTTTTAACTTGGTGTTTGCTATGGCCCGATTAATTGAAAACAAGTTTTAGGTTAAAAATGTGATTTAAAAAATATTAAATAAATTATTAAAAACTACTTTTTCTTCTCAAAATAGTCACTGTATTTGACATGGAATTCCAATGGAAGCACTGACATTGTATTAAGCTTTTTTCTCTGTTTTTACAAGCGCAAAATGCTCTGAAGTTAGTGTAGAGAGAACGAATAAGAATGCACACAAAAAAACGTTAATGTCCTCCAGGCTGAAAGTGAAATTAAAATGAATTATCATCTCATTCGCAAAGCTTTTGTCCAACATGAAACTAAGGTCATTGGGACAAAAGTGAACCCCTTCAGGATATCTAGGTATGAATTGCAGAGAATAGAACGAGAAAGAATGAAATCAAATTATAACCGTAGCTTAGCCAGCGTTCCCTTGTGTAATCTGCAATAACAATGTAGCTTAGCCAAATGCAATGCAATAATTATTATCACTCAAGGCCAAATGTGATCTTGCATCTGAAATGAGGGCAATGTTCGCATTAGAGGTAGCACATTCCAAACGCACATTAGAAACAGCAGCCTTAGCAATAAAATAACAGCGGCACGCAGCTGTCTCGCTCCAGTAAAATTTTATTTTATTTTTAAAAAAGTTGTGTGTGTGTGTGTGTACTTTTATGGTGTTTATTATTTCAGAAATAAATCCCATCCACCCACGAATTAAGTTAGCTGGGCGGTCACCAAATACGGAGCGGAGTTGCGCTGGGCTGAGGCAAGCGGAGCGGAATGAAGATGAACGGCAACCGGAAACGGAGTTCAGCCAGTTTAAAGAATGCGCTTGTAACTTTAAATTTAAATATTTAGGCCTACTACTGTAACGGGTTCTTGGAACTATTATGTTTTATAATAATAGTTATAACGGTAACCTAGGTAACGATAAATAATCAGTTTGGAGGCGTGATCAACGTGGTGAGGGAAGCGAAGTCAGTTTCAAAACCGAACCTAGATAGAGTCGAAGCTACGCGGAGCGGAACACAGCGTCATCGCTTGACTCCGCTCAGCTCCGTTACGCTTTCAGTGGCCGCACTTACATTAAAAACGACATTTTGGAAAAATGAGAGAGTAGCTGGTGAAATAGAGAATGAAGTGAAGTCAACACTGACGCTTCCTAAGATATAAGGAGAAAACTGTTATAAACGTATTGCTTAGTTCGTTTTCTTGGCAAAATGATTTTTTTTAACTTTAAACACGTTGAAAAGACGTTATCCTAATATTAAGCTTCTAAAAAAACTATTATAAAACAATGAAAATTTACATCAAAGACATCTGGTGTGAAAAAATTAATGTATAAAAACATCGACTATGGATGCACATGCAGAGTTTGTGTAGGTGTACAGACGGGATCGGCACTGCAAGTTCCGCAGTTCTTCTCGATCACTATTTATGAAGTGATGGAACTCAAGTAACAAAACTTGACAATTGAGTTGTAGCAGAAAATATTTATGCTAAATTATTTTACCAAAAATTTTAGGCGTTTTCATGAAAGTCTACCATCATTTGAAATAAAAGGTACATGTAAATGTTTATTCCCTCTGTAAGAAAAATTATGAATATAATTACAAGTCTTTTACTCCAGAAATGAGTTTTATAACTTTACGATATCATTTCACTGTTAAAAGCATTCAGTGATGAAAACCTGTCATGTGTGTTTCGCGAAACCATTAAATTTAATAAAATACCTGACCGAGCCAAGCGAAGTCGTTGTTTCAATTCGACCGTCGGTATTTAGTTTGTGTGTGTTACGCAGTTTTGGCAAAACACACTAACCGATTGTTTTAAAATTTGGTACAGAGGTACCGTGTATAAAACCAGAAAGACGTATGTTTGTTTCCGTTTCAAGATGGAGGGCTCTGATTTAACGTTAACAGTTGTAGTTGCTAATTATTTCCTGTAATATTGGTAGAACGGCAAAATCTATCACAATTTTGACCACTTTAAGGAGAAAGACCACTATATTTCTAATAAAATCGGTCCAGTAACATTTTTCGTAAATATTACGGTTACCGATTAAATTGGTAGAAAAGGTTCTCTGTGCATTTATTAAAAATATACTGCGAGGTATATAGTTCTTTGAACTACTGGTGGTAACAATTCCAAACGGCAAAACCAGAACTGTGATTTTCTACGCTAAAAAGAATGAAATTGTATTTAAGGAATACAATGAAACAGATATCTCTGTTGTTGAGGTATCCATTAAAAAAAAACATTAGTTTGCAAATAACAAACTTTGAAGAAAAAGTTATTGAGAATTTTCCTACACCAAAACAGAAGAATGGACTTTTTCTTCAAATTTGTTTTTTAAGGCGAAAAGCACATTGAGGCTATTATCGCCTCCCTAAATGTAAGTGTGCGTGTAAAGTGTTAAAGTCGTAAATGTAGTGTTGTAAGTGTAAGTGTGTGTTAAGACTCGGGTACCGCGAGGGACGTCCAAATCCTCTCAATAGGTGCAGCTAGTCTGCACCCCTGCGGGGCTTTTTCTTTAAATAACATGTTTTAAAATATTCTGTCAAATTTGCTGTTTCTAGAGAAGTCTTGTCTTGTCTCTTGATCATCATTGCTAATAGCTTCTAAACAGAAATGTGTTCGAGATAACAACATGCACATATTTATTTGTCAAATTTAGCATCACAATTTACAGTGTTTAAATAAATGCAATTTTCATTTCGATGAGTTTTCCAACTTCTAGGCACCCTAAAACTAATTTGTTTAACAGATCCACTAACATAGTCGGTCATAATATCAAACATTTCAAAAACAAAAAATACAGGATTTTGTTTCACTTCTGAAGCAAAGTTTTCAAAGAAATAATAAATTGTTTATTGACAGTAAAGTACTAGAAAAGTAAACGTGTTGGAGAACTAGACAACCGATCTCTTTGTGTCGTGTTGACTATGTCCCCGCCAAGGTGTTTGTTTTACTGTTCTTTTTTTTTTGTTAAATGTTAGTTCTTTATGATCCCGGCGTTCTTTCATCAACCAGTTAAAAAGATAAATGCAGTTGTAAATAAGTGTAATATATTTCTGTAGAGATAACTTTATCACCTGCGTTACATTCAGCCATCTAAATTGTACTGGCCTTATCTGTATTAAGCAGTAAACTTTGATGCAGTTGAAGGGATTTCCTAATTAGTTTTGTACGCCAAATTATCAACTTTTACGGTATAAATTCAATGTTTCTTTCTCACTACATGCAGGATAAAGAAAGGGCCGTTTCAGGTCCTTTGAGTCCAAGAAAGTGGTTTTTCTGTTGGATGAGTCTGTGCATGCTGCCAGACTAAAATGAACAGACTGTTTTTGATGAAATTTGGCATACAAGGTGATTTACCAATATCTTAAAGGTTTTTTTTATTTTTCAAAATAAAATTTATTCGAATTGTTTTTTCAGCCGAAATCTAATTTTCTCAAAATGCTCAAACCATTATAGTAAAATATTGTTCAAATACCTTAAAATACCAAACTGATAAGGTAAGCAAATAAGGGTCGCTGTAGCTCAAGAAATCCGGTTCAGGAATTACTAAAAAATCGAGGTAATTTCTCAAAATCGGTTCAACTTATTTTGTTCAAGTTTTGTTCTTTTATGAAGCTTCATAACACACAGTGTTTTTGTGTTGTCCGCCTTAGCATGTAGAATCAGTGCGTGGGCGCCTTTGGGACGGGGGCGAAGTCGGGCGCTAGCTCAGTTTGAGCGCCGCTGTATAGGTTTTTAAAGTTATCAATAAAAATAATTTTTTTACATAACCTTAAAAAGGATGGCTATTTTGATTTTACAAATAATTCTAATACTATTTGTTAATAATTATAATTAAATAAATGTTATTTTTACAATAATAATCATTATTATTATAATCAATAAATGATTTTCAAATTTATTTCAAAAGTATATGTATACCCATTTTTATTAGATATCTTAAAAACGCGTCCCTTACATAGGCGCCAAAAGGCTAAGGTCGGCATTGTCTAGAATGCAAAAGTGCTCCTTAAAAGATACGTATCACGTAAAAAGTATAATATTCCACACGTTTAAATTTTTCATTAAATAGTTTTTTTACCCAGCTGCCGTTTTCGCGTAATGTTCCTTACCAAAACTGGTTACTCTTTTCCCTCTAACCTTTATCTCCGCTGATACAAAATTTTGTACCGTGTTTGGTATTAAAACAAAAACAATAAACGGGTAAATATGACTGATGATAATATTTTTTTAATCTTTATTTTAAATGCGGACCATTACAATGACTGCTTACCGGTTGTGACACAGAGATAATGCAACTCTCTGCCACGACCTCGTTACAGCAAACTAATTTTCTCAGAAATTTCGTAAAATCTGGATAACGTTGTGCGTTGTGAATAGACTCAGCCAATCTGTTTGCAATACAATTAAAACTTGTGTGCATTGTTTGGAGAAGTATGCCGTGAGAGTGTTCGCAAGTAAATGACAAGGAAACGTTGGCGCATGCGTGAAAGCTTTTTTCACAAATATTAATAAATACCATTGTTGGCGTGTGTACAGGGTGCGGTTAGGTTCTGCTATTTAGGTTAAGGAAATATTGTAATCGCGCGTTTTACCGGCCTCCGTTCCTACTCAGTGAGAAGTAAATTCAAGTTATTACATTAATTTATTTAAATCTGTGTAGACAACTGTCAGCATTAAAGCTTTTCGAGAAAAGTAATCGATTTAAACGCTTCCCATTTTGAAAAAAGGACTTCAATGTTTCGTTATTAAAACCAAGAGGGCCGTTTCAGGTCCTTTGAGTCCAAGAAAGTGGTTTTTCTGTTAGATGAGTCTGTGCATGTCGTCAGACTAAAATCAACTGACCGCTTTTGATGAAATTTGGCATACAAGGTGATTTACCCACATCTTAAAGTTTTTTTTTATTTTTCAAATTGTGCGTTAAAAAAACACTGAACGAACTCTTCCTTCCGTTTTATTTCTTGAAATTACAAAATCGAAGGTATTAGTCTTTATTTTAAAAAAAGTATGATCGAATTTCTATTTATTAACAAATAATACTTCCTTTACTTAAAGGACATTTCATATAAGAATGGTTAACTGTAGTTGCCAGATATTATAATTCGAGCCACAAACAGGCTGTTAGAAATGTTTAGAGATCAATATAACTTGTGAAGTTTTAAGCTACAAGAGCTGCTTAGAGGTGGCAATTTCACACGATAAAAAAAACTGGATTTTGTGTGAGAGAGATCAAGAAACACGGCAGCGTTCCGTCCTGCCAAGTTAACCACACGAAAACTTCTATAAAGTTGGTAGTTCTGTACTACCACTTTAAGGGCATGATGACGAAGCGATAAGATTTTTTTGTAATCGGAAGGTCAAAATGTAAAAAAACGATTTGAAAATGACACTTTCAATGGATTTTTTCCTTCGTCAACATTGACAACTCTACAGCCTGAACTACTGAACCGATTTTTATCAACAATTACTCAATTTTTGGCATAAAAACTCCACAAATAAGTATATTTACGATTGTAAAACTGCAAAAAATAGCACATAAAATTCGATAATGTGCCCTCAGGCACATGTATGTTCATAGTGAAAGTGCACATAGGTGAGCGGATTTTATTTCAGTTTCTGTTGAACGAAATAGGGCGGTCGACAATCTCATATAATGGCTGCAGAGCCGCCTCGGTGGCCTAGTTGATAGCGTACTAGGCTATCACCCCGAGGACCCGGGTTCGATTCCTGGCCAGGGCTTGGCATTTTTATACGCTATAAATCATCCCATAGTCTGCATTAGCCCAAGTATGCATAATAGTCGGACGTTAAACACCCAAAAAAAAAAAAATAATAATAAAATAAAATAATGGCTACAATTTATTTATTACACTCTTGATTTAATATGTTATTGCTTCCATAACAACACTCGGTCTCATTTTACATACACGGTGGAATTTGACTGTTACTAATGGTTTTAATAAAGTATTTGTGATGTGGTACTTTCGGTTTTGGAAAGAGGTATTTCCCAACAGCTTCCAGCCATATTTCGGCACAATTTGCGCCGTACATTTCGTTTTCTAATTACAGAATCAAAACTGTAGATCAGGACGAGATCAAAACAGATCAATTTACCAGATTCTTTGAATCGGCCGCCTACATATATTATATTAGTAGAACATTTTGTGTTCATGCATTTTATTATTTCTATTTGATGCAACTTATAGATTTTATATTTTCGGACAAAAACACCCCACCGGTACTTTTACACACACGCGCGCGCGCGCATCGCTCGCACACACACACACACACACACACACACACACACACACACACACACACACACACACACACACACACGCACACACACACACACACACACACACACACACACACACACACACACACACACACACACACACACACACACACACACACACACACACACACACACACACACACACACACACACACACACACACACACACACACACACACACACACACACACACACACACACACACACACACACACACACACACACACACACACACACACACACACACACACACACACACACACACACACACACACACACACACACACACACACACACACACACACACACACACACACACACACACACACACACACACACACACACACACACACACACACACACACACACACACACACACACACACACACACACACACACACACACACACACACACACACACACACACACACACACACACACACACACACACACACACACACACACACACACACACACACACACACACACACACACACACACACACACACACACACACACACACACACACACACACACACACACACACACACACACACACACACACACACACACACACACACACACACACACACACACACACACACACACACACACACACACACACACACACACACACACACACACACACACACACACACACACACACACACACACACACACACACACACACACACACACACACACACACACACACACACACACACACACACACACACACACACACACACACACACACACACACACACACACACACACACACACACACACACACACACACACACACACACACACACACACACACACACACACACACACACACACACACACACACACACACACACACACACACACACACACACACACACACACACACACACACACACACACACACACACACACACACACACACACACACACACACACACACACACACACACACACACATATTAATTCTGTAGAGTCCCAACTGACGCGTTTACAACCCACTTTACTTAACCAATTATGATCAATGATGACTCATTTTATTCGTCATGGTTATAGTATGCGCTTTTTTCATAAAAGTGAAAAAATATGTTACAAACTATAAAATTGCAAAAACAGCCAGGAAATTAAAAAAATGATTAAAATTTGAAACAATTACGCTCCTACAGCTTAAACAACTGAACCAATTTTTATCAATAATAACCATTTTACTTGTCATGGTTACAAAATTTGCCTTTTGTATAAAAACATTCTAAAAATAAGTACGTTTGTAACATTGCAATAAACTGCCAAAAACATTTACCGATTTCGGTATTTTGTACATTATTAATTAACTGGACAGCTGATCTATGAAAAATGACTTGTTACTGTAAGTTATGAAAAAATTTTACAATATTTTTAAGTTCTTTATAATCTTAAAAAAATTCATCCCTCACAGTCTTCGGCTAATATAATCAAATACAAACACCAAAACAATTTCCTTGCATACTCACTATATTTCCTTCAGCAATTGTTATATAATTTAATTTATCATAATATTTAACCTTTTACAATATTTGGTAACAGCAACACTCAAAACTAGCAAGTGGTAAAAAAGTGCCCCTCCAGCCAAGTCGACAATTACAAACGTTGTTAAAACATATTTGAATTCGCCAAGAACCATTCACCTGCTTAAGCAGTTTACTGAATTCGGCAGCGGCGTGCCTTCACAGCGCCTTCAGTCACCTCGTTACTCACTGCAATGACAATGAAATTCTTCCATGTTTTCCCTAAGCTCAGAGCTATTGGCAAACGTATGCATCTTTGGCAGGTGTAAAACAACATTCTAAAAACAATTTTTAATTGTAGCAGACTTGGCGGGAAACTTTTTACCACTTGGTGGTTTTTGTTTAGATATAACCTAACTCAGAAGTTCCCAATCTTTTTCGGTTTGCGGCTCCCTAAATAATCGGATTTTTCCGCGGAGCCCTTAATACGTCAGATTTTTTTCTAAATGTTTGACTTTCTTGAAAAATTGGAAAACTTTCCTTTTTAAAAGCGAAAAATTATAAACAAATACTTACTATTTTCCTTGGGATAATACAAAATGTCTAATTTCAACTGTTTCGATAATATCCATATTGAGACTGGACAACCATTGTGCGGTTAGTTGTGATTGGAAAGAAAACAATGAAAGACTCGAAAGTTGCTAAAATCTTGAAATTTTGTCAGCATACACGATTGTTGGCGTAAAAATTCGAGAATTGGAAATTCCACGAAAAATGCTGAATTTTTTAAATGAATATTTCGCGGCGCACTTATGACGGCACCGTGGCGCCCCGGGGAGCCGAGGCGCACAGTTTGGGAATCACTGACATAACTCATTTTTGACCGATTCAATTCAACAAAACAAAAAACGTAATACACTGGACAAGGATCGTTATCACTGTTTGACCGTTTCAAAATGGCGACCATTCCATTCCAAATCTTTAAAGTATCATTTTTTCCTAATCTCATTTTACTATGGTATTCAAATATATTAAAATCTGGTTATAATACTGAAATCAGATTTTCAAAAAGATGCAAGATATTTTTCTGATAGTTATACTTTTTTGAAATTTGCTTCTATCACATAGGCTAAACAGCTGTGAGCAGCGATTATTCTACAGTTTTGTTTGCCTTTAATGATTAATTTATTAATGATATTTATTATAAGTTATCTACTAAAAGCACTCCCAAGTTCTTAATAAAAATTGGTAGTAACACCAAGAATTTATTATACATTATTTACATACGTAAACTTCCTATTGTTTCGAAATGCTATCGATATTTTCAAAAATATTTAATCATGCTTTTTTTGCCGTTCGACTTCATAAACGTGAAAACATGTGCCAGCACAGCGTCCAGCAGCCTGGTGTGAAAGCGTAGCACAGTAAAGTACAGTACAGTATGTGGTGTGTAACTGTACACTGTATGAATGCGCGATGTAAATAGGCTATTATTTTTGGTATGTAACCGGCTTGTGTCCACAATACAGAGATGCGATACAAAGTTACTTATTTATAGTTGTCATAAAAACAGGTTGTCTAATATTACATTACATTCTGTAAATGCAGGCTAAAAGACCTTTCTTAATTTTGTATTTATCTATTTGTTATTATTTTTAATCTACAACTAAGTATAACTTACCTAATAGTTATCATTTAAGCAGTTCATTTGGCTACAGAACTAAACTACTGTTGATTTCTGGTGAATTAATTGAGCTAACACAGACACATAATATAATTACTGAATTGTACTTTCAATAATTAATTACGAATATAATAATAGCCTACTTACTGCTTGACCAAACTGTTAAGATAATTACCAAAGACGAAAGAATAAGATTCCAAGATAAAACCAAAATAAAACCTATACCTATCATTTCAGAAGAGGAGAGGAAAAGAAGATCAGAAAGAATGAAGAGCTACTGGGAACAAAGAAAAGTGCAGCGCGCAAGAAATGATTAATTCAGCGTACCCCAAAGAGGGTGAAACGAAAAGAAGAAGAATAGCCTACTTAAACACTTACTAAATTTCATTTTTCAGTTTCTGCCCACTCCCTTAGATGTCCTTTGATCAAACCGAAAGTGTGCATGAATTTTCTACCTCGCATTACTTCAGATAAAACATTATGCCACAAACACTTTCAGACTGTGTCCTATGTGTAACGCATTGTATTCTGAACGCCTGTTATACTGTGACATTCTGTGTTCAAGGTTTATTTCCAAAGTTTACATCGGCCTAATATTATTGTGTTCTGATTAAAAACCAAGGTCAGTAGAACATTTGACTGAAACGGAAAGAAACTAACAAACAACGTTCTGTACAAACATTGCGAAAATTTTCTCGCGCCCAATTAAATTATTCAAAACAGGTTTACATGTGTGGGTGACACCTCCCCAAACAATGCCGGTTCCGAAACTATAAGCCAGTCTTAAAATATAACTTGTTTGTTGATTACTAGATTCCCAATTGTATGTTTATTAGTAGAATCACAATTGTTTGTTGATTAGCAGATTCCCAATTGTTTATTATTAGGAGATTCATAATTGTATGTTTATTAGTAGATTCCAAATTGTTTGTTGACTAGCATATTCGCAATTTTTATTGATTAGCAGATCCCCAATTGTTTGTTGATTAGCAGATTTTTAAATTTTGTTGATTAGCAGATTCCCAATTGTTTGTTGATTTATTACGCAAATTTCCACAAATGCCGATGTAACCGAAAAACCTCATGGAAATAAGCGTGTATCAGCTGTGGCCAGTCAGAATGAAAAGTGTCGGTCGTTACAAAAACAAAACCGTTTGTTGTATCCAGTAAAATATATAACTTACATTACAGGTGGAGGCTTTGTTTGAATGATTCGCTAAAGTTTTCTCAACACTCCGCAGAAAAGCTCGACCTGAGTTATACATAGGTATTACGTCGGCAATTGGCCAATATATTTCCTTAATTCAATTTGTCGCCGCTTCCTTTTGTATGTTAAGTGAAATACAATAGAGACAATATCTAGTAGTCGGGCTATTAGTGTACACGGAACTCCTAGCATAGTCTGATTGTTTCTGGAAGAAATAATTTACCAGACATTTTAAAAAATCATAATACAAGAATTTCGTCAAGAACTGAATGTTCTGATTAAAAACCGCTTCGACGTGTGGGCTGAAGCCTGTATGACCACATAACTATCCCAGTTAAGCTAAACCTGTCAAGCCAAATGTTCCTATAGAATTATAAACTGACCTAGAGAACTTTTTATCTTATCTAATGAAACGGTAGTAAGAAATATGTGTGGGACAACTGAAGCTTAAACTGACATTTTTAAGTCATTTGCCAACTCTTTAGACCAATGAATATTTCTGAATAGAAAACATTTCTGAAAAAATAAAACATTTTTCTTGAAATTTTTATAAACTTATCTTTTATTTAAATTAATAAACACAAAATCATTCACCAAATCACAGGGTTCCATAACAGTCCAATCATACCATTACACACTTAAATCGCTAACCAAAACGAATGTTGAAATTAACAAGCAAAACTGATGATAACGAAATGCAATTATAATACGTGGAACTCAAGTTACAACTTAGTACAATAAAAACAGAACAGTTTTATGATTTCGTTAACAGTTTGACAGTGTTTAGCGTGCCACATTCCTTTCGTCAAGCCCCTTGACCTTTCTAAAACTAATACACCGTTCTGGGCTAGACGATTGTTACGGCGAAACAGGATTTTATTCTCCTGCTAGTTAGCAGTTAGACTACTTTACTTTTCCAGTCAAGGAACTTACGCTACAGCTGATATCACCGAAACCATAAATCTAATACAGGCTAGCGTTGTAGGCCTACTCGTGGCATTATAGTTTTGGTTTTCAGTTATGAAGAATTTAGTGTAGCGTTATTTTAATGAACAGTATATTAATTGAACAAAATAATTTTCTTTTTGGTTTTGATTGATTTAAGAATAAAACACTTTATATTTTCATGACTGACAGTATTCATGCTTAACAAATATGTACAGTGTATGTGGAACGAATAGTAGGCTAGTACAGTAGAATACTTGCCGATCGAGATAACGGTTTTCTAACACCTTAAGCAATCAGTACACTTTCTCATTGTTAAACAATATAAATAACATCTTGTTTGAAATGGTATCAAATATTACAAATTAGTGCATGTAAAAAGTAAGTTATGAAGTGCCATCATGGTAAGTCCTAGACCCGGACCATGAAATGAGCGCCGATCTTGACCTCTAGATAACTTTTTAAAGAATCGTTAAATTTGTTTGTGTGTGTGTGTGTGTGTGTGTGTGTGTGCGCGCGCGCGCGCATGTGTGAGCGAGCGTTTACAATTTTCGACCGATTTGATTCAAAATGAGTTCAAAAATCGATTTTCGACACTTTGGACAAGTTCGTTATGCAGCAAAATCAGTTCAACAGTTTCAAAACTTTAACAGTTTTGATATTTTACTGAAACTAAAACAAAAAATACATGATTTTTTTTATTCTGTAAATTTTTAAATATCTGGATAAATAAAAATTTTGCTGTTCAGCACTGAAAATAGTTTTTTAATTTAACTTGATACAAGAAGCCTTTCACTTTATAAAATAAAATACATTTAGTAGACAAAATACATAAAATAAAATATGTAATAAACACAAAACACAATAAACTTTAACTTTAAAGTAACACTCAGCATATGCCTGTAACGATAAGATATAATAAAACTGTCAAAAAAGCAGAGCCATGGAAAAACTGTCAAGCAATTAATAAATATTTTGATAACGAATTTATTTAAAAATGAATTATTTTCATCAAATAGTGTATTTATTGATAGCTGGTCTTAAATCTTCCAGTAAAATTATTTTGATTATAATTAAATAATTTGTACATCATAAAAATTTAATAACATTTTAATTGATTTTGAAAATCTGTTTAGTGTCAAACTTTGCGTTATTTTATTCGGAATTTGTTTTAAAATTCTAGGTGCTAAATTTTACTAAATTTTGTACAAGCAGTTGCAATAATCTTTGGAATTGAAAAACAAATATTATTTTATAGATATAATTCCATTATGCATTATATTCATTATGCAATAATGGTTTGTTCCCACTCTGTATAAAAAAAAACCTTAATACTTTGTAAGCAAAATTGTTTTACAATAAAATTACAACTGTAGCTACTTAAAATAGGCTTTATTTTGCTAGTTAGAATTATCCGTTTTTGTTTTGTTTTGTTTTTTTTTTTTTTTGAAAGATTGTAGACTCTTCCTGTCGAAGTCATTTGCAGCCAACATTTCCCCCGTAATCCTAAGGACAGAATGGGCACTTTCCTAAGTGGCAGTTTATGGAAGCAAGGTTCCATAAAAATTACTCTTTCATAAAAATTACTTCAACACTGATGTTGAAAGACATTTTGGCATTTTTAAGCAATAGCCAATTTGAAAAGACATATGATAATGTTTATGGAACTGTAAAAACATAAACTGCTTGAATGAGCTTGCAACAACCTTATAATTCAGACAACATTTCAGTTTTACGATTGGGCAGTTAAAAACATTTTTGTGGCAAATTTTATATTTGTGTTGAGAAAAATATGTTAAGTCAGGATTGTCCAACAATCTCTCCTTCTCTCGCTCTCATACAAAAAAAAGACAGATCAAACAAGTAAAACAAAGACTATTTTACATATCCACATTTGTAATTTCCCTATAAAAAACGATTTTGTAATTTACAATAATACTACATGTTTCTGTAATCTAGGTTTTACAGAAACCTCACGTAAGGTTGATTATGAAGATAATTTTCCATGTGAACCCATTATAATCCCATTTTAAGCTTACAGTATCATTTTAAAAACATTTGAAGATTGTTTTGGACTTTTTTTTGGCATGGAGCATTTTACAAAATTCAAAACCAAAATTTCGATTGTCAAATTAAAAAAAATCAACCCCATGATAATAAAATATCTAATAAAATTACATGTAATAAAATATTAGTAAATATCTCACTGATGTATATTTCAGTAGGGGTTATAGCAGAAAAGAGCTTAAAATGTTATTAGATTAGATTATATTCTAGAGGAAGGGATTTGTTCAACCCCAGGCACTGTGATCAACTGACCTGTGATGTTATACTGTGATACACAATTATAATAATTTTAATTATGAATTTTAATTTTTTTTAAAGTACCAATTTTCTAGTAAAAACTTAATAATGGAAACAACTGTAATTTCGTAGTGGTCACCTAATATCAAGCCACACTTTCATACCTAGTTAACTCATATCTATTCCCCAATGGTACATGAATTCACTAAAAAGTGAATGGGCATAAAATAAAATGAGATTAATTTCTTTGTGATAAAATATTAGTCACAAGGTTTATTAATTGGCTTAAATATTATATTTGGCTTAAATGTTTTTAGCTAAAATACACAACTGTTTTTGCCTACTTAAACACAAAAAATTTAAGTTTAAAAAATGATGATTAAGTAATAAGTTTACACGATCATATTCAATAAGCAACTGATATTTATAAATATATAAACTGTATAATAAAATGTTTTAGGCTAAAGACAGAATAAGAATTGTTCAATTACAAAGTTTTAAAATTTAATAGGAGTGGAAAGTGTATATCTAAGATGGTTATCTGTCAAACTGGAAATAACTTCAGTATATATAAAAGCTGAATGATTTGATCAGCATCAGTGTCACTTATATCAGGATTTCCTGAATTCTCATTTAACACAAAAGTTGTTTTACTGCCTTCACACAGCCTGAGTGCTAGGACTTCAAGCCTGTTAAACAGGGCGTCCCCTGAACAATACCAACATATTTGTGGCAAACGTTTTCCCCCAAAACTTTAGTGTCATCTAAACTAGATTTTATTAACTAGTATAAAATCACCTTTCTTAAATTTTAAGATTTTGTCACTTAGATCTAGATTACACATTTTTTCATTATCTAAATGCTCAAACTCATCAAAGTCCAAAACATTTATATCATCTAATCTAAACCTGCTTTCATCCTCATCTTCCTTTCACTCTTCATTCTCTTCAACTTCTGTTTCATTTTCTTGAATCTTCCTTTTTCTTACTGCTCTTTTTTGTAGTGTTTGTATTTATTTATTTGTTTTTTAATCTTTTTTTTTGTCACTGTCCTATCTAGACCATCTCCAGAATAGGAAACAATCCACAGGTTCTAAAATCAGCTTTTAACGTCTCTGGTGTAATTTTATTCAAGACTGATTGTGAAAAAGAGATGCAGTGTTTCCTACGGGACATCGTCCTAGTTGTTTTCATATTTCCAGTTTCTAACAACTTGCTTTTATTGATATTTCAGAAGCCCAAATACTGAAACATCAGCAGGATGCAACATGCAAACATGCAATATAAATGGCAGTGACATCCCATTATAGTTCCATTAAAAATTGCATAAAATTGTAACTTATCGTAAGAAATTTAATCTTCTGTGGCTTAGTATCTCTTAATTGAATAATAAAGTAGGTCATAAAAAAATATTTAAAACTCGTTAAACTTAAAAGTGTCTTGTTATTGGATAAATACCAAAAGTCACTAACCTCACTGTTATATTATTACTGTTGTAGTGGTTAAAAAGCAGCCACTGCAGATTAATACTACTCCAGTGACCATTGTGTCTTAAATCCTGAAAGCTCCAGGCAATGTAGATGGCAATTACACAACAAAATATTTTCAAACATTCCGTGGTAACACTGTCACATAGAAAAATTTTATTTTTAAAAAGTCATTAGGACCTAAGTTACAGCATCAATTTTTGAAGGAAATGAGAAAGTTTTCTACTATTATATTCAGGAAAATGTAAACCTGTAACTTACACAAAAAATTAAATTTTAGGGGTTCATTAACGGTTTCATTTTAGGGGAAAATTAAATTAAATTCATTATTCCCCCCAGCTTTAACTTATGCTATATTTACATATTTCACTACTTATATATTAGAAATTACTTAGAAATTAAATTGAAAAGTCAGTACCTAGCCTTACCGAAAAAAATTACCTTTATAACCAAAACATTAATATTATGTTATTACATTTTTCACTCATGAAAGCGATTTATTTATTGCCTAAGAGTACTATTTTGAAATATAAAACGATGAAACTACCAAAATATTGTAAAAAATTGACCTTAATAACCTAACCAATAGGCCCTACTACTGGGCATTTATCTAAACAACAAAGTGAACTTCACAAGGACAGCATTTATGCCCAAATAAATTATGGGCGAATGTTTAATATATATTTGTTAATGTATCTATGTTTTC
The DNA here is from genome assembly GCA_022606455.1 of Callitettix versicolor. Taxonomy (NCBI): domain Eukaryota; kingdom Metazoa; phylum Arthropoda; class Insecta; order Hemiptera; family Cercopidae; genus Callitettix; species Callitettix versicolor. The sequence goes on from CM040183.1 coordinate 53,434,659, forward strand.
AAACCAATAGACTAACCTTTTTTCTTGCGTGGACCATAGAATGTCTAGACTCTGCTGGAATATCTTGAAAAGATGCAAGAGTGACCTAAGATGTCACGCCCACATAACTTGCAAATTTGGTGTTTTCTTTCTTTGTTTACACGAGTAATAAGAAATAATACTCACATCAATAGAAAAATCAAGAAATATAGATAACTCAACACATCACTTTTTAAAACTATGGTTAGCTAAAGTAACACTTTAATTCTGTTTACGATAATGATCACAATAAACACCAATAATTAATAAACTGAATACCTTGCCTATAAATCTTTAAAATGTGCAATATATGTACTTTGTTTTAAAAAAAGTGAATATGTAGACTTTTCATGAAAAACCAACTTTTGAAATGTTGTAAACAAAAATATAACTCATCCACGCACACTTCACAGACTTTATTTATACTAGTAACTTAGTTACTAGCAAGCCGAAACGCCTGCTCGACAACTGACAACTGACAAACTTCCAATTTCTGTTCTTGCCGGGGGCAATTTAAGAGTTTCAAGTTTCATCTACCAGAGTGCTGTAGAAGCTTGAGCATTCTCCACGTGAAAAACGTTTGATAAAATTTAGTATGGATCTCAGGATAACCTTACAAAAATGAAAATATTTTATATGAGAATATCCATACCGGATTAAATACGTCAGAAGTAAGGACAGAAACAAATATTATATCCTAATTAAATTTTAACATTTGGCATTACTTTAGAACATAATGTCTATTAATTTCAATTACAGTATTTATTATTTTCCCTGAAAGTCTTCCTAACAATTTTTTCCTCTCAAAAATTTACAAAGAAACAATTTTTTAATTCAAGATGTGCATAGTAAGAGATTATGTAATAAACTACAGTACAACACAAACACCATTGCACTAGGAGGACGTTTATTTCACTTATATAATATTGGAGCACTGTTGTATACAATCTGGATGTTCAAAGCAGCAAGAGTAAAAGAGTTCTATGTCTTTTAAAGCATACCATGTTAACCTTTCATATTAAATTCTTAACAGTACTCAAAGTATCTAGTGTGGAGCAACCCTCCAAAAATCAATATATTCATTCAAAAAAAACACAAAATTGTTCATTTTTTTCCAATTTCAAACTGTTCAATATAGAATTGAGGTGTAGGAAGGAGTATCAATTTCTGTTTTAAATCCTCATTTGTCCTCATAGTTCTGTAACACAAAATATCAGTTATGGAGATTTGTATAAGACTAATTCCAGTTATGGAAATGATTAAAGCAAATAATGTATGTATTATTAGTACTCAATTTCTGGCTAAAAGTTATATAACTGTTGGAAGTAGATTCAAAACATACACGTGTTAGGAGTGTTTGTAGTTCTTTAAGTAGCACCTAATTAATATTATATATAGTAACAAGAAGAAGTTAATGTTTTTATTTTAACATAATTATATGTCATTTTTGTTAAAAAAGTTTTTAATCTCCTTGAATAACCATATAAGCTTTTTAACAGCAGTCATCATTCTCAGAATGCAACTTATATTATTAACGAACTACAATACAATTCAGTAAGTGATTTTTATAACTCATGCATTTGAGTTCTGTTTTACAACTTGCATTTGGGAAAGATATCATAGCTTAGCCATGAAATAAAAGTGCCAAATAAGAACTGAGAAGTAGGCAAGCTCATAATAAATGAAGAAAGACAAGCAAAGTGTGAAGCCTAAGAAGGGTATACACAAAACACCAAGCGGTTAGAGGGGAAGTGTTTCTCTCTCAAAACAACTTCTAAAGCAAGTGACCAGTGATCTAGCAGATAAATTTTGTCAGGAGACATCATTGCACCACCTTAAGAGAGGGAAGCTCACAATCGTCAGTATTAAGACTGGTAATGCTCCAGATGTGGATCATATGCCAGAGGATAGTGATTTTGTGTACTAAAACTTTGTACAATTCAACAAACAAATTTTGTTCCCTGCCTACTTTCTACTTGAATAAAAAGTTGCCAGATTGGTCTTTACAAACAAAAAAAGGAAGATGGTGGTTGTGTCACCCCTAGGCATTCTGAGAACAGGGACTGCTGTTAAGAAGCTTATGAAGTTATTTGAAGAGATTGAACAATTTGGTAGTTTTTATGAGTGAAAATATTGATTTTGGCAAGGTTGCTCTACATTAGATGCTTTGCATACTATAATAAGAATTTAATACGAATTGTTAACACGGTATGCTTTAAAAGACAAAGGATTCTGTGCTCTTTCTACTTTGAATTTATTCTTATATTCACTTTATAAGACCTAATCTTTCCCTATTAGGTTGTGACAATATGTACTGGCAATCAAAAATTTAGTCTACAACTCAAAAAAATGGATACAAAAATTTGCTGACTAGAAAAAATATTGTTTTTGTCCTACAATTTGTATTTTTACCAATTATTGTTTAAATCCAGTGTAATTATTCCTTTTGGGTTATATAGCATATTATACCCAAAAAAATTTACTACAATTTGCTGATGTGAGGAAATTGTTTTCATAATTTAACGAAAAGCAAAGAAAACATTTTAGACAACATCACCTTTATTTCTTGAATTAGCCTACAAATTCTTGTTTATTGTGTCATTAAAATGGATGTTTAACTTTACTATTGGCTTTACTCATCAGTAGACAAAATGCATCCCACAGGGCAAGCTGTGTCCTCATACAGAAAATTTCAAAATTTTAAGGATACCAATAATCAGTGTGGAAGAAAGTATTCTGGTCACTAATGATGAAAGCATTTTAACTACAAAAATTTAATACAACATTTGCTTTTAGTGCTTGCTTATTGTAGGTGTCATATTAAAAAATATATATAACACATGTGTGATGTAATAACCCAAGATGACATCTGTGTTTACCTTATTTAATGTGTGACTTTTTTGTTTCTTTAGCATGAATAAAACAACTTGTCAGAATGCTGTTGACAATTGTTTACAATCAAAGTTTGAATATTGTAGATGCAGAAAAAAATATTTAAAGAGTACAAATGGTTTAATCTATGCAAATGTTTCAAAATGGCACCCAGTTAGTATTAAAACATTTTCCTTGTATACCAACTACTTCCTAATAATGGTTGTTCAATCAAGCTGAAATGAAATATTTTGGTTTGAGTAGTAATTCACAAATCAATTTCATGTTATAAAAAAAATCACAAATTGGTGGCTTTTTTAGTTTGTAAAAAGTTTTGTTTAAGTAAAAATTATATAGTCTGTAATATTATTATGCAACTTGCTTTTAACAGAATTTGTTCAGATAAAACCACAGTCAGTTCAAGAAAAAGATCTATAAACAAATGTTAAAAAGGTGTTTTAAGATGGTGACTATTTAACTAATGTCACTAACAGGCCTGAATAAATGTTTACAAAATATTGAACTTAATGTTGCTCAGAAACAGTCACTGGAAAAACCAAATATGTTTTAAGCTGTGCCCAGTCAATCCTGACCCCTAAAACATGCTTTCAAAACTAACATAAGCAAATAAAAACTAGCTTAACCCTTAACAGTGCTTTATATTAAATACCAATGATTTATTAAGATACAAACATATTTATCTGTTACTTTAATGACACTGACTTGGTATTACTCTTTCAATATTGAGTACTGTTATTTCCATAACAAAGAATGGGTACATAGTTGCAAAAAATATTTGGAATGAAAGGACAGAACGCCAAACAACCCATGTGTAAAATTTGATTTAAATATAAGAAAAGTTATTAATTGGGCTGCAAAGATTGTCTGACCCTTGTAAAAAATATATGAAATGCTTTGGATTTAGTTTTCTGATTTGATATTAATGTTTTTTTTTATTTTGTAATGCAAATACTCTGTAATGAAGAAGAATATACTCTAAAACTCATATTTCCTGGATAGGGAAATCTAGTTTTTGCTGTCATATAAACAATAAACATTTTATTTGTAATGTTTGAATAAAAAAAGAAATTAATTACTTAATTGTGTTTAAGAATTTAGAATTATCATTTTAAACTGCCTTGTTTATCTAGTTATTAATACCTAAACTGAAATTATAAATACCATTTTAAAAAACAGATTTACTTTGCATGAATAAATTTATGTAGCCGTATATTTTCAATTTAACCAGCATTTTTATGACCATTTATCTCTAAGTAAAACATTTTATAAAATGATAATAACCAATTGATAATAATAAATAAAAATTTCAGGGTAGCAATTAGGTTAAGTAGGATGTAATACTTCCAGGTTAACCATTTTAAAGCGAGACACCATCCTCCAATTGAGATCGCCTTTACTTTGCTACTGTCCTGTTTTATGGAAATTACATAAGCATAATTTTAAAATGCATTTTTTGAAAACAATCTGCTTACCAAATATTCAAAAAATTTTGGGGTAGGTGAACTCTGATATGTCGTGCTGCATGTATTCATTCATTCTTCCTTCAAGAAGAAAATCTAGTTACACTACTGTTTCTTTCCTTTAATTCCAGATAGTGAATACTTGTAGAGACTCTAACATATCTATGTAACATGCTACTGTACATTTCAGTTATATTTTGAATTTTTCTCCTACAATCAATTTGATATTGAAATGATTAGGATTATATACCTATTCTTCCCGTCAGTGGTCTATCAACTCACCTCATAAAGGCTACCGTGGTTTCAAAATGCTATAGTTTCATCTTCAGGCCATACAAAATGTTAAATCCCTCTGTCGAGGTCGTCACAAAGTCAAAAAAAACATTAAAACATACATTACAAACACTAAGCACAATTACACATTTAAAATATTCATCATGCAATTTGGCTTGGCCAAGCTACACACGCGACTTGTACGTCATTACATTCAGGATTCTAATGACGTACGAATGTAACGTCTGGACTCTAACGTCCGGAATGTGATGACGTACGAGTTGCGTGTGTAGCTTGGCCAAGCCGAATTGCATGATGAATATTTTAAATGTGTAATTGTGCTTAGTGTTTGTGATGTATGTTTTAATGTTTTGTTTGACTTTGTGACGATCTCGACAGAGGGATTTAACATTTTGTATGGCCTGAAGATGAAACTATAGTTTCGAAACCGCGGTAGCCTTTATGAGGTGAGTTGATAGACCACTGACGGGAAGAATAGGTATATAATCCTAATCATTTGAATATGTGGTCCGGTGGCTGTGTTACAATAATGAAATATGATATTCTTCTGGAAGTTTTTGTAGTTCAATACTTTTGGACCAATTATGTAGATCTTATCAGTAATATTTACTGAAAACTGAGGCTAAAATGTTTAAGGACATTAAATTTTACTTACAGTAGAAAAGCTAAGTCTGGCTCAGCATTCTTTGTATATCTTTTATTTTTCAAATTCAAACTGTCTCAGAGTGGATTCTGTTTTGCTTATGGCGATGTTACGGATTTTAACAAATACTGCATTGGTTCAGCTTCTTTTGCATACTTCATACTGATGATTGAACACTTTCTTCTAATACTTCTGGAATCAAAATTAGTGATTCTTTTTTTTTCTGAAATGAAAACCCAGTAAATATAGAACATTTTTTCAGATATATTATGAAACTATTTTTTTTTAATAATCTACCACAATCAGAAAGAAAAAATATGATTAATAAATTCAATATCTTCAACAAAAGGTGAAATTTTGTATGTGCATATCTGGTAGATGGAAAACATGTGGTTATTAGATTTCTAGCAAATATTTTAGTTGTAAAAGACAATTCAGCAGTCTTATTAGTTTTAGCAGATAGTAATGTGGGATAGATATGAACAGCTTTAATGGACTAATCTTATCCTCCTGCAGTTTAGGAACAGCAATGGAACTTATAACAAGTTCCATAAAAAATTATAAATATTTACAATGCATTTACTACTTATATAGAAAATATAAATAAAACATATAATGAAAGTCCTTTATATTACTTATATTGTTTTTGGTTCTATGGTAGTTACAAGAGTGGAGAGCTATTAGGTCTAATTAGCTATTGAACAAGGTATTTATATTTTTGTGACAGTCATATTTGAAAAATTCACATTGCAGTCTACTAATCTGTTAGCCTGTAAATATAATTTTATTCATTCATTTACTAATGATGCCTCCCTCTTAAAATGCCTACTGAATTGACTGAATTTACTAAAGATCAGCGTAGCTTGTTTACTAAGGAGGGACTCTGATTTATGTCATTGCTTCTATAAAACTTCATACTTTTCCCCTCTAGACAATTCTCTTGCACCTCTATTTTCATTGATTCACTCTATATTTTATAGGCTGTTATGCATTTTTTGACTGGTTATGCTTTCTTGTATTCTAGCTGATTATTTATACAATGTGGTTGGTTAGTATAAATATGAGGTGTGTTCAGAAAGTAACAAGAATTTTAATTTTTTGAACAAAATATTTATTTATTCTTCTACATTGATGTTGTCGCCTTCAAAATTGTCCTCATTGGAGATTATGCACTTGTGCCAGCGCTTCTTCCAATCCTCGAAACAATTCTCAAACTCGATCTTTGAGATAGCCTTTAGTTCTTTCAGCGATTCGCTTTTAATGTCATCTACGGCTGTAAAACGACGGCACTTTAAGGTTCTCTTTATTTTTGGAAATAGGAAAAAGTCACACGGAGCCATGTCTGGCGAATATGGAGGCTGGGGCATTGTTACAGTACTTTTTGGGCCAAAAATTCACGAATAAGTTATGAAATGTGAGCTGGTGAATTATCGTGGTGCAAAAGCCATGAATAGTTTTTCCACAGTTCCGGACATTTTTTTCGGATTGCTTCACACAAATGGCGTTGAACTTGTAGGTAGTACTCTTTATTGACTGTTTCATCTGGTAGCTGGAATTCATGATGCACTATGCCATTAATATTGAAGAACACAGTGAGCATAACCTTCATGTTCGACCGCACTTGTCGAACCTTTTTCGGTCTTGGCAAGCCAGAATGCCTCCACTGGGATAATTGAGCCTTAGTTTCAATGTCATATTCATAAACCCATGTTTTGTCAACTGTTTTAATACGTTTCAGTAATTCTGCATCGTCGCTGACTTCATTTAGTGACTCATGAACAACTTTCATTCGCCGCATGCCAACATCATCAGCGACCTCTCTAATTGTGATTCGACAATTGTTCTTAATCATTTCTTTCACTTTTTCCACCTTTTCATCGGTTGTTGATGTGCTGTGGCATCCAGGGCGTTTGTCATCTTCAACATCTTCACGGCTTTCTTGGAAATGCTTATACCACTGGTAAACTCTTGCTTTACTCATAGCAGACTCACCATAGGCCTTTGTTAACATTTCGCACACTTTGTTACACTTTATTCCATTTTTTACACAAAATTTGATACAAATTCTTTGATCCATTTCTTTTAACAAACTAAAATAGCTGAGGTCATAAAAACACATCTAACCTTAGTGGCTGTCACAGACAAAGTCAACAATGAAAACAGTTGAAAGTTTTATCATACTTCAAGGGCATGTATACCAACATAATAAAAAAAAATGTTGACAATCGGACTCTCCAAGCCCGCGAAATTTAAAAATTCTTGTTACTTTCTGAACACACCTTGTATATCATAGTAATTGATTAATCACTCTAAAAAAGGATTAGAAAAATATGTTAGTATCTACTAATAAATATGTGCTTAATCTTATTAATATTTGAATCATTATGTTAGTGATAATCAATCAAGGATAGTCAATCAAGGAGAAAACTTAAAGTTTAAAGAAACAATTTAAAACAATTACACAATTGGAATTTGTAAGAATTTTGGATGGATTAATATGTTTAAATGTTCTTGCCTGGGGCCCATCAGACATAGTATATAAACCAAAAAAAGTTGGGCCATAGGTGAAGTAAAATATTCATATGTTAAATCTTTTTGCTCAATTTCTTATCTGATTTAATAAACTACTTTGTAATGTAATGTCATTTTGTTATTTTCAAACTGTATTTTTTATATTCCTTAAATACTTATTTCTTGTAAGATATTTGAATTATTTAGTTTTAATATATTGATTAGATTACATGAGTAAACAATTTCTTGCTTTAAGTTTGTTATGTAATTCTTTTCTGAATTGTTCATAAGCTGGACATTCTAAGATGAAATGGTTTAATCTTTCTGTTTGTTCTGTAGTACAAAGAAACACCATTTTGGTATGAAATATCGCTTTATTTTATAAAAATATTGATTGACATTTGAATGCTGGAACATCATCGTATTTATGTTAACTAGCTTTAAGCAAGTGTTTGTAAAACATTTGTAAAACAAAATTTGTATTTATGATTTTTAGTGAAGATGCAACATCATTTTTAGGTAATAAATAAATCATATATTCTATTTCCACCACCCTGCTTCATATGCCAAATTATCAACATATTCAATATTTTTTATTCCTACGCAGCTGGATACCCAATGTAATACAATTTCCTATTTTGTTTAATGATTTCTTTCATAATTTTATTATTCTAAAGGATAACTCAATGAAACACCGGTTTTTCAATATTGAATAAAGTACCTATTCTATATTTATAAAATGAAATATATTTAAATGTATCAATACATTGGATACATGTTGCCATTACATATGAAATCATTATGTACAAAAAATTACATCTGACATTTTTTTAATGTCTCCCCATGACTTGTTCTGCAAGCTGTAACTCAATTAATGAAATTTGCTATAGCCTTCAGACAGGTGTTCTCCTCAGTTTGGGTGATGATATTGCAGACATCTTCTTTTAGTTCCAGGATTATTTTGATAAACTTGTGACTAAATAACCCCAAAGGAAGAAGTCACAGGGTGTTAGGCCACATGACCTTATTGGCTAGTTCTAATTGCCATTGCATGAAATAATTCGCATTGGAAATAAATTCATCAAAAATAATTCTGTATTATGAGAAGTGTGATAGATAGTGTCATCCTGGTGGAACCATAGTTCATATTTAAACTATTAAGGTAAGGCCATGAAAATGGTTCAACCATATTCCTGAAGCGCCCATTTACTGTCATGGCATTTCCATCCTCTTCTTAAAAAAAGTAAGGCCCGGTGACCCCACTAGCCCAAAATCCACACAATTATTCTTTTAGGATTATTACCTTGGGCAGTTACATAAGGATTTCTGCCCCTCCAAATGTGACAATTCTGTTTATTAACATAGCCATTTAAATGAAAATATGCCTCATCCGAAAAGATGCCTGCAAAATTATAGTCTGCCTGTTGTTTCTTCAAAACTTATTCAACAAATTGTCTCTTTTTTTTGAAATGGTTTCAGTTGCTAACTGAATTTTGTAGGCCTGCATATGGAGAGCCTATTCAATGAAGGGAGCTTTTCTAGATACCCAACTATTGTGAACAACAGTAAATTGATTTTCGTGGACTCACAGTAACACTGTCGTGAACAATTGTGATGTTCTGATCAGCCAGCTGGAACAAGAATACACTGGTGTTTTGATATCACCCAATACACTGCAATCGAACCCATTGTCTCAAATATTACCATTAGCCTACGATGTATTATCATTAGGTGGATTATGATGACCTGGAGCAGTAAGAAGCTTCCAACAGTCTCTGCATGACACTCACCATATTTTTATTGTATTTTCAAGATTAATATTTTTTGTTCAATTGTAAACCATTCAATGATAACTAACCTCAAAAAAACTGATTAACAAAAACATGATATGTTGCCATGGCAACAATAGCTTGAAATTTTAATCAGGCATTCTGACTGAATAGCCTTTTATTTTCATTTATGATATTGGTGTATTGAATATCTTTGTAAGTTGCACATAGTTCTGCTATACAGCTGGACATATATTTTTCTAATTTATATTTCAAGTTTGTTTGTTTGAAGGACAATAAACTGCTGTAACTATTCTATTACTGTTTTTAGACTCATCAGTAAAACTGAATATGTTTTGTGTAATTGTTATTTTATGAAATTTGGGGATTCTTGTTATAAATGGCAGTAACTGTTTGAAATTTGTGTGTCTCAATGTTTTGTAAGTTTGTATAACATTTAAAATAAAGTTTTTAATGCCATCAGTACATCCATATCAGTGAATTTGTCACAGCTTGACATCATTAGAGAGTGAATCAAATCCAACTATATACAATGATTTTATGTAAACATTTTTTTTTGCGCCAATACAGTTGGTGACTTACTAATATACAATGTAGTAATTAATTCCAGTAAATTTAAACAGACCAGGAGTGTAACATCATTCATTATTTTAAGAACAATATAGTACTTAAAAAACTTGTGTCCATTGTTATTGTTGTGTAACATTACTTCTTATCTGTAGGGCTAGATCTTGTAAGCATTTATTAAAAATTGTGGTTGTGCTCCTTTCTTCCACAAGCAAAGGATTTAATAATGCGCATATCTTTTTGATCCTGTCTGACTAGTTCATTTATATTTATCAAAATTGAGTTTATTATTGATATTTATTCAAAAAATCTTATTTACTATTGAAATTTTCTTTGCCTTTAAAGTTAAATGAAAACAGTCTGGTATCTTTTCCTTGTAAAAATTAACAATTTACATGTTTCTGGATTAACTGTATAACAAATATATATAATATAAATACAAAAATAATAAATACAATATAATAATGTCTAATCCAAAACTTTCAATAGCCCTATAATGATTGTTGAAAAATATTTATTTTTAATTTCTTTTGTACTACATATGATAAAAGGAAGTTACCAGTGAATACAAAAGAAAGTCTGCCATGCATATTGGAGGTAGGGTATTTTAATTGATGATAGTATTTTTGATATTTCTGCTATGTAAATTGAAAAAAGTACTTCCTTTATACTTCCTTGTGGAAGCCTTTTGAAAACATTTCTGACGTAACCTTATTACTAAAATAAAACCTTTCTGTTACATAAAAAAATGTGGCAATAAAGAAAAAAATGATCAGGAACCTATAAATTTAGTTATTAAAATTAATAACTAACATTTTAGTTATTAATGTGGAGATACAGTAATTACATTGCCATAAACACTAGTTATATCTATATTTGGATCTGTTCATCCTTAGTCTGGGCCCAATGTACACAAATGGGAGTGGCAAACCCCAGAAAACTGTACTCTCTGAACTTATTAAAAGTAGAACACTAATGTAAGATGCTATATTTTTTTAAAAGGCGAAAAGCATATATCGCCTTCCTAAATGTAAGTGTGAGTGTAAAGTGTTGAAGTCACAGTGTGTGTGTGTGTGTTAGACTTGGATACCGCGAGGGATGTCTAAACCCTCATAATAGTGCACCTATAAATTAGTGTAGGCCTAATATTACATACCTCTTGTTGTGTTTTAATTAACTGATAATCAATTCCAATTAAGAGTTACCAAAAATTTGTAATTAAAAATGACATACTGAACTAAACACACAATGTCCGGTTTGAAATTTGTTTTTTCTTTACTACAAATTCAATGTTTTAATTGCTGGTACCTATTTCTGGATGTGTAATTGCTTGATGATAATGAATTTTGTTCTAATGTCTGGATCTAACTACTGTGGGGAAACTCGAATGATTAGCTGTCAAAATATCTTGTCAGCAATTAAGTTTCTGAAGGCTATATGTTATTGGATTTAGTACCATTAATGTGAAATAATCTTCATTAAAATAACTAATGGCTGTTTTGATTCTTTCCCCAATCATAATGTTGAAAGTCTTTCGTATTTTATAGATCTATGGTGTCCTCTAAAATGTATACATTTCAGAGTTTTTCACAGTAAGTACCCTCACTTGCCTTCACAGTATATGCAAAGTATCTCATTTTTGCACAGGGATTTCCATACATTGTAAGCACTGCTGTACTGGCAAAATATACCCCCATGACTACATAATTTAATTTAATTTCCTCTGGGGAGCTCATTTCCCTGAAAAATAATTTTAACAAAATTTGTATTTTGCAGGCCTTCTTTTTAATCCTTATAGCAGTACGATAGGAAAAAGACTTTCTGAGTTAGCTATTTCTTTAATCAAGTTATACAAACATACATTAAATTGTTCTAAGTTGAGCCAAATATCTTACTAGCTTCACGACTTGTACTGCATATGATGCGACATTTCACCCTTTTCTCAATAACAGTTTCAAATTGTATTATTTTTCTTCCTTTAGACAGGTTTATTTTGTCTCTATTTGTTGATATCACCACAACGTTAAAATTATGAAAAAATATTGGAAATCCAGTATTTACTTCAGTGCTATATTTTGTCACTAAAAGACTAATTGACCAGTTTAACGAAGAATGACTAAATAGCTGCTGATGGTTTCTTTAATTTATCTTTTGAAAAACCAGAAAGTTTCTTGGAAAAGTATGATGAGGTTACGAAAATAAATACCTCTCTACTGAAAGCAAGAATGTCAATTGCCAAAAACTTTAATGATGGCTTCTTTTACTTTCAATAACCAGACATAAGTAGTTATAACTGTTAAAACTGATTTCAACAGATATTCATGCACTTTAAAAAAAACATCTTATCCCTTTCAGATAACTGCTGAGCCACAATTCCAAAGCTTTTTACCATTATTTCCTTTGTTTCAGTAATCTACTTTAATCATCCCAAGGAGATTGGATCAAAACAAATAAACACTAACCTAATGAAAGTAAAAGGTTAAAAAATAATTAAAAAATGACACATTGTTATTAAACAATATTTGTACTAAAATTATGTATTTTAATTTAAAATTTAACACTTATGTGATTTTAACAATAATAAAATCACATGTAAGTATTTTTAAATCTACATATATTTATTTTCTTAAGATAAATTAAAAAAGTCCAAGTATATCAAATAAATTATTTAAGAATTGAGTTGAAATCAAATATTAAGAAAATTTTAAATACGACAAAAATTTTTAAAGGAAAAGTCAACATCAGTGATACACAAAGAACAAAATACAGAAAGATTTTTTTTAAAAAAAAAGAAACAAGTTTCATGAGTTATAAAATTTACATTATTTTCTATTCATGCTCTTGAAAAGTAATTAAAAAATGGAAATGAAAATTTAAAAGTGATGACACAAAGCCTCTGAGAATCGAGGTAATATTAATTAGTGCGTTCAAGGTTTTTTATAATATTCACACACTTAAAAAAAACCACAAATCCAATCAAGGATGTCCACTTTTAAATTTAAGTTCTGAAATTTGTAGTTTAAAAAAATTTGTACACACTATCACTTGTCTTCTTACGCTGGTTTCTGTGAGCCTTTCTTGCCAATCAGAGATTTGTGTATATGTGGAATAACACCTAAAAACAAAATTTTAAATGATATAACAGGTTTTGTAAATAATACTATAACTAAATATTTTTTTAAATTTTTTTATTTAGTGTCTTTATTCATTAAAAAAGGAATGTATGTATGTATTCTTCAATTTGAATTTTCCATAGTGTGATCAATTTACAATTAAGTTATCCAATAATTATATATATAAAATATTTGATATATATATATGTGTGTGTGTGTGTGTGTGTGAAATTTTCACATCTTTCCAAAAAAATTTAATAAGTAGAGAAATTCCATAAGGAGGAAGTTCAGAATATCAATTCTGAATTTCCTCCATATGGAATTTCTCTACTTATTGAATTTTTGTTTGAAAGACGTGAAAATTACATAAAAATGGTTTACATAAATCAAACTGAGTACGATGAAAAAAAGTCAAAATGTCAGCAGATATATGTAGTGATGAAAAACGTTATTGGATCTATTATTAGCTGCAGAGAAAATAATAGTCACATAACAGTTTGTAATTTATAAGACTACTGTATGGCAGGAGTACAAAAATAAATTACACACGAAATTTATGCATTGCACCTATCCAGCATCGACTATAAATAAATTGGCAATATGTTTTACACAGCCAGGAATCTTTGAGATGATAGAAAATGTTTGAAAACATGCAACCTGAACAATGTTAATGAAGATGTGCTCAAATCTGTAAAAATGATATGATAAAAACATGCATATCTGACCACAAATACAAGAAAAGGCCATGAGATATGCAAAAAGATTACAGCATGCTTAGTTCTATGCAAACTTAGTTGCCTAGACAAATTTAAAACACATCACATTAAAGAAGAAAAGATTATTTCAGAAGAAAGCAGAAGAGCATCTCAAACAGACTATGGTCAGTAGAAAACTGCAATATTAAAAACGATTTTAGAGGAATATGAAAATGATGTTTTTAATAAGGACAATTTCTTTTTTTAATGTCTACCAACTAAGACTCTTATCTTTGGACTATAAATGCTTTGGAGATAAAAAGTGCAAATAACAGATTATTGTTGTCCTCTTTGACAATATATCTGGGAAATAATTCTAATCACTGAATAAATCAAACAATCAAAAAGGAGTGAAAACGTTAAAATTAACTATGGCTACAGTAAAAAATCATTGATGAGTGAGATTTTTGAGGAGTGATGTGATTTACAATGATTATTAGTCAAATTTCATATACAAATGATCAGGCAAAAGAGAAAAGTTGTTCATTTACTTGACACTGTTCTGCATATACTTTTGTCATGAAAAAGTTATGGAATATAAAACTGCCCCCCCCGGAATACTACACTGGAACTTCAGCTGTTGGATCAGAGTTATCAAGTGCATTACAAAAAAAAAAAAAAAAAAAAAAAAAAAAAAAAAAAAAAAAAAAAAAGATTATTGGAACTAGTTATATTCAGCAGGCACGATATACCATGTTACTACCATTAGAAATTTGTGTAGCAGAATCTTCAGCAGATGAAGATATTTTAACTGCAACCACCGATTCAGAGGATAGTGCTGAAGATAAACCACAAAAAAAAGTCTAAGCTGTCCAAAAAAGAAATGTTAGCAGCATTTGAATTTATTCATCATGGATTTAAATTCTTAGAAAACTTACCAAATGTTTTCCAATCAATATACAATGTGTCTTAAAATTCATGAGACATCAAAGGTTTCAAAATTAATTATATGAACATGCAAGACTTGTAAAAACACTTTACCTCCACCAGCGATAGTAGCTTTAATTAAGCTATCAAGTTCTTCATCTCCTCTGATGGCCAACTGCAAATGGCGGGGAGTAATACGTTTTACTTTCAAATCCTTAGATGCATTTCCAGCCAATTCCAGGACCTTTTAATAGAGAATTTTGGTTAAACTTACTCAAAAATCACAAATATTAAAGTAGCATATAAGCTAGGTTGTATATGCAGGACCAACCTTAGTAAGGGCATTCTTATGTAACTAAATGTTTGTATGAAGGAAAAGTTGGTAATAAATAATTATAAGCACCACTAACAAGTGCTACCCTTTCTCAATTAAAGGTGGTCAAATAAACCATACATAATCAAACTAAACCTTCAGAATTGTTTATTATTATATACAAAGCTGAGTAGCTTTGTTACAGTATTTTTGAGGGAATAAAAATTAATTGATTAATTTGGAAGTTGACTTAAAAAGTTTGTTTAAATGTAAACTACAGTAAGTTGTATATTTGGGCAAGTACTTTGTTACTAAAAACATGTTATTGTAATAATTTGGTAAAATGAGTCAAAAAAGTTTGTTTAAATGTAAACTACAGTAAGTTGTATATTTGGGCAAGTACTTTGTTACTAAAAACATGTTATTGTAATAATTTGGTAAAATGAGTCAGACTGTTGGACCAAAACCCTAAATATCCATCACCATTAAGATACCGTAACCATACAACTAATGTTTTACACAAAGAAATTGCATAAAAGTTTTGTCGGTTAGTCAACCTGTTTGGCTGCTACAGTTCATGAAAATTACTTTTTTTTAAATAAATCAGACATTTTAAATAAATTTTGTTTCAAACAGACGAGAGAAAGTTAGAACCTAATACCCACTATTTTACTAAACAAATACAAATGTTTCCATTCAACTTTCTAGTCACTCCATAGTGGACAGCGGTGAAACTGGTATTTTAACATAACCAACAAAGATAAACATCAAATTTAGCAGTTCCAATGCATACAAAAAAATTAAAAAGTATACAAACACTTTGTTTGACATCTAGAACTCTTGAAAATATTGTTTTAAAATAACACATTTTGAGAGGTAACCATTTTGTTTGTTCTGAAAAAGTTTATGGCAGTTTAACCCTACATAGGTAAACAATCATTATAATTACAACTACTTTTGAAAAATGCATTCTAGTTTGTGAGTGGAGAAGAGAGCTGAGAGATGAGCTATCTTATTCATCCCCTCCCTTAAACTTAAGAATCTCATGTGCACACTTGTTTGACCTTTGGCAGCTACAAACTGGCAAGTCAACAAAATAAACTTTGTTCTTCTAGAATAACGGTAAACATGTTTTTTTTATTATACAAGGGAAAATATAATTTTTTAAAAAACATTTATTATAAAAAAATCTTTAGCCATAACCTCTTTACCTGAATTTCTAATGTAACGTAATTTTTTTTTTTTTTTTAACGTCCGACTATTGTGCACACTTGGGCTAATGCAGACAATGGGATGATTTTTAGCGTATGAAAATGCCAGGCCCTGGCCAGGAATCGAAATTGGGTCCTCAGGGTGAAAGCCCAGTATGCTATCAACTAGGCCACCGAGGCAGCTATTCTATATTTTAAATCTATGTAGCTAATATAAAATAATAATAATTCAATATCAGGTTAGATATTTATACTCTTAATTTCTTCAAATTTTTAACTGTAATTCTTTTTTTTAGTATAAAAAAGAAGCTGCATTAAATTTGTGTAGGAACGCTAACTACAGTAAAACAATACTGATCTTGTCCCCTCCCTCATATTTTTAAAATGTGTATATTTTCAGCAAACTAACATTTGCTATGCAGTGGTATTCCCATTTACGGTCTTAATTTGTTCCAGAACTAAGACTTACCTCAGCAGACTGCTGTGTGAGTCAGCATTTACAATAGAAACTTATGGAAAACATTTTTATTTATTCAAAAAATTAAAAACAGGATTTACACAATTTGAAACTTGTAAACGAAGACATTTAACATTTTGTTAAATTTTAAAATCTCTTGTTAAATTTAAATGTATGTAACATGATATTATTATAACTGTTTAAATTTTTTCTAACAAATTAAACACATTATACAAGTTGAAATACCAAGTAAAATGACAGTTTTAGGTAACATGACAGAAAAGGGAATAGGAGTGGGCATTCTCAGAAGAGATAACTATGAAATATCATTTAAGTTATTGTCCCACAAAAACCTCAAACACCTATCAATCAAAGACTTGTGTTTACTCAAACTCAGCACCATGTTTACTTCTGTAGTATATCACAAAGGGTATGTATGCAGAGTAGATTGTATTTTTTTCAAACTGTGATTTTAAAATATTTTTTTGTTTCAATGTATACCTTATCTAATTAACATGTATTCACCTTTGAAAAATAATTTTTGTACAGACTACTTACGATTTTATGCCGTTTTTAAGGAACTATATTGTGACGCCATTGCTGTTTACACTGCTCATGCCTATTACACATTCTGAGCCATTACTAAATATTAAGGTTTATTCCTTTTTATCTTGGTCTTAATGAAAACATTGTTAAAATGGCTTCTGTTATTTATGAACTTTGCAATTTGCCTTTTTTGTGTTAGGTTCACCATCTAACAACAGTGTCAGTCAAGTCATTGAGTATTTCTTCTATAGCTTTAACAATGAAAAACAAGTTACTTTCGTGCGGTAGCAAGTTCTGAGGTTGTGTGTCACTTTAATTTTAAATTTGTATCATATTTCCCGTGCTTCCCATGTTTTTATATTTTAGATTATTGCTTTTCGGCATATAATAAAGCATTTTAGTGAAAAAATCGAAAACAACCTACACTACCATTCAGCTCTTTAAAACAGATATATACACTTCACCCTTCTAAAAACATAATTATTTTAAAAATTAATGTGTAATAACCCTTCTTATAAAATAAAGGTGGGAAGCTTTTTATCATTCACCATGGCAGACTTGTTCTTTTATTCATTATTGTCATAATCAAAATGTTTTGATAAAAAAAAAAGAATACTTAGCTGGCATGGCTTTTTTGGCATGTAGATTTTTCTAACAGGCTTATTTGTACAGTTAGGTAAATAAAATTGTTTTATAGCCTATTAAAAGTATTGTTATAAATGATTTAAGCAACTTTTATTAAACCTGTTTTACTGTATAAGATTGCTGACTTTCAAACCATATAACCTATCAGTGATAAATATGACATTAACCACATTGTGTCAATTTTCATATTTTTTCACCAAACACTTAATTACATTCCCATCAGTAATAATATAAACTATGAAAGTGCAGAAACTACGGGAAGTTAAAAGTGACCTGCATAACCTCAAAATCACTAATGCACAAAAGTAAGAGTTTTTTCATAAAAAAAAAACGATTAATTAAATGTGAATAAAAAAAAGACTTAAGAAACAGACACAGTTGTCTAACTAAAATTGTTTATATACTACAACTATCAATATATTTACAATAACACTTATAACATGTGAATGATTACTACCTACTTTTACTTTAATTTTCAGTGACCTTAGCATAGTGAATCTAACAGGCTCAATGTAATGTAAATGCCCTATGACATCATAATACAGTTCCGTTAAAAATAGCATAAAATCATATAACATATTAGATTTAATCTTATGTGGGTGAATATCTCTTAATTTAATAACAAAGTATATAACAGAAGAAAAAAATTATTCAAAAAGCATTACTTCATTACAACAGTATAAATTTAGTAATTAATTTACCAGTTTTTGAACATTGGCACCATTGGTCAAATTTATTTATTTATTTACCATTGGTTAGAAAAAGTAATTCTTAGAGAAAAAAAAATATATTGTTGATCATGCTTATATAGCTCACCTATTTCATTTATGCTACTTTTATTTATCATAATTTTATTTGAATAAGTTTTTAATACAGTTTAGGCATCAAATTAAACACAGTAGGTTAGGCCAAAGTCTTTCTTGTTTTCATTTTTCATGTTATTCAGAATGTTTACAAATAGAGCTGATTAGGCCTAATTATTTGCACTAATTGCCACAAATTAATAAACAATACTGTTATATACTGTATTTAAATTAATTTCGTAAAATTAAAACTTGACTGCAACTGAATAGCCTACACCAAATGCATAGGTTGGGTTACAGATTTTTAATGTGAATTTTAATGTCACCATTAGTGGATAAATTAAATTCAGTCTATGGAGTCTATTACTTATTGAGCTTTGGTTTATTTCTAAGTAACAGTAAGTAATTAATCCAGACAAAAGAATGTTAATTAAGAGATAACAATATTATGAAACTAACCTCAGCTGTTAAATATTCCAAAATAGCTGCACTGTAAACTGCAGCTGTAGCACCAACTCTTCCATGGCTTGTAGTTCTATTTTTCAAATGCCTATGAATTCTTCCAACAGGAAACTAAAAAATGAGTTGATTAAAAAAAAATTAAGGACAGGTTTAAAAGTGCACAGTAAGCTTTATTTATAGCCAACACGATAACGGCTTGTTATTTTGGCGGTTAAATCTAGCTATGGAATAAAACATAACTTTAAAACCATATATTAAAAAATTAAGTTTAAAAAGTAAAGTAAAGAAGCAAATTTCAAAAATTAAAATATAATAGTCTAAATAAATTTACCTGAAGCCCTGCTCTTGCTGAACGTGAAACTGCTTTTGCCTTCGCCTTCCCTGAATCTTTACCAGCTTTTCCTCCGGCCTACAAACAACAACAAAACACCATACAATTTTTACTCAATTTCTAACAAAGTTCTATTTTAATTTAGATAAATATAATCTAATTAAAGTTAACATTATGTAATTAATGGATGGTACATAATTAAGGACGAAAAATTAGGATACATACCATTTTTTATGTGTAACTTTCTTATTTCAGCTTTCTTCTTCTCACCAACCAACGCTTAGCTATTTGCTACAACACGAACCCGCCAAACGAAGCTTTGTGGAAAACCAGCAAGTCATGTGATCTCAACAGCCAATGAGAACAAAGAATTTAATTTGAATTTCGTACAACCGCGCACTCTATCGATCATACTGCGATTTACCGTTAACTTCTGACAGAACAAAGAGAATAAATTTAGTTTCCGTCTGTTTTGTAATTTTCCCATTAGAGCATAAATAGTTTTAGGCAATAAAAAACATAGATTAACTACTAGTATAAACTACAAAATAAATCACAAAAAGGAATAACATTTTTACGATAACATTTTTATTATTTTAAAAAAATAATTATCTCTAATTAGGCCACTTATATTGGTAGCAGTTCATATTTACACAAATGTAATAATATAGAATTACAGTAGTAAGTATAACAATTAATTACTGTTAATAAATCCACAGTAGTTTATATTATATCAGGAACAAAAATATTCATTTATCACTTAATAAAAACATCAATATTGTAATATTTAAATTTTTAACCAAAAATACGTAGCATTAAAAAAATACAAAATAATGTTTGATGAATATACATTGGAATTTGGAGAGTTGTATAATGTAGCCTAGTGGAGTATCCAATGGATTTTTTTTTACTAATAAAAGAAGTTGAACCCCAGGTATTTAAATATAATCATATAAAATGAATATATATATTATACAAAATTATGATTATATAAAATTATATAAATGATAGAAAAGTCTTTTTAAATTTTATTTGTGGACTTAAATACAACAATGTTAATCACTTAGAAAAAAATTTAAATTTATACACACCATAACTTTAAACTTTAAGTGTGAAAAAACACTAATCATCTCCCTGAATTTTGTAGTATAAACAGAAGTTTGTACTAGCTTACTTTTTAGATTAAAAAATGTAAATTAAAAAAAGTTTTAGTTTATAAAAAATGTTTTAACCCATATTCAGTTTTAAAATATGATTTGAAATACAAACCAGTAAGACATAATTTAGATACTATTAAAATAAGCTCAGTGAACATAAAACAATGATCACAAAAGCAGACAAAGAGAATACAATAGTGATTCTTCCTAGTACTGACTATGTAAACAAAGTTTAAGATTTCATTGCAAACAATAACATCCAACTATTAAGTAAAAACCCAACTTTATCTTTTACCAGAGAAATCAATAGAGAAATAAGCAATAGTACTTCAATCTTATCAAAGGATTGCATCAGAGGATCGAAAGTACCAATTCACATGCCCTGATAATAAGGGGGCTGCCAAAAATACATAAAACAATTATACCTATTTCTCCCTTGGTAAATTTCAAACCATCTACAACTTACAATATTGTAAAGAAAATCATCATATTAATTAGAAATAAAATAGTTTTTGAAAATAATTTTTCAAGCCTGAAGAACAGCATGGATCTCATTGAAAGAATTAATAAACTAAAAATGAAAAATAACCATATTATGTTGGCTTCATTTATTCAACATAGCCAATCTGTATGCCAGTGTACCTATCAATGAAACCATGATTATATTAAAAGATAACCTCATCAAGCATTCTTCACTAACTATGTCAGAAATAAATAAATTAATTTTGTTAACTAAAACAATTCTGAAACAGACTTATTTAAAGTTCAATGACAAATTTTATATTCAAAATGAAGGTGCAGCCATGGGTTCTCCTTTTTCTGACATTCTGGCAGAATTATTTTTTTTACCATATCAAAAATGAATTTTTATGGTCTGATAGGAACTACAATAGATAAAAAGTAGTTTTCTACTACAGATATGTGGATGATATAATTGTACTTTTTTGAAGGCAATAGTAGACAACTGAAAAATTTTAATAAATTCCTGAACATAATATAACTGAACCTCCATTTCACACTGGAAGAAGAAACTGATAAGGCATCAAATTTTCTTGGTGTATCTATTTTAAAAGTAAACAATAGTTTCAAGGTCAGTGTTTATAGGATACCTACCCCAACAAGCCAGACAGTACATTCCTAATCCCCCCATCCATACATTATAAAAGTGGCAGCCTACAATAGTTTGGTACAAAGGTTAATTTCACTCCCTTTTGAAGGAAGCTATGGACATGAAGTGAACACAATAAATTACATAGCAATTTCTAATGGATATAACAGCCCAATTGTCAACAGCCCAATTGTTGAAAGGCTTATTGGCAAACAAAAAAAATCATTCCTGACAAACAAATGTACATTTCAACAGAATATGGATCACCTTTAAGCCACACCTTAAAAAAAGAATTAGCCAAAAAAAAAACATAGAAGTTTTATTCAGAACAACTAATAACTTACCAACATTACTAAAAAGCCATTTACAAATATGAGTGGAGACAACTTTGACCAAACCAGCATATACAGAATTAAAGTAGTGATTGCCCAAGCTGATGATATCAGTCAGATATCTTACTCCTTTAAAAATAGATTTAGAGAACACATACCCAGAAGTACATTATCTACAAACTCGGCTATCAAAGAACATCTTATGGATGAAAACCATAAATTTGAAGACATCCATACCAACATGGAAATATTATATTTATGTAATAAAAGCAATTATATGAATGTGATTGAAGAGTTTGAGATTTATAAGAATAAAAAATCGGACCCACATAACGTCCTGAATAACAAAACTCTCATTTAAATCAAATTTAGTATATGACATGGCTCTAAGGATAAGTGATTTAAATAACTAATATAAACCTAACCGACACAAAATAACTGCTAACATTGATGGGCATGCTATTACTGATGAAGGCTCCGCAGTCGAGAATGTAATGACATACAAGTTGCACATATTATTTGGCCAAACCAAATTTTATTGTGTGTACTTTAATCGTGTAATTGTGTTTAGTGTTGAAGACATGTGTTTTCAATGTTTTGTTCAACTTTGTGACGACCTTGACAGAGGGATTTGACATTTTGTATTACGGCCTGAAGATGAAACAATAAAGTTTCAAAACTGCGGTAGCCTTTACGAGGTGAGTAATAAAGACCACTAAACTAAAGAAAATAGGTAATTAACCTAATTTTTTTAAAAAATGTAAATTTGTTACCATTTTAAATTTTGAAGAACTTATCACAAAAATATTGATTAATCCATAATGTTTATAAAACACAAATCAAAAGCCTGAAAATTACAAATTTCATAAAAATTGGTTCATAATTTTACAAATATTGTTTTTTTGCAGTCATTTTATTTTGTTTTGTTTTTTAAATCATTTAAATTTTTTTAATAAAGTTTGGTAGCATATTTAATTATTAGAAATGTTCAGCCTGTAATGCCACCAGTAATAATAGTATTAGGTTCAATTAAGGCAAATTTTGTTTTTGAATTTTGTAAAACAACAAGATACAGTAACACAAAAGTAATAAGCGATTCACATTTAATTTTATAACATATGAAATTTATAATGAATATCACTAAAAAAAGTTTATATACACAAAATTTATTTTTACATTTTGTTTATATTTCTATTTTTATCATAGAAACACTTGTTTTTTATTTTTCATACATTTTTAGTAATAATATTTAGGTTGCTTCAATGTGAGAATTTTCAGATTACGTTAATATCCAGATTTTTTTCAGTTAGGAGGATTTACAGTACTTAATTATTAAGTTCAAATAAACCAATCTTTTCCAGTCATTTTGAAACACAAAATAAGATAATGTAAAAGTGATGATCACTGGTTCAAGTTTATAATACCAAAATAATTTTCTGTTTTTTTAAGAAAACTACTTTGTAGTTAGAAATCTTAAGTTAAAATTGTATTTTTAAATTTTTTTTTTTTTTTTTTTTTTTATTATTACTATACAATTGTCACTAGTCACTAGATGACTAACCTACAATATTATTCTAAAATAAATTAATCACAACTGAGAACTCCCAACAGAGGTCCCAGTATTTACACTAAACCAGTTCAAACGGTTGCTGTCTTTTTAGCCTTCTCTCTAAATGAGTGTTTTCCAGGAGCTGCAGAATATCAGTGCTGATGTGTGAGTGGAGTCTCTCCTCGTGCTTTGCTGCCAGTCTCTTAGCTTCTTCTCTGATTGTTGGAATTTTTAAGTCCCTGTGAAGGTCGTCATTACGATAATACCATGGGGCGTCAACAATGTTCCTTAAAACTTTATTTTGGAAGACTTGGATTTTTTTGATTTGGGTTTTAGCTGCACAACCCCAAAGCTGGATCCCATAGGACCATAAGGGCTTAAGTATTTGTTTGTATAATACAAGTTTATTGTGTACTGACAGTTGTGATTTCCTACCAATCAGCCAGTACATTTTTTTATACTTTATGTCAAGTTCTGTCCTTTTCTTTTTATGTGCTCTACCCATCGCAGCTTCACATCTAAGTTCATTCCAAGATACTTTGCAGTGTTATTGAATGGAATATTTGTGCTATTAATTACTATCGGAACATACTTATCCTTTTTATAAGTAAAGTCAACATGCACCGATTTACCCTCATTAATTTTAACTCGCCACTTTTTGGTCCAGGTAACGAACTCATCGCATGCTTGTTGCAGTTTTACAGCTGCTACTTTACTACTGTCTCCCACACCCAAGAAAACTGTGTCATCAGCAAATGTGCCGATTGACACACAATCCAGCTGCGGGATATCAGCTGTGTAGAGAAGATAAAGCAAGGGTCCCAGAACACTGCCCTGAGGTACACCCGCCTTAATCTCTCTCATGCTAGAGAATGTTCCCTCCTGCCTAACCCAAAACATTCTGCCAATTATGTAGGACTTCAAAATTTCAGAATATGTTTTTGGCAATATTTTTTCCAGCTTAGAGATTAGCCCTTCGTGCCAGACCTTATCAAAGGCCTGGGCAACGTTTTAAATAAATACCACAAACATTGATGTCATGTTAACACGACACTTTAATGAGAAATGTAGCACATTTTAATAAATATAATATTTATTTATATAAACACAGACAAAGTTGAGATCATATATCATTTAGCCTCAAAAACTATAAAAGATATCTGATGAAAGAAACCTTGTCCTTTTTATAAATAACATTAACCTTAACCTAAACTAATATAATAAAAGATTTCATTGTACAGTTAAATTAATTTTAATGTTTGGTGTATCATTGGAAACCACTAACATCTGTGCAAATAATTATACAAATTTAACAATTTTCATATGTTAAGGGAATTTGAATAATTAAACACGATTATGTTGACTACAAACAATCATGTAACCATAAATGTTTTCCTCTTGCAGTGATGTAGCAATGGGATACCGCCTTCTCACCTAAATGTCACTCCTTTCCCCAACCTGCACTGGACTTACTTGAAGTTAATTTTGTCAATATACCAAATTTCACAATCAATCAATGTATTTGGTACTCAATTTGCTCATTCAAAAATGGTTATACATGACTACCTACATTGACAAGATACTTTCAGTATGCAGTTTTATTGTAAAGTTTAACAATACCAGAAGGGGTCCATAATGCAAGGATTGGCGATGCACTACAGTTTTAGTATTACCTCCAAATGTATAAACAATAAAATGTAAAAACTTTAATATTCCACATGTCTTTCTAGGATATTCACAGCATATGCCAAGCAAAATTAAGGCCTCGTTCAGTCCACTTGCTCAGGAGCTGAAAAAAAAAGTTTTATTACTATTGTAATAATATATAAAAATATTATCTAGACAAAACGTAAATTTAAGATTACCTCATACAAGCCTGTCCACATACAATGTTTTATCTGTTCAGATAAGATGTATCAGACAAACCACTTCAAGTTTTCACCTAAAACTGACAGGTCATCTGAAGCGAATGGAGATGCACAATCTTTCAAAAAAGTGATAAACAAGGGCTTTGATCACAGACATGACATCAATGGACAATCAAATCTGCATGTCAGTGGTGGATCCATGATTTTTCTGAGGGGCAGGGGGCAAATGTGTTCTTGCCTATGGTGACCATATTTTCCCTCTTAGAATCTGGGGCATTATGATAAAAGAGGTGGGAGATGGTTGTGAATTAATGAGTCAGAAACCATGAAGTATGGTTATAGTCATCACTGCTCTTACATAACACAAACCACAGAAGGAGGTGTATGGAATATGCATTGTATTTAGTAAGAAATTTTACAAATTAATAAATTGTAATTATGAATCTAAAGGTAAGAGTTGTAATATTAGAACAATTCAATGAAACCAAATTATTTTAATCCAAAATTTTGTAATGTATAAAAAAATACACAACAAGAAAAACAATACAATAACAATGAACAATATGGCAAAGATTGGAAAAACGAAGTGGAGTTTTATTATTACTATTAATTAAGACATATTTCAAATACAACAATAAATTGTAACCATAAAACATAAATATAAACAACAATTAAATTTCTAAAGAAATCAAAACATAAGCAAATTCAAAATTATTACAGTTAAATCAATTCATATTTAGATTTAAAAATCCATTTCAGATATCAGAAGAATATTTTTCAATTACTCAAAATAACATTTATTCTTAAATTAAGAAAATGATTCAAATATAATTTAATGGTTGATAAACTTGTAGCTGAATTGAATTTGCAATTGAAAATTATGAAACTGTATCTTCAGCTCTTATAACTTAATGTACTACTAAAAATTTTAACAAACAAAATTAATTAGTTATCATTTTTCTAACAATACACATCAAATATCTAGATTTAATTATTTACTAAAAAAAATTATGAGCATCACATTCATATCCAGCAGTTTATAATAATCCAAGTTTATGCACTAATGTTCTATAGTCTATTCTTGAGGGGAGAGTTGTGCAGACCTCATTCAAAATTAATTTTAAAAGGAAATTTAATTTGATTATTTAAGACATGCAATGCAATGTCATCTTGACATTCACTGAAAAAAAAATTGTTTTATTTTTGTTTTTCTAAAATTGTTTTAAATTTAATGATAGGCTTTATCAATTTAAAATTTTGTACTTAGTTTATTTCGTTTGTTTAAATTTAATAAATATTTGTTTATAATTTGCTAGAATTTCCAAAAGATTAAAAATTTTCAAAGTTCACTAACTAATAAAAGTATTGTTTGAACTCACCAAAATTATCCAGTTATTCTATAAAATTAATGGATATATATTTTTCACTAATATATTTTTCAAAATTATTTAATCTTTTTTACTTCATAATAATAATTATTGAAT
This sequence comes from Callitettix versicolor, assembly GCA_022606455.1. NCBI lineage: Eukaryota > Metazoa > Arthropoda > Insecta > Hemiptera > Cercopidae > Callitettix > Callitettix versicolor. Next base: position 53,461,835 of record CM040183.1, read on the forward strand.
GATTACACTTTTTTTACTAATTTACTAATATTAAGTTCCACTTCCTACTCACACAAACTCAGAACTTTTGGTATCACGAGCCAAACATTCTTGTGCACTCGCCAGTGTCTACTTAAGCTTACCTTCAAAAGATGCCTTTTCTTTCACAAATTTAGTTTTCACTGCCTTCGATATTGCTTCGCCAGGTAAGTGCATTGCTCCTAACAGATCATACAGTTTTACTTTATGAAACTGAATTTATAATGGATTTACAAACAAATTTGTTGGTGTGCTGTTTAGATTATTTCCAATAAGTACTTATTTTCGTTAGGCTACGACATCAGCACTGGATTGTCGTCAGCCATTGTCTTGGCTCATATGTTGTGTTTATAACTTTCTTTTCATAACCTACTTATAGCTTTCAAATTACCAATTGTTGCAAATTTTATTAATTTAAGATAGTAATAGAACAAATTTGAGAAAATACATAAATACTTAATAATTGCTAAATTAAAGAAATAACCAGGAAAATACATATATTTTTTTAATTTATAAAAAAAATATAATAAGGACACTGTAGTGGTTGTTTTTTGTCTAAAAAAAAAAACAACACACAACGTTTTGAGAATAAGGATCAACTCTCGTTCTCAAGCATCTAACTTAAAACCTAAACAAACAACTAGAACATAAGTCTAAATGTCCATGGAAGTATAGAGTTGACAAGAGGTACTTCCAGTACAGTAGTGTGATGGCTAAGGTTCAATAATTGGGATCTGGCACTGAAGGACTCTTTGCTTGAGCTCATTGTAAGAGGAGGAGTGAAACTAAACTGTTACCATTTATGCCTCTGGATAGCAGTTTTTGACTAATAACTGATGTTACTGACAGCCATTCCTAACTAGTTAATTAAAAAGTGTATTGTTATATCTTTGTGACTCAGGGGGTAATAGTCTAGATAAATATGGCTAGACCTGCTAACATGTTGTGAGTGTGCATGTGTGTCAATGTCAGTCAGAAAAAGGAGAAAAAATAAAGCTTATCTTTGCTAAATTTAGAATTACAAAACTTTAATATTTATATGTATATATTAGGAGGTGAATTGTTTAAGCACCTTTGTTTATTAAATAAATAACCATTGATACAAATAAAATAGCTTAATATTAAATTTTGAAATATGTCATAGTAATCATACATGGACCCATGAATTATTAAATATTTTAATAGACTTCTATATATTTAAATTTTTGTTCATTTATGTAAGTTATGTCGTTGGTTCCGATGGATTGGTTTTTTAAAAAAAAATCAAATTTGAATTTTACAAAACCGTTTATTGTAATAATTATAATAAATAGGTATAACTCTTATGCCTAGAGGTAACCTGTTGTACAGTGTTGTTCACACACTGGATTAGACTCAACTAACTTAACAAAAGCTTTGTTACAATGCAATGAGAAAAAGCTGACATAGCTATTCTAAGAAATGAACATCTGCAGGATTATCTATTGTATGACATTGTCCATTGTCTTAACCTTAATTACACTATATAATTCCTCCATCCCTAAACAAAACTTCCGGGGGTGGTCGAGTGCTGGGTTGATGTTGGTCTATTTCCGCAAATCTTTTAAACGCAATGTAAATAATCCCCAGGAGAAGACTTCCAAATATGATGATTGTCCAGATGCTGATTTTTGTTGTAATAACTGAATGTTGTTGAATTTTTGATATAGCATCTATATTAATTTTTTCTATCCAATTTCTTTAGATTAATGGAGAATTCTGGTCGTTGACTGACTTCAAGATGTAATCCAGAGGCATCAGATGACCACCTATTGTTTCTGATGAATGATACAATTGTTTATTTTGATAAAAAATTGAATAATTGTTGGGACTGATTAAGTAGATACCTTGAAGTGTAGTTGCTGTAGTTTCCTTTTGACTCATAAATTTTAACGTTTCCTTTTGAGGTAAAATTGCCAAATATTGGTTCATTTCAGGAATCCATATTATTAAATTTTCAGGAAGCTCCAATGCAGTATATTTGCAGCTGTCCGTCTTGCTGGATTGTATTATAGATGTTTTGCAATCAAGATTATGATTAGTTATTTGTTCCAATGAGCATAGAGATTTTGAATGAATTTTGTTCTTACAATTTCTGTTTAAACCTAAGAGTTTTTTACCTTACCTAACTTAGATTTAGACATTAACATATATTTTACTCTAGGAATTACAGTTACATACCTGATTCATATTTGGTTTGTACAGATAACAACTTATAAATATTATAGTCTGTTTCATCTACAATAGGCAATTTCAGCAAATATACTATTTCTTAAGCTCTAATTTTACAACTTACGCCTATTACACTTTCAAATGCCCATATATTTTCTATTTTTGGTTCTAATGGTAATTTATTATTATAGAACTGATGAATTTTTTGTATTTCATTGAAAAATTCTTTTGTGGAAATTATACTTGAGTTAAGTATACCTAGTTTGCAAAAGGTTAGACTACTCTCTATATCTTGTACTAAACTTAACAACATATTAAACAAAATTTGTAATTGATTAAGAATATCTTGGAATTTTTCCAATTCTACATAATCATTCAAGTTTCTATTTACAATTAGAAATTTGTCACTTAGTTCCTTAAAATTTTCTCCAATTACATTTACTGTCTTATTAAATTCTACAATAATATCTGTACTAACTGAATATTGAGATTAAATTTGATTTTCCTTGTTAAATTGATTAGTATTTATCTCTTCTAGCAATTTATCATATTTTTGGCTATCATAGGCATCTAAGTTTCCAGTAATGGTTTTTAATATTGAACTTAACCCATTAATAATGCCTCTAGTTTTCCTAATATTAACTTTATTTTCTACAAAAAATATCTCTAGCTTATCTTTAATTACATTTCTTGTATGTTTAATAAATCTAAAATAGCTGACAATATCTCTAACCTTACTACTATTATCTGTTACAAATTCAATAACTCCATTTATATTTGCTAAGCAATTAGCACAATTCACATTAAAATAATTCAGTATGTCTTTGTAGTAAAATTCAAGATTATTTAATTGAGTTAAAATTTCTTCTAAAGTAAAATAGTGTACAAATGTGTGATGTGATAATTTAAGTTTTGCTAAGCCTAAATCAATTAGAATCACACCTGGATTTTGCGTGATCTTCTTTATTTCGGCTGCTCCCGTGGTCACTACCTGGAGGAAGAGGAGGGACCTGGAACAATATTATAAAAGGATCATTAGATTTTGGAATTTTACTGATTTTCCTTGGTCTTTTAATTTTTGGTAGATGGATTTTTTTGTTTGGTGTTAGGGTGTCTCCATTTAATTTTCGCAGTTTTTAATTCTGCATTTACTGAAGTAACTTCTTCTTTCTTCTTCTTCTTTTCGTTTCACCCTCTTTGGGGTACGCTGAATCAATCATTTCTTGCGCGCTGTACTTTTCTTTGTTCCCAGTAGCTCTTCATTCTTTCCGATCTTCTATTCCTCTCCTCTTCCGAAATGATAGGTTTAGGTCTTATTTTGGTTTTATCTTGGAATCTTATTCTTTCGTCCTTGGTACTTATCTTAGCAGCTTGGTCAAGCAGTGAATTTTCTTTATTATATTTGTGAACTTCTTCTTTATTATATTTGTTTTTAATTTAATTTTGTTTCTGTACAGTTTTGACAGAAACACCAGAAGGAATTTTGGATACTAATTCTCTATTGACATTCCTTTTAGTTAAAATATTTTGGTTTGTTTCTCTAATAAGTTCAATCAATTTTTGTGTCCTTTCTTTGTGGGTGGTAATGTAATCATTCATAACTTGTCTCTTAACGTTAATATCTAAAAGTGAATTGGAATTTATGTGTCCATTTAAAATTTCAAAAGAAGTTAATTTTGTTACAGAATGTATACTGTTGTTGTAGGCAATTTTTTTAAACAGGTGTCACAGTTGTTTACAAAATTTTGAATATAATTTTTTATATTTGGCCAATAATATCTCCTTTTTATTTGTTTGTATGTTTCCTGAATTCTACGATGGTTTGTATTCCCTACATGATAATTTTTTATGATTACTGAACCTATTCTTCATCGGTTATGTCCACTAATTTTGTGGTACATTTAATTAACCATAGTTACGAATTTTTAAAATGTCTGGCTAAGCAAGTTGTAAATTTTTCATAAATATCGTTTTCAAAGTATAGACTATATTTTATATTTGGTATTAAATATTGTTTTACAAAATTTACGGCATCATTATCAAAATTATTTTTAGACATCTCTACAATGAATCTTGTTTTACTTTTGTTAAATAATTTGGTTCTGGTTTTTAAATAAATAATAATTCTGGTTTTTCCCAAAATTAACAGGTTCATCCAAAATTAGCATTTCAATCACTGTGTTACCTTCATAATTTGAATGTAACGTTTGATCGTTATCTTCTGCTGATGCCAAGTCGACTAACATATCTTCCGTTTCGTCTATGTTAGCTAACATCGATTGAGCATCGTCTACTTCTGGAAGTCCTTCATCTAATTCCGGAAAATATAAGTTTACTGATTCTACTACTGTTTACTGAATGTCTTGATCGGTCATTAAACCTGATTTCACTGGACTGGTATCGCTAACGTTTAGTTGTATTCTAGAAAGTGCGTCAGCGTTTTGATTTAATTTGCCCTTTTTATACACTATTTGGTAATCATATTCTTCTAATTTAAGTCTCCACTGAAGAAGTTTAGAATTTGGTTCTTTGACTGAAAAAAGTCATTGTAAAGATTTATGGTCCGAATAAATTTTGAATTTTCTTCCATAGATATAGGGTCGAAAATATTTAGTTGCCCATACTATAGCAAGTAATTCCTTTTCTATTGCCGAATAATTGATTTTGCTATCACTTAATGTTCGACTCGCATAGGCTATAGGTAAATCAGCTCTATTTTTATTTTGGCTAAGCACTGCTCCGACCGCAAAATTACTTGCATCCATAGTTAAATTTAATTCCTTTTCAAAATCTGGATATTGCAACAAAGGTTCATTAGATAATATATTCTTGCAACTTTCAAAACAAATTATATAATTTGGGTAGTCTATTTTAATTGTTGCACCCTTTTTCAAACAGTTTGTAAAAGGTGTAGTAATTCTAGCAAAATTTTTAATGAATTTCCTATAGTATCCCAATAGACCTAAAAATTCTAAATTTGTTTGGTGGTTTTTGGAATTGGGTAGTTTTTAATTGCTTTCACTTTATCTGGATTTGGTTTGACACCTTCTGCTGTTACTAGGTGACCTAAATACGCTACTTCTTTTCTAAGAAATTCGGTTTTATCTAACTGATTTTTAAAATTTGTTTTCCTTAGTCTGTCAAAAACTTCCCTAAGTCTTTGTATGTGTTCTTGGAGACTGGTTTAATAAATTATGACATCATCTAAACATACTAAGCATGTTTCATTTTGAATTCCCCTTAAAACATTGTTCATAATTCTCTGAAATGTGGGAGGACTGTTTTTCAGACCAAAAGGCATTCTTAAGAATTTGTAATGTCCGGTTTCTGTAAAAAATGCTGTTTTTTCTATACTGTCTGGGTCCATTTCCACTTGGTGAAATCCTGAGGCTAAGTCCAATGTCGAGAAATATTGAGATCACCCTAATTTCTCTAAAATATCTGTTATATTTGGTAAAGGAAATCTGTCATCAATTCTTTTTGAGTTTAGGCCTCTGAAGTCTATTACTAGTCAAAATTTTTGTTTACCGGAAGTGTCCTCTTTTTTGGGTACAATCCAAACTGGAGAGTTCCACGAGGATTGAGAAGGTTGAATAATTCCCTGATTCAGCATATCATCAATTTGTTTGTTATCTTCGTTCTTATAAATTTCTGGATATCTATAGTTTTTAGAATATATGGGAACTTTGTGGTTCGAATTATATGTTTTATTTGATTAGGGAAGGTCAAGTTATTTCCATCAACATGAAAAATATCTGCATACTCTTGTACTAATTTAGTAATGGCAATTTTTTCTTCTGAATTCATGTGTTCTACTCTAATTTTTGATAAATCAAAAATATTTTTTTGACCTTTGTAATCAGTCATTTTAAAATTAATCCTATTGTCCAATGTTTTTAGTTTATAAATATTGTAATTACTTAGGGGTTCTAATTTAAATCTATCATTTATAGTCAGTTTAATATTTCTTGATGTGTTGTTAATAATAGGACAAAGAGCTTCGCCGTTACATACTGTTACTTAACATTGAGGAATGTCTAACCCATTTATTTGTTTATATGCTAACACTCCTTCACTGTTATTTATATTATTTACTGAAATTTTCATAATTTGACTGGTTCTAGCTTGTACTATGTAACTTGAAATTTTTTGTTTAACAGGGTCTGTTCTTTTTTGTGATACGTCTTCTTCCGTGTTAAAATGAATAGGAATCTTCTTACCACACAAGGTTAGCTTATTATTTATAAAATCCAAATTTATTCTCAAATTTTTAATGTTATCCAAACCTAGCAATAGATCAAATTGTTTATGGAAGTCAAACAGGTAAAATTTCATTGCCTTTATAAATAATAAATGTAGTTTACAACTAAAGTTTTCTTTTGAAATGCTATATGCAGTGGTTACTTCAAAGGGTTCCTTAATTATACTTGTTTTAAAACATTCTAGGCCTAGTGATTTTCTTATAAAAAATCATGTACTACCTGTGTTGATTAATATTTTAAAGTTAGTATTCAGATCGTATATAAAAGATGACTGATTGTTATCACTCCTCAGATTCATTATCGAAAATCGGTTCCTGAGTTGGTCATCTCTAAAAAATTATTCTTTTAGGATTGTGAGGTTAAATGGTTATCTTCACAGTCTTCAACAGGTGTGGTTGTAGTTAAAACATTGTTCTTCCAAATTTTCGTCTGTTATAAACAATCTAGATTTTGTATTGTCTGTTCAACACTGTTATCGCTCGATTCAGTGTTTTGTCCTGTTATTCAAAAAAGTTTAGAATTTTGCCCATGTGTTTGTCTAGTGGAAATACTCATAGGAGTTGGTGTATATGTTTTGTTTTGGGGTAATACATTAGGTTTTTGATTTCCATTGTTCATAAAAGGACTTCACTGTTGTTGACCATAGTTAGCAAAGGGAGGTTTATAAGAAGGGTTACGTTGTTGGTATGTTTGTCTAGGAGTTTGGTTAAACTTTAATTGTTCAACATATGTAGGTCTGCGTACAACATTTTTTTGATTTTTTGGAAAAACTATCTGCTTGTTTGTTTGTGAAAACATTTATTACTTTTAAATTGAAAATCATTTGTCAGCATGTTAAGTGCCTCACCCAAAATTGTAAGATTTTTCGTTCTCATAAGAGAACCTAATGGTTCCTGTAGCCCTCTTAATAAAACTAGTAATGCTAGTTTTTGAATGTACTCGCATAGTACCAAATGGTTACCTACTTCTTTATTTACAAAATATGCTATTTTGCAGGTTTAATAGTTTTTGGATTCTGTCATAGAATTTAAATGGTGACTCATTGACTTCTTGTTTTAGTTCAGCCATTTCGAGATTTAATGTAAAGCAGTCTCTTTTGTCTGAATAACAAGATAAAAGTGTTTTCCTTACATCTAACCAAGCATAGCTATTAGAACTTACAACTAATTCTAAAACAGGTCCTTTTAACTTAGTTAAAATCGTTGACATCAAATATTCATTTTGAAAGTCTTCGGGATTACTAGCTATGTAAAATTTAGCAACTACTTTGTCAAAATTTGATATGAATCTACTTAACATTGTAGGTTCTCCGGAATATTCCAGAATCATATCTAGATACTAATTCTTTAAAACAGGAGTTGCCATTGTTCATTTTTAATTTATTTTAAAATTTTTTAAAATAAATATATATATATTTTAAAATATTTTAATTTTAATTTTATTTATTTCCAAATATTAAATTTCCTTATTTAAAATTTCCTTCAGCGACTTCTGACAAGCCTATATGAATTTTCCTTCTTTATGATAAAAATTTGAGTAGCCTATACATGTTCTAATTAACTGATATTAAGAAAATAAGCCGACTTTTTGTTGATAGCCTTTATAAGAATTTCTAGTAGAAATAGCAATATATTATAACATATTATGTATACTTATAAGCATATTCTTTTTAATACATGTTGTCTTTCTTTTAAACCTATTTTAAATAATTTAACTGAGTGTGAAGCAGTTTGTGAGTAGGGTACTAGTCGTTTATACTGTACTTGTTCTTTATTGTATAAAAAGCCAAAAAATAGTACAACTACAGAGTCTATTTAAATTTTTTTTTTGTAAATGTGTTTTTTTTAGAGAAAAGGTTTTTTCAAACCATTTTTAAAGAGTTTAAGCAAATATTTGTAAATTTTGTTGATATTGTTAGTTTTAAATTTAGTTAATAAGTAGCCATTATACTGAATTTATTTATTGTTAGTTAACTCCTTTCATTAATGCAACTTGTAAAACTTTCAATTTGAAATAACTCTAAAACTAACCATTAGAAAAAAAAAAAAAAAAAGACATGTTTTTTTTTACATTTTCAGAATATTATAATGAAATAAATACATATAAACATCAGTTATATTTGGGATCTATTTTTGGTAGTTTGACTGTTTAAGGTGGAATAAGAAATTTTAAATCTAGTTTTTTCACCCGATTTTAAAAACAAAAGAAGCATATGTAAATTAGATTAGTTATAAAATTTATGAAAACAATTTTTGGTAAATGGTTATGTAAAATTCATAGTTTAAATGTATTTTAATGTCAAAACTTTAAACATGCCTTTCCTTATTTTACAACAGAATAAGAACTTATTCTAAATCTAGTTTTTCCATCTGATTTTAAAAACAAAAGAAACACATATAAATTGAATTTGTTATAACATTTTAAAAAACGTCATTGTAAATGTTTTTGTAAAATGGATAGTTTAAAGTAATTTTAATTTCAAAACTTTAAACTCCTACAATTCTGAAAGGAGTTTCATTACAATAATGAAACTTAACACTAATTGAAACTAACCAATTACAACAATATACAAGGAAATCGTTTATAGTAGACACTCAAGGGACTGGGCAATCTCGTCTACTATAAACGATTTCTACTTAATACGATGTATCATGTACAGTTGACAGTATACTATAGGTGATAGAGTTCATATATACATAGTTGACAGTCTATTGTAAACGATGCGCACAAACAGGGGCTCATAAAATTTAAAATACACACATACTGAAATTCAGAAGCTTTTATTTGTGAAATAGGTATATACTCATACACAAAAATGTGTAAATGAATTACCTTCTCGGTATATACTCGAACATGAAGATTGTATGTAATAATGAAAAATGAGAAAATGAATTAATTTTTATTGAAGTAAAGGGTTATTAAAGTTTGTTTCTTTTTCGCAATCACTTCTTGGGAAAACTGATGCTCAATATCAGTACATATGTCGTCAAAATTTCCGTTAATGGGCTTCCCATTGGTTAGTTGATAAGCACGAAGAATCTGACAAGCAGCATATGCTTCAACTATATTGGGAGGCTCACCAAAACTTCTTTCTTCCTGGTCGTTTTCTTCATCATGGTCATTCTCGTTGTCGATAGGTTGATGAGGTCATACGTTATCCACGATGTCTTCATCAGTCAAGGATTCACATAATACAATGTCATTGTCAATATTCAAGAATTCTTCAAGTGGACAAGGGGTGTTGAATTTTCCGATTGCTGTCTGAAGATCCAAATAAGCTTCATCTTCTTTAGCAGGTGCTGCACTTTGGACTTCGGATGAAAAGCCAGCGTGAGCAAAGCAATGTGCAATCGTTTCCATAAAACATTATTCCATGCTTTTGATACCATAATGATACCTTCCAGAATATTAATTTGCGTGTGATCGCCACTGTCCAATTTCTGAATGATTTTATACACCAACTCTTTTCTGAAGGACACTTGTAGACAACGAATAATCCCCTGATCCATTGGTTGGAGGACGGAGGTTGAGTTAGGGGGTAAGAAAACCAGCTTAATATTTTTCAATTTCTCGATGTGGGGATGAGCTGGACAGTTATATACGGTCAGTAATATTCGCCGTTTTTCCTTCCCAAGAGCAGAAACCCATGATCTGAGGAACTTCTCAAAAATAAAGATGTCATCCATGCCTTTTTGTTAAAATCGTAATCCACAGGAAGGATTCGAACATTTTTAAAACAACGAGGGCTTCTTGATTTTTTAATTACCAGCAATCTTTTTTTATCAGTTCCTGTCATGTTTACTGTTACCAAAACGCCTCTCCTTAAGACAGCTTCCCCCACTGCACTTCTCTCCTTTAAACTTAAACGTACCATCAGGAGGCATTCTAAAAAACAATCCCATTTCATCAGCATTATAAATCTCATTGTCAGTATAACCATCCCTGATTTTTGGCCAAACATTTGAAAGCCAGTACCCTGTAATAGCACGGTCGACATTAGCTGACTCACCCGAAATTTTGCCAAACGTAATGTTGTGACGAGAGCGAAATCGTTGTATTCAAGACAAACTACAGTTGAAATTTTCCATTTTTAAAAGAATCACCAGATGGTTAGCTTTTTGCTGAAGTAATGGGCCACTTACCGGTACATTATTCGCTCGCTGCTGGGTGAACCACAATAATAATGCACTGTCTTACTCAGGGTGATGAAAACAAATTACTCTTTTCTTCTTCTCACATTTCTCAAACTGCTGAATAATTTTGTCTTTTCCTTTCACAATTTTATAAATTGCAGCACGACATACACTAAATTCACTTGCCAAATCTTTGGCCTTTTCATCACCAGATGGTTAGCTTTTTGCTGAAGTAATGGGCCACTTACCGGTACATTATTCGCTCGCTGCTGGGTGAACCACAATAATAATGCACTGTCTTACTCAGGGTGATGAAAACAAATTACTCTTTTCTTCTTCTCACATTTCTCAAACTGCTGAATAATTTTGTCTTTTCCTTTCACAATTTTATAAATTGCAGCACGACATACACTAAATTCACTTGCCAAATCTTTGGCCTTTTCACCCAACTCAAAACGGCAAATCACAGCGAATTTTTCTTTTATGGTAAGTTGTGTTCTTCTCGACATCTTGGCTAAAACTAATCTAAAAGTGAGTCAGGCCGGTGTCAAGTGGAGGTATTGAAAAGGAACTAATGAGTAATCAAAACAAACACTGAGAGTCTACTCTATCCAATTTTTTGCTCCCAACAAACCTCTCTTAGCGTCTACTGTACGCGATTTGTCTACTTTACATGGTGTGTACTTTATACGATCCTTGTATGCATTATCTCCATAACACTTGAAGGGACCCGAAGGTTTTGTCTACTGTAGATGATTTTTTTCTTTATGCGGTGTCTACTATAAGCAATTTCCACTGTACTTAAGTTTAGTCAATTGTAAAAACCGTTTTCAAACAAATATTTTTTTTGTGTTGTAAAAAAAGGTACAGACAGAGAAAAAAACAAAATAGCTGCCCCTTATTGTTTTTGACTTAAAGAAACAATAGTAAGAAGTTTGAAAAGAAAGTTTATTGGAGAACTTAATTTGTATTTAAAAATTATCAATGGGATAATTTATTTGTGAAGGGTATTTACTTTTTTGCCCCAGGAGCCAAATAAAATTTTGTAATAATTTTGCATCATTTTCAAAACAAATAAATAACAATAACACAAGTTTTGTTAATCTATATACAACATCCTACAGTTTATTTTCTTTGTGAATGTAAATTGGAATGTTTAGGATTGGTATAGGCTCTAGTTCATAATATTTATTTAGTTATTTTACATTTTATAAATTTTCAACAAAGATAGTATATTCAGGTAAAATGAAAGTTACTACAGAAGTATAGTCTTAAAACCCAAATGCACAACTTTCTTGTATTCACACATTGCTGTTAACATCTAGCATCTGCTACCTGCTATAGACAATAGAACAAACCCTTAGCAGCAATTTTGTCCTGTTACTTCCTTCTTGACACTATAATGTTTATGACTCTGTCTGACAGTGTCTGTTAGAAGTGGGCCTTTCTGCTATTTTTACAAAACATCAACAAACTATTTGTTGAGGAAAAAAAGCTGCTTTTTAAAACAGTTGGAAAAAACAGGTTTAGTAAACTGAAACTCAAAGTTGTATTAGCAGCTAAAACATAAAGCACACAAGTTCAGTTTTCTAAGACTACTTTTTCATTCCCACTGCCACCATGTCCTTAACTTGTTTTTGGGTATGAAGCATTTAGAAAGGATAAAAATAATCCTTACAAGTGTAGTAATAATTAAATTACATTATCAAAACATAATAATTATGTATGCCATTTTATGTACAAAATGCAATGAATATTGTTTTTTAACCATAATATTGAATATGAAAAACCATAATAGAAGCATTTTTTTTTTTACTTAAAAATTAAATAGTCCTTTGAATATTTACCAAAATGCAAACGATTAAGAATATGTTTAGTTGATTAAAAATTATTGATGATTGATAACAAATATAAAAAATATGTTTAAATAAAATTAGGCTCTGTATCTACAAAATGTGAGAGGTTGTTACTACAACTCGCAACAAAATAGAGTTAAACGTTGACATTGACCAAACAGTTCTTACGTCAATACAAGCAACAAGCAACAAGCAATTTTGAAATAAAGGAAAAAGCATAAAAGCAAGTAAAAGAAAAGCAGTTAGCAGGAAAACAGTTTTAGCGCTTGCAGCAACATTCGAATAGAACGTAGGTGTAGTAGTGCGGAAAGCGTTTCCTTGTTTAACAAATAGTAAACCAGTCCAAATCCAACTGCTTGTTTCCATTTGAAAAAGCAGTTTACTTGTCGTTTATAGAAAAGCAATTTTTTTAACAATTTGGTGTTTTCTGCCCCACCACTAGTGTCTGTTAGTGTTAGAGTGGTCAGAGCCAATAGAAAATTAAAAGTTGAATTGTTAAGCTGAGTTGAGTGAACATCCAGTGGTGTTATTATAGTATAGAGTGATTTTGTGTGTATTTATAAGTGCGATTTTCTGAAGGCGTAGCTTTACATCACCTAAACAAAGTATGGCAAAGAACTCATTTACCCTACTTTGTATTTAATAAGGTAAGTATAGGATGTGTGCCAGGTAAGGACATACAATACTATGTTATTTTGAATTCATGTTGAATTTTTCTTTTCTTAAGGCCAGTTCAATTTACAGACTTTTTTGAGCAGTTTGATACTGGTTGTGGTCAAATTAAATTTTGAACTTATTGGTTACTGTAATGGCTTTCAACTGTTATTATTATAAATAATGTGAAGTTATTTTTATAAATAATTCAAATTTATAATAATAACTTAATAACTTTCTAAATAACATAATTTAGAATTAAATTATGTTATTTAATTCTTTTGCTTGCATAGAAAAATTTCCATATCAGTTGAAATCATTGTCTTTTGTAAATTTCAATGTATTTTGTCCTAATATATTAAACAAATATTAGTCATAAAATTGTTTTTTTACAAATTACATAATTTAAAATAAGGTTAGTACAAATAAAATAATAATATTATGCTAGTTAGCTTTGTTGCTTAATTGTGAAAAAAAATAAATAGGAAAACAGTGTATCACAGTTAATTCACCATTGTTGTCTTCAGTTGATATTAAATTACAAGAAGACTCACTAGTATAACAGTTTAATGTTTGTCGTGTCATGTTTTTAACTTTTTTTTATTTTAGGAGTTGTAAAAATGCTAGGCTGGTTTTTTTACATTAACATGTCATATGATGAGATTTTATATTTTTAAATGGTAGACAACCATAATCCAAATAAATAAAAGCCTGAATGATTATATGAAATATTATTTATATTTACAATCTAAAAATTTTCAGTATGCCTTTTTAAGTAGACAATCTTGATAACAAAGATGGACACAAAACACCTAAATGTGCTTAAAATAACAAAAAATTGAATAAAATATACTTAGTCTATGATACTATGACAGTAACACCTTTTCGTTGTAAAGCTACTGTGTAGAGTTTTAATTATAAGTAGAACAATAAGTGAGATTATATGCCTTGTATGGAAATACTAGATGGAAGTCTTTATAGTAACCAAGATATGAAAACACTTAACATCCCATTTACTGATTTTTACATTAAATAACAAAATGTATATATATATATATATATATATATATATATATATTTGTATGTATTGTACCATGTGGCAAAGTCAAATACAGGGTATGTAACCTTAGTTTTTGTTCCTAAATAATGAACTCTGAAGTAAACTTGATGAATGTTTATCATTTTTCTCAGAAAACAAAGGATGGATATAACCAGTCAATGAAGCCAGAATTCATGGAATGCAAAATTTACTTGGACTAATAAGGAAAAAAAATCATAAAATAATATTGTGTGTGTGTGTGTGTGTGTGTGTGTGTGTGTGTGTGTGTGTGTGTGTGTGTGTGTGTGTGTGTGTGTATAAGTGTGTGTGAATATATATATATATTATTATTAGTGTAATTTCCTGTTTTATAAGTTTGTAATTTGTTTACCATTTATATTTTACTTTATTATTTACACTAATATCTGTAGTAAAGTACAGTATTTATGTATATCTGTATGTACACAACAAATAAAATATTTTATAAGTAACTTCTTGTTTTATTTTAATACATAAATTAATTGTATTTTAATCATAGTGAAATACACTCTGGTTCACTGTGAAAGGCAGGAATCTTGAATGCTTACCAGTTTTAGTTAACCACAGAGAAAAGGGAAACTGATTGTGAAAATTAAGACAAAGAAAGTGTTCTGTTTTAGTTTCAACAAGAACTCTATACAGTAAACACATTAGTTGTTACAAACAATATTAATGTTATTGAATTTTGTGCAGTAGAATATTTAAGCATCCTATATTCAACTGTAAATAATTTTGTAAATTATTATACTGTAAGACAGTTTTAAATAGAATGTTACTTCTAGACTTCATGAACTTTCAAATTATAATAAATGTGCAATGTGGTGAACTTGTGAGTGATTATACATTGAGAAAGCATTTTAATTATAAGTATGCAAACTGTAAATTCAATATTAGCAAATTTTTTTAAATTTGATATTGGTCAACATTAATAATTTTGTCTTTGTTATAATTTATCATGGGTAATTTTACCTTTCCTTTTTATTTTTTAATATTAGGAACTGTCTTTTATTTTCTCACTAATAGTAATAGTAATTAGTTTTTGTTAATAAATAAACCAGTTATTTTAACAACATGTGTATCAATAATGTTCACCTTACAGACCTACTTGTCAAAGTACTTGAAAATTTTATCTCAAAATATATTTTAATAATAAATTTATTTGTAACTAACAAATAATTAATTCTGATTAATTAACAACCCCCTATTCTGAGGCTCAAGTTCTACACCAGGAACTTATTTAATACAGGACAAAGTTATTTTACATTTTTTTTAGTGCATTGTATTTTTGTTTACTTAAGATTTTTAAAAAAATGATTAATACTATAAAGAAACATAAATCAATTTGTTTACAATACACTAAAAAATGGTATGAAATCAACTATACGCAGTATGTTATAGGACATATCTTACACCAAAGACAGAAGACCTTAAAACTAGTAACACAAAAAATAGAGATTTCTATTTTTTTTCCTATCTTACACAAAAGACAGGTGATTTTAGACCTAATTCCCTTAAGACAATGAGTTCTATGCTTCTTAAGGTGTGCATACATTAAGGAGCTGAACTGCTTGCAAGATATTTGTTAAAAATATTTCTTTCAACAAACCTCCAACAATCCTTGGGGAAAAAACAAACCTACAATAAATCACCATCAATCTTGCACAGTGCATAGAATAATAATTATGTCTTCACTGGAGGAAAATTACATGATTTTGGCTATGAGTAATGTGGTTACAGTAATTGTTAGTTTGTGCAGAAAACAGAGGAAACAACTGACTTATACTGGCACAGAGCTAATAATGGACTTTAAATCACAAGAATTAAGCTGCCAACCAAGAATTTTAAAAGAATGTTGCCATCTGATTTGGAGAATTTTCTGCAAAAGTTTAACCCACATTTCAAAACAGGAAACATATTTCATTTTATATTAACAGGCAGGTAATAAACATTATTAGTTAAATTTTCCTCTGACCACACTATAATTAAATAAATAATTAATTATTAATTAATAATTAATTAATTATTAATTAGCTGACCATGCTATAATTAAATAAATAACAGCTAAACAGTACCAGGCACAATAAATAAATAGAGCTAGTTCGTTCACGAGTAAAAGAAAAAACAATGAATTTCACAAAATGCCACCCAACCAGGACTAACCCTAGTTGATTTGCTGCCCTGGGCGACTTTCAAAACCACCCCTCCACTCGTCATTACACATTGTGTAATAACCTCAATGGCATTATTTTGTTGGACAATTTTTTAAAGGTTAAATTTTTCATTTAACAATAAGCATCTAAGGTTTGCATAAAAAGGGAAACTGTGATTCTGTGTGACTCATCCCCACAATTAACCAAGGCTAAATGGATCGATATGTATGGCCGGCTTAAATATTTACTTTTTCTGCACCAGGAAAGTGCAATATTGTTTTGTGTCTAGTTGTAAATGTAAAGTAAAATTTAATTCACTCTTAATAAAGCTGTGAGAAAAATGCTTTTGCTTTCTTGATGACTCAATAAAAAAAGGGTTAAACATTTTGTAAAATTGGGGAAAATATTTAAAACAATATAATACTTTTCCTGATTTGAATAAAACCAAACATGATTTAAAAATTTACAAGACTATTTGTTGATTGATTTTGAAGCTCCAGCTTCACTTCTTCTAAGATCTCAATACATTCTTGCTGAATTCCTTGTAAAGACTCTAAACTGCCATATTGCTCCAACATACTCTGGATATAAAGATAATCTTGCACAGCCTGTAATAAAAAGTATTCCAGTAATTCAGAATTAATTGAATTTCTATTAGAAAATGAGCTATTAGAGCAGCAATCATGCAGGACTAAGATCCTTGTCATTAACACTGTATATGGTTTGAAGAATTCTTAAAATTACATTTTTGTGTGTGTGTGTGTGTGTGTGTGTGTGTGTGTGTGTGTGTGTTTGTTTTAATGTGTTAACACTCCAGCCTTTGTAGTTTTGGTCCAAACTAATTCTTAATTGACACAAAAAGTTATGTTTCAAAATGGCAGGCTTTCAAAATGTTTACTAAAAAAAATTTTAATTTGTTATAACTTTTTGAAAATATGATTTTACCATTATGATCATTGTTAAAGTCACCATAAATAGCAATTAAAATTATAATGAAAATAAACAAAACTGCAATCAAGGTTCATTTTCACATTTTTAAATATTTTTAAAATTAAAATCAGATTTAATACTGATCATGAATTCTGAAAACAGATTTCCAAAAAGCTGTAAATTCAAAAATATATAAGGTACTATTTTAAATAGCTGCAATTTTGAAATGAATGGATATTTTTAAGCACAGTGGAACCTTGATTATCCGAACTAAATGGGATCCGAGGTGGTTCAGATTATCATACACAATCATAAATGTGGCTAGTAATAAGTGTTAATTATACAATACTGTACATAATGTGGTTTAGAAATAATAACAACAGGTATGCAAAATAAAGTGCTATAAAATGATGGAAAATCTATTTATTTAATGCATTGAATTCTACTTATTGTAATCACATTAGACCAGAACCAAAGCAATAACAATAACCAATTGATAACAGTAACAGGATACTGTAAAATAAAATACAACTTCAATATCAACTTCTCCTCCAGGTACTGGAACCAACTTATAACATTTTAAAGTACTGATTTTCAACTGATCGTCAAACCAAACTTTTTTCATAAAACAATACTGTAGTGTATCAATAGGATGCAAAACTGCAGCAAACTAAGAAAAAATGAAGCAAAGAAATGAAGCATGCCTTCTGAATGACTTCTTTCAATACCTAGTAAAGAGAAAGGTGATTGGGGACTTACAGATGGGCAGTGAGCTTTTTTTGTAGGCAGTATAAGTTAGTGGACTTTTTACATCTGGCACAGCAACAAAACACTAATAGGCTTACAGATTATCAAAACATCATCATATTAAATAAATGAATAAACTTATTAATTTCTGTATTTTAAATTCATATAATTTACCTTAGAATAATTCTTACAATTCATCTGTGATCTGAGCTTGTTGGGTAATTTAAACAGAAACTGAAGTTTTTTTAAAAGGGAGTGGATTCCAGAAAGTCTATAGATCTGATCTCGGGAATCCTTAAAAACAAGAATAAAACAATATTTGTTAACAAACTTATATAAACCAGTACAAGTACTTATATATATATATATATATATATATATATATATATATATATATATATATATATATATATATATAATGGAGAATATTACTGTACTAAGCAAAAGATAAATAAAATTAAACAGTTCAGTGTCATGCTTTCTCTTGTGAAGGATACTTGAATAAATGTCTGTAACTTATAAATATGACTAATATTGAAGTATGCGAAGTATGGATAGTAAAAAACCTGGACTTGTGCTACAAAATTGTTTAGTGCTTATCTTTATAAGCACTAAAGATAAATTTATAAAAGTTCAATTTAAGATATAAATTGAGTACATTATCACGTTTAATGTACTCCCCCATACAATTCCTACACAAATCCATAAAACTGTCCATTGTTTCAAACAGCAGATCATTTTCTAAATGAATATTTATTCTCTAACGCTTTTTCTTTTTCCAGTCTCAAACCTAGTTTTGACCTTGAGGAATAAGAAAGTCACATGGAATAAGATATAGTATTATATTTTTTTATGACCACACTTTAAACCAGTTAAGGCTTGTATCACTTGAGCTCTACACAGCAAGTTCTCTAGATTGGGATGGGGTTTTGGAATGGAGCCTTACGATCTATCTTCTGCAGTTTTTTTACCAATATTTTGTGTGTTTACAGTAAAAAATGGGGCAGGAACAAGAGAGTTTCGTTGCTTTTTGAGTTCATGTTATTACTATTTTGTGCCTTTTTGTATACCTTTTACTTTATTATTTTAGTATTTTTTTTAGTTTATTATGGAATGATTGGAAAAAATATGATAAAAATTATCGATACTTAATGTAACAAAAATCTGTTCTGTGGAATCATCAACACAAATATCATTTTTAGAAACCATTAAAAGCAAATGCCTTGAGGAAAATAGAAGCTGCGGTGAACATACCTGCAAACAAATGCAAGACAAAGGTGATACCTTTGCTACCTTCCACTTATCACCTCGTACTGATTTTGCTTGCGCAAATAATACACGATTACAACTATACTGCAAAATGACTATTAATTGTCTGAGGGTTCCTATGGACTACCACAGTTCCATTGAAAAAATAATCCCATAACATTGCACATGCAAGTGAATACACAGCTTTAAACTAATGAGGAGAAGAGATCGACATTAATGGAAAGTAGAAAGCAATAACGGTAACTGTGAGGAACCCACACCTTGAGGTGAACAGCTGAGGACATAGCAGACTGACTGGTATCTTAACCACAGCCACCACCACTTATTCAACAATTAAGCAATAAGTAGTAGCTAAGGGGGATATCATGTAATAAGTGACTGACCTTTATATGCTCGTCATTTATTTGTAGAAAAAATTGTTCCATTTTTTTTCTAGCCACACATCATAGTTTTCTATACTAGACCAAAGTTACAGAAAAGAACACAAAAGAAAGTATGAATTTTAAAGTTATGAGAGGTTAGGTGAAGTTCTATTTAGAATAAACCCAAGAGTCTACCTGCAATTTAGATGAAATTGAGTCTGAAAATGATGTTATTGACTTCATGTTGGTAGATAATTGTGACATTTCGTCTTCTACTTTCTTGAAATCAGTTTTCATCTGAAAATAGTAAAAAATATTTTAGTATTATACCAAATAATATAAATTCACTTAAGGTTTTTCTAACTATACCACTTGTTACCAATAAATAAAGTGGCATTCGAACAAAGTTTTCATAGCACAAATCTACATACAAACATATAACAGAAAACAGTTTAAGCCTAGACAAATTTATTTTTGAAACTGTATAAAGTTGGGCAAAAATATTAATTCAAGTTAAGAACTTTTAATTTTGTTACCATTTAAATATTTTAATACAATAAACTGTTTAATATTTAAATAAGTGAACCATCTGCTCGTAATAAAGAAGGTAATACAGTAGAATCTCTCTAATGTGACACCTATACAGGCCTGAACACCCATCAGATTACTGCAGTGCCCATTGTACAGTATTTGTTTCAACTTTAATGAAGAAGAAGGCAAAAATACAAAATATATTGCATTACAGTACTGCAAATACTGTACAGTATTACAAAACTGAAGTGACAAGACAGTCACAAAAATTATAAACAGGAAACTCCTTATTTGTACAGGCAATCTATAACCCAGATACTTAAAAGAAATTAAGTGACATGCTCTTGTGGTTATAAATAAATAGCTGACTTGCTGAAATTGTGTGACACTTAGCATATATAATAATCCCCCTTAACATTTATTCAAAGACTATATTAACACAACTACTTCATCTACTTTTTTCCAACTGTAGACTTGTTACAGTTATACTATAAAGGTAAGGGCTTTATAGTATTTGCTTATAATTTCCTATTTGATAGATAAAATTAAAGTTATGTTGAAGGCCTACAGTTTTGATTTACATCCATGCATTCAACAAAAGACATACAATTACTTATAGATGAATGGTGTCGATTTAAAAGTCAGCGCACAAGATTACAGAAAGTGTCGAAGTGGTAAATACCTGGACTAACAAGGTACTGGGACAGGCTAACCTGTTTGATAAAGTAAAGCATTAAACAAACTTAAAAATCATAATACATTTATTGGATATTTTTACCTTTTTGACTATATCAGTTGCAGAAATAAATTTGTTGTAATTATCGTACACAAACGTTTGCATATCTGAACGCAGAGTAGATCTTTCCTGTGCAACAACATTCTCAAAATCTATGAGTTGTCTCAGACTGCATGTCTGAAAAATCAGCATTAAACACATTTAATCATTGTCACGTAGGGATTGTAAAAAAACAAATACTGTTAAGGAATGAATATATGCCATATTAAAACATCACTAGTACTATAGCACTTAAACCCTACCTAACCAGACTATAATTATTTGGATAAAACTAACTACCTATAATATGCTTGCAACAAATGCCATACTGTGAAAATTGATTGGGTTAGCAACTGTTTGCCTAACATTGCTAGTACCCTAACTAAACACTGTGTTTTTAATGATTTTCAATCATACCTATTATCACTAACCTAGGCTCACAAGTAGATGTGTTGTTTTGTGATAATAAAAGGTGTTGCTGGATAGTGTGTATTTCACATACTTATTCTAGAGTCAGCGCTGGTGAGAACCATAAATGATTAGAGCCACCAGTCTTTAAAGCAAAATAATTGTGGCTAAATTTAACTGTATTATTGCAAAAATGGGTATACACAGAGTTGAATGTAAAGTGTATGCTGTGACTGAGTACATGTAGCCTAATTGAAACTACAACCATTTAAGTAATTTTTGTTATTACAGACAATATTTTTTTCTACTAAGAGGTGGATTTGAAAGTTTTAAGATAAATGGTTTTCAATTTCTTGCTGAAAGAGAACCAATTTAATGCAATTGAAGACATCTAGACAGGTATGAGGCACCCTTAAGAAAGAAAATTTTTAGGAATATTTCCAAAAATAGGAACACTATTGGACTCTTAAATATTCACTCATACCAGGTCTACTTTAAAGGAGATTCAACAAAATAGGCTGTAAGAACAGTTATTTTGAAATTACAAGCTCTTTTTAAAATTTTCCAATCATACCTGTTTGAATTAGAAAATCAATATCACTTGACAAGCTAATAATACTAATACAAATGTCATAGTTCTCAACTTTTCAATTTATAATTGCAAAGACTTTGATTCTTTGGCAAGCATAAGATCAAGGTGTTAAATATATTTTTTTTTTTTTAGTGGTTAGGTTGAAATAGGTTAGTTTACCCCTACTTTTTTTTTAATAAGCTGCAGTCTTTCTCCTTTAGATTTACCAAATATAAAAATCAGTAAATACAAACTTGTTGCCCAGCATACATGTAAAGCATTGGTTAGTTGAAATGACTTCTAGTATAAAACAGGAGAGTGTCAAGGTTAGAATTTACCAAATGAAAACTACCATTTTTTTAAAAATAGGACAGCGATAATAACCTTAAAAGTTTTTCACCAGAAATTTTTTTTTTAAATGGGCAAGTAATAATGGTACACATTAAAACCTTTACTTTAAAGAAGTTTATTACCTTAAAAACTTGTTGCATGTACAAGTCTGGATGAAAAGAATTTTCCATCTACACAGTAAGGACTGTTATTAGATTTACTTTTTGGTTTTTCACTTTTTAAGAATATGGCCATGCAATTTTTATTGATAAAAATTACCTAGCAAAAATATTGTTGTGTTGTTGTGTGCTCTTTAGATTTGTTTAAAATTTCAATGATAACCAAAATTATAAATCATTCATTGTTGTTCTAATCTTTAAATTAAAGTGAGACTAACTTCTCTGCAGAAAGAAGCGTTAAAACGAACTGTAATTTGAGTGATTGTACGAAAAATATTCATATTTTTTTATCTTTCATCAATTTTTATCTATGACAGTTGACACTATTTAATACTAAAACCTTTACAATTTATAACCTGGCACTCTCTACAGCCAGAACGAAACAGAAGATTTTTAATTTCATAATAATTAAAATTACATGATAAAAATATATCGTTCTGTATTTGTACATAAATAACTAACTGTATTTGTAATTGTACCTTAAATAAATAGGTGCATCTTATCTTAATCATATAATTCTGAAAGTTTGTGTTTGTTTGTTATTCAATCATGCGTTAACTACGGGACCGATTGAGATGAAATTTGGTATGAACATGGTTTATGTACTTGATATGAACATAGACCCCCGGTTTAAAAACGCCATTATATTACTTACCCAATCCAACTTATTTATTTAGTATTTAGTTTTGTGGCATGTGTTAACTGTACAACAGCGACGTTTTAATAATATTTTATACTTCTTAATATAATATTATAAATCTGAAAGTTTGTTTTTTTAATTGTTTGTTTGTCATTCAATTACGCATTAACTACTGGAATGATAGAGATGAAATTTGGAATGAAAATGGCTTAGATACCTAAAATGGACCTTTTAAAAATTGCCATTTTAAAAATCTTAACCCCTGTTATTATTTATTACAAAATTATTGTTTATAAGCTTATATTTGCAATGATTCTAATTTAAAAAATTTTAAAAATCCTTATAATTCCATCCCTATAATTCCAAACAACCTGCCTTTCCAGTTTAAAAGATTGCAGTTTCCGCTGAAGTTGGCATTTACAATGACAATTAATATGGCGCAGGTCAGACGACAGGAATACATTTTGGAACTTCGTGCTTCTCCCACAATCAGTTACATGTTGCTTGTTCTACAGTGTCGAGTAGCAAAAATCTATATGTCTTGGCCGAAAACCATAAATTATATAATATTGTATATAGAAATACACTAAATTGAAATAAACCTATTCTGATTTTGAAAATCGACTATAAATTTTGCTACCTACATTATAATTGCGGGCGAAGCCGCAAAGGATAGCTAACAGCTAGTATTACCATATTAATAACAACAACAACATGTGATTTTGTCGCTATGATGAAGTCATATAAAAGTAAAGAACTTCTGTAGACAATTATTTCGTTTTTTTTTTATTGGAAATTTCAAAAAATAATTTAATGTTTAGCGAAAGTGTAATTTTTTTTTGTTTTGTATTATTAATGTTTTAAATTAACTGGCTTAACATTGATGCGACCAGCATTATCGTTTCATCTTCAGTGCAGCGTTAAGTATTCTTAATACTTGATCATTGTTGTACAATGTAGATTTCATTAAAATTTCCCAATGCAATATACGACAGTTGGAACATAAAATTGTTAAAATATTTCATACATCAATAATGTCTTGAATTATTTAAAATAATACTTTTATTTTTATATAAAAATATGTATTTTCAGAGTATATATTTCTTTTGCATTTACTCTTAAAATAATAAAATTATTTATTCTTCTTTATCGTATTTGTATGGTAAAAATAATATAATAATAATTATTTATTGATTATTATTTACTTGTTGCGAAAACGAACATTATCGGTGTAGTGATTTTTTGAAATTAAGAAAACATCATTTCGAACGTTATGCCCCTTGTAGATTATTTTGACTATTTCGTTATTGACCTTGAACAATGTGTACCATAAAAACAATTAATTAATGGGTATTGTACATTTTTCATTAATCATCGATTATGCCTACCTTTATTTGGAATTTACAGAATTCGTTGAACTGAAGTAGTCAAACTAATTAATTAAAATCGCGCGAATTGAAAAAAAATGTATTTTGTTTTTGCAACATTGATTTAATCTTACAGAAAACGTCTAACAGTAAAAAGATGTGTAACTGTTTAATGCTACTTGTCATTGGTTATAGCCTATTTGAAAACCATTTTTGCTGTTCATTTTTGAGGAGCTAAGGCGACCGGAGTCAAACTTGTGAATCGCCTTTTTGCGCCGCCTTCAATTTGTAGTTTCGTTACCCGCACTTTAATTTTATAAATCTATCATACCGGTTTGGGCGAGAAAAGTGGACTTACAAAACTTTGCCGCCTGAGGCGCTTCCACTTTACAACCCCTACCCTTCCTTGTAACTCCTTTTCGCTTCACTGAATCCTTGCCGTTGCAAGCTGCAAGTGGTCATTAAGTTGCATACCTGCGAAGAACATCTGTGGAACGCGATTCTATTCATTTCCTTTGCCCTACACTGCCATGAAATGTTTAGTACTTAGCGTTAGAGTAAATATTTGTTACGAATACGATATTTCAAATTTAATGGCTTTTATATCAGCAACATACTCATGTGTACATTTTAATATTAATTTTGTTTAAAACTATGATGGTAAAAGTATAAAAAAACTTGGCAGTCGGGTCTAGCCGACAGAGGTGAAGACTTTAGAAATTTCAGTAATCATGTTCATTGTTGATTTACATTGGTTTAATTATGATATACTGAAATTCAAGAGATAATGAGGTTGAGACCAGTCAAGGACGGATTAAAGGGAGGGAAGGGGCGATCGCCACTCCCGAAGCAAATGAAATAAAATAATAAATGTAAATGATCCTATTTGACTTACATAAAATGGAAGCACATGCGTAGTTTCGAGGAAAAATGTGAAGGAAGCATCTAAGGCCTTTGAGGTTCCGAAACCTGTTACATTATCCCGACCTCAACTTTGTATGTATACGAAATTTTGTCCTTATGTACATACGTACGTCCAAGGTATATAGAATACAAGGTATGGGCCACGCGCATGTCCTCCCCACCACTTGCCGGCTATGGCGCGTCATCGGGTCAAACTCAGACGTAGTGTTTAGTAGAAAACAGTTTATAATGTTAGTTTTAGCAATGAATACAGAATCTATAAGAAGGACACTTCTTGCTTGAAAAATTCAGCCCATTTTATTTTACCGCTACTTGGATTCCCCGCCGATAGGCAGCGCTGCATGTTTTTTTCTAAACTTGCAGCTCAGAGAGAGACAGATATAGGAGTGATTGTATGTCTGTCTGTCTGTCTGTCTGTCTCTCTCTCTCTCTCTCTCTCTCTCTCTCTCTCTCTCTCTCTCTCTCTCTCTCGTTGTCTGTCTCTGTCTGTCTTTCTCTCTCTCGCTCTCCAAATCCTACCCTAACGCTTGACCTGTTTGGGAAATTATTACTACAGGGTGTTGATAACTTATTTGTGAAAGTTATATCTGCAAATAAGTAACGAACCTCTTCCCGCCCGTCATCATCGGTTCTACCATTGAACAGTAAGTTACACTGGATTGGTCAAATATTGTGACTCATACTTTCCTTGTTTTTTTATGGAGAAAAACCAAACTAATGACGTATTTAGAAGACATAAAGATGTACATTTTAGTGCATGAGGCAACTTTGTCTCGGCCTCCAAAATTTGCAATTTTGGGGGCAGAGACAAAGTTGCCCCATACTACATGTACCTAAAAAGTACATCTTTATGCCTTATAAATAATCATTTCATGCATTAGTTTTTCTCCATTAATAAACTAAAACATTATTAGGGTGTCCCAATACTTTTGACTAACACTGTATGTTAATAAATTGTTTGTAAATAATAAAAGCTTTGTGAATGAAACTTAAAGCAAAAATTATTAAAATGTAGCATTTTTACTCTCTGCCTAAATGAAGTATAAAAGAAGGTTTGGTGATAGTAAAAAATTTATCTTTAAATTTTGATTGGTCTATTTTATCAGGAGTCCAAAGAAGTGGTTTTTGGTCGAACGTCTGTTCATCTGTATCTGTTTGTTTCTGTAACTAATTGGCTGTTTAGATAAAATTTAGCATGTATGTCTGGTTTACCAATATCTCATGCAATGGTTACAATAACTGTTAATCCTCTAACAATTGAACTTTGAGCTGGACAAGTAACAATAATGTTCATTAATATTTAAATAATTATGAATGATATTATTTATACACATAATATTGTAGAACAATTTTGTACAAAGTATGCACAAGATATATTGAACTGTTAACGCTCTAACATTTTGTGCTACTTGGGCTGATATATAGTATAAAAGCGTTAATTATAATTTAAGTATAGGGCTATTATTAATTTTATTTATAGGCCTATACATTAAAGAATAATCTTGTTCAAAGTATGTACAACATAGGTATATTTAACTGTAAAAGTTCTAAAAGTTTTGTATTAGATGAGCTGGTATGTAGTATAATGGCTTTCATTTTTATTTTTATTATTGTAGGCCTATATATACTAGCCGTTACCCATTGCGGCTTTGCCTGCAATTATAATGTAGGTAATAAAATTTATAGTCGCTTTTCAAAATAAGAATAGGTTCATTTCAATTTAATATATTTCTATATACAATATTATATGACTTATGGTTTTCGGCCAAGACGTATAGATTTTTGCTACTCAATACTCTAGAACAGGGTTCTGTTATATTTTAATAAAATACAGTATTATTAAAACGTCACTATTATACAGTTAACACTTGTCACAAAATTAAATACTAAATAATTAAGTTGGACTGGGTAAATAGTATGATGGTGTTTAAAATAATTTAAACATTTATTATTCACACCTACCCATAGGTCTATATAATAAACGTATAAAACGTCACTGTTACACAATTAACACTTAAATACTAAATAAATAAGTTGAACTGGTTAAGTAGAATAATGACTTTTTAAATAATTTAAATATTTATTATTCACACCAACCAATGTAGGCCTATAATAAACTTATAAGATGTCACTATTGTAGGGGAGAGAGGGGTAATGACACGCACTTTAACATTTTCGTTTAGAAATCGTTCTAAAATACAATTTTGAGATTTATTTTCATTTTAACGTATAAAACATACATTTTTCTTTACATTGGAACTAGAAAATTACTATATCCAGTATTAATTTTCACCAAATTATTCAATTAAAAAAAAATTGCGCTGCGTGTCATTACCCTTAGGTTTTGGGTAATGGCACGCATGAACATGCCGTAATTAAACAACGACACCAATGATGTATAAATTGTTTTTAAGTATACATATTTTTAAACAAATTACATTTTGTTATTCTTTACAGTTTTTTATCATTATCATTAATGCAATGTCACACTTATAATCTACTGCACAGTCTAAACCACTACTTTCTGAGTGGACCCACCCACCACATAAAACACATCTGAACCACAGTTCATTTTTTTCTAAATTCTTGGCACAAGATGCATGTATTGTCCGATTTATTTTTTACCGATAAGATTTTAGCTAAATCATCCACTGTGGTTAATTCGTCATCGGTTTCACATGTTTCCATAAATTTATCGTCTGATTCACTGCTTGTTTCATTGAAAAAAGAGACTTTTTCTAGCAACCTTTTTCTTCCAATGAGTGCTATATATATATATTTTTTTTCATTCGAGCTTTTCCCCTTCTTCTCTAGTTTAGACCTAAGCCTTTTCTGTTTTCTCTTATCTCTTTCTTCAAGAGCTTCTTTTCGGGGTGTTGCACTCAAGATCTGATATTGGTTTTTCCTTTTCTTTGACTTTCAGGGCCGTTATTTTGTTAATAGGAATTGGGGATATTGCAGTGATGGGAACGTTTTCTATTTCTTGCTGTTTTACACGGCTTGCTTGTAATGATTCTGCTTGTGTTTCTTCTGGAGTCACTAATTCAATTCCATTAGTTATAGCTTTGGATTCTACTAAGAGAAGTAAGTAGCTTCCGGCTGGCGAAGACTCAACTGTGGATTCCTCTTCAAAAATCCATCAGCCCAATCTCTACCTGCCATTTTTGTATTAGAAGTATTCTGCATTAAAAGTATTCTTAAGTTTGTTTTTTTTTGAGCATATTCATATGCAATTCGTCGAAGTTGAATTGGAGTAATGCCGTAAAACAAATTCGATAGCAGAATAAGATGATGAGCTATTTCTTTCTCTTGTTCTTCAGAAAATACAGCTTTTCGCTCGATTCTATTACCACCGGTTATAAGACCATATTTCATTCTTGTGTGAAGCGTTGCTTCGTGAATATCAAAATGTCTTGCTGTTTCTCTTATTTTAGCTCCGTCTTTGATTGCTTTAATGGCCATCTGAAGTTGCTCATCAGTCCATGCTGCTTTAGAGGTTACTCTGGTTTGTTTCATCAAATTGTACGGAAACATAATGTACTGTGCCAGTTAGCTGCTGCCGTAAAGAACAGTCTTAACTAAGCCTATGTTAAACAATGTTTTTATTATAATTTATATCTCAATAGTAGTCTGACTTCTCATTACAGGTTTTAATTTACTGTAGTGCCAACAATGTGTTTCACAACACACATAAAAGTGAAATTTAAAATTTATTAAATAAAATGATGTAAGCTATGTCTGTAACAATAGAAGTTGAATTTAATTTTAAAAGAGGGCATTAACATTTTTTTAAATAAAATTATTTATTTTATTAATTATTATTTTTAATAAAAAGATATATAGCATTACGCACAAAATCCATGGAGAAGTTAGGTTTTTTCAAAAAAACAAACTCAAAATGAAGGTACTCGACATTATGATTTAGTAAGAGTTGGAAATGAAACAAAGTACCTCAGTAGAAATATGTAAAATCGAAAAGATAGTACTTTCGGGTATTAGCACGCACGGTGAGGAAATGACACGCAGTTGGGGGTAATGCCACGCGGACGCGTGCCATTACCCCGCATGTCGCCATTATGGAAAAAATCATCATACTCGTCACACAAGCATCAAACAAACATTGTTTAATATAGATACTATTTAAAAACGATTATATTTTCGAGATATGTATAAAGAAAAGGCTAAATCTAAACTGATTCAATAAATATCTTGAAGCAAACTTTCCAGATCAATTCAACCAAAATTGAAGGTTTTCGAAAAAATTCTTTATAACAACACACTTGTTCCTATTGGCAGTTTCTCATACACTGGCCACTAATAGACCTAAGGACCTACAGATTGCAGCACTTTACACACTTCTAACCCTTATAGGCATCGCTGAAGACAGGTGCGTGTCATTACCCACTGCGTGGTAATACCCCGCTCTCCCCTACACATAGCACATGTAACAAAACTAAATACTAAATAATTATGTTGGACTGGATAAGTATAAAGGCTTTTTTTAAAAACATGAATAGGATATCTATCTATCTATCTATCTATCTATCTATCTATCTATCTATCTATCTATCTATCTCTCTCTCTCTCTCTCTCTCTCTCTCTCTCTCTATATATATATATATATATATATATATATATATATATATATATATATATATATATGTGTGTGTGTGTGTGTGTGTGGGTGGTGTGTGTGTGTGTGTGTGTGTGGGTGGGTGTGGGTGTGTGTGTGTGGGTGTATGTATGTATGTGTGTATATATATATATATATATATATATATATATATATATATATATATATATAGTGTTCAGAAAGTAACGAGAATTTTAATTTTTTTAAGAAATATTTATTTATTCTTCTACATTGATGTTGTCGCCTTCAAAATAGTCCCCATTTGAGATTATACACTTGTACCAGCGCTTCTTCCAATCCTCGAAACACTTCTCAAACTAGATCTTTGAGATAGTCTTAGTTCTTTCAGCAATGCAGTTTTAATGTCATCTACGGCTGTAAAACGACAGCCCATTAAGGTTCTCTTATTTTTGGAAATAGAAAAAAGTCACACGGAGCCATGTCTGGCGTATACGGAGGCTGGGGCATCGTTACAGTTCTGTTTTTGGCCAAAAATTCACGAACAAACAATGCAGTGTGAGCTGGTGCATTATCGTAGTGCAAAAGCCATGAATTGTTTTTCCACAGATTCGGTCGTTTTTTTTTCGGATATCTTCACGCAAACGGCGTTGAACTTGTAGGTAGCGCTTCATACACAAAACACTGGAAACAATGGCATGATATGATCCAATCGATATGCCAACATCATCAGCAACCTCTCTAATTGTGATTCGGCGATTGTTCATAACCATTTCTTTCACTTTTTCCACGTTTTCATCGGTTGTTGATGTGCTGGGGCGTCCATGGCGTTCGTCATCTTCAACGTCTTCACGGCCTTCTTGGAAACGCTTATTCTACTCGTAAACTCTTGCTTTACTCATAGCAGACTCACCATATGCCTTTGTTAACATTTCACACATTTTGTTACACTTTATTCCATTTTTTACGAAAAATTTGTTAAAATTTGTTAAAGAAATTCTACTACGCACGCCCACCGTGGCCCCTACCGTGTATTCTATTTACCGTGCGTACGTCTGTACACTTTGTAACTCTTTTATACTGAGTAGCGGTAGGGCAGAAAACACCAAACTGTTAAAAAAAACTGTTTTCCTATAAACGACAAACTGATTTTTCAAACGGAAACAAGCAGTTGGATTTGGACTGGTTTATGATTTTTTAAACAAGGAACAGACTTTCCCCACTACCACACCCACTTTCTATTCGAACTTTGCCGCAAGCGCTAAAACTGTTTTCCTGTTAACTGCTTTTCTTCTACCTGCTGTTATGCTTTTCCCTTTATTTCAAAGTTGTTTGTTGCTTGTAGTGAAGTAAGAACTGTTTGGTCAATGTCAACGTTTAACTCTATTTTGCTGCAAGTTGTAGTAACAACCTCTCACATTTTGTAGATACAGAGCCTAAAATTATTTAAACATATTTTTTATATTTATTATCAATCATCAATATTTTTTTATCAATTAAAAATATTCAAAATCGTTTGCATTTTGGTAAATATGCAAAGGACTATTTAATTTTTAAGAAAAAAAAGAATGCTTCTATTAGAAATTCATTGTATTTTGTAAATATAAAATGGCTTACATAACTATTACGTTTTGAGAATGTAATTTAATTAATACTACACTTATAAGGATTATTTTTATCCTTTCTAAATGCTTTATACCCAAAAACAGTTAAGGACATGGTGGCAGTGGAAATGAAAAAGTAGTCTTAGAAAACTGAAGATATGTGCTTTATGTTTTAGCTGCTAATACAACTTTGAGTTTCAGTTTTCTAAACGTGTTTGTTTCCAACTGTTATAAAAAGCAGCTTTTTTCCCCTCAACAAAAGCCCACCCCTAATACTGAGGGTGAGAAAGCGGTTTACCTATTAGATATTTTATGTTGTTCTCTCTTCTCGTCCTGTATTAACTGCAACAGTAGAAAGATCTTTGTCGACTCTGAAATTGATCAAAACTAATGAGGACGAGGGATCAGAGTTAACGGTAAGAGTAAAGCCAAGGGTATAACTGGGTCTTTACCTAAAAATTTACGGATAGGAATATTGAGAAGAGGGGAAAGAAGAAAAATCATGTTTTCTTTAGTATAACTTCTGTTTCAAAATGAGTGACCTTGTAAATAATAAGAATTGCACAATAAGAATTGGATAAGAATTTCATATCCTAAGAATTGAAAAATTAAGTGATTTTTTTTCTTTGTTTAAAATGGAGTAAATTTTTACACTTATTTTATATCTGTTTTAAGTCTCAAAAGAACTTGACATTGCTAGTTTTTGAAGGCATTATTGGGCAGCAAACACTTTGTTACACTTCTTCTTTGATCCATTTCTTTTAACAAACGAAAATCGCAGAGCTCATAAAAACACCTTAGTAGCTGTCACAAAGTCAACAATGAAAACAGCTGAAAGTTTTATCATACTTCAAGGGCATGTATACCAACATAATAAAAAAAATGTTGACAAGTTTGGTTATCGTTTTTCCATCCACGTCAAATTAGTTTTTATTTCGTAGTTTGTTGTTTTTTTTTAATGTTTTTGTTGTGGAATTATGATTTTAAATTTGCTTCCGCAAGATGTTTTCTTGCATTAGAATTTTTGCTTTAATTATTTCACAGGAAAAATAACTATATGCGTTTTTGTAGAAGCTTTAGAATGAAATATTGATCATTTACGAACAGAATGATCCAAAAGTTAACTTGATTCAGGTTTGAAGACAGAAATTTTGTTCTTAATGCAATTTGGAATGGATTTGGTTTGGAAATTTAGTACTTCATTTTCATTTAGTTTAAAACTGGTATTTTTGTTTGAATTCTCTTTTTTTTGCTATCTTTTAATCAAAAATTCGCCAATATTTGTGTGTTTGAAACTTATACACGACGTTTCTAAAGTATAAATCAATTCTCGTTATCAAATAAAAATTAAAATGAAAATTGATTTACACACTCGAAATGTGCATTTGTTCTATACACAAATGACAGCTAATATTGGATTAAAAGATTTTAAGAACTGAATTTACATTAAGTAATAATTTTAATTGCGTTGATTATATTCTTTTTTCATCGATTTGTCGATTATTTGTTGACGCATTTCGGATTACGTCTTAAAACTCATAACGTAACAACGTCAACGAATGTAAAACCGACAAAGCTAGTTCAACACAAGAATGAGTTCAACACAAAACATTCCTAGAAAAGTAAAAATTTTAATATTTTAAAATTTACTCTTTGTAAAAAATTTTCGCTAATGATTTTAATTTGTCAAGTTTTATGAAAAAGAGCGTCAGATGACTTTAAATGAAAAAAACAGAGAGCATGCAACCAACTGAGACATCCAAAAAGGCCAAATCATACTAACACTCGTATAATACTGTACATTAACATGCGACATGCTTATCTAAAGATATAAATGTTTAATACTGCAGAAGGGGCTAGAGTCCAATCTAACCAATGGGATGAATGTATCTACCTGTTATGGAACTTATAACGACAGTCATCTGCAGCAACGATGTCCATAAGCAGGATGTATTTGGCCTTTTTGTCAAGGCCCATTACTCGGACTTTGTAGGCGGGTAACATGCGCCTATAAGAACAAAACAAAGAAATAACGAAACTAAAATGAGGTGAATCACTACGTGCGGACCATTTAACTACCTGTTATGAAATTTGTATCTGTAGTCATCAGACGCTACAATGCCCAACAGGAGAATGTATTTCGCTTTCGTATCCAAACCGGAAACACGAAACTTCATCTGCGGAAACATTTGCCTGTGGAAACATAAAATTTATTCGTACAAACATTTATATTAGTAGCATCACAATAAACATCCACTTGTGATCGCTAAGACATTGGATTGCTTAAACTAATAACGGATGTTATACGTTACGAACTTCCACTTTGATTGTACAGGCACAGGATTGCTTAAATTATTAAGTAATGTTTTACGTTAGCAACTTCAATTTGTGATTGCTGATGCATTGGACTACTTAATCTAATAAAGGATTTTATACGTTATCAACTTCCACTGTCATTGCTAAGGCACTGGATTGCTTAAATTATTAAGTGATGCTATACGTTAGCAACTTCATTTGTGATTACTGATGCATTGGATTGCTTAATCTAATAAAGGATGTTATACGTTACGAACTTCCACTGTGATTGCAAAGGCACTGGATTGCTTAAATTATTAAGTGATGTTTTACGTTAGCAACTTCAATTTGTGATTACTGATGCTTGGATTGCTTAATATAATAAAGGATGTTATACGTTAGCAACTTCCATCTGGGATTGCAAAGGCACTGGATTGCTTAAATTATTAAGTGATGTTTTACGTTAGCAACTTCAATTTGTGATTACTGATGCTTGGATTGCTTAATATAATAAAGGATGTTATACGTTAGCAACTTCCATCTGGGATTGCGAAGGCACCCAGAATCTGATAGAAAAATTACATTGCCACCAAACTTATGTACAGTTTAAAAGATTTTACACATTATATATATCCTGGCATCGAAAATCTCAAAGAGATATCTACAGAATGGTTATGTGAGAGGGCCATTTTAACGTCAAAAACATACAGCAGTAGAAACAAAATATTATTATACTCTTTCCAGGCAGAAAATATGGAATACCGATCTGTAAATTCAGTATTGGAAGTTAGATGATGCAGTTAATTATCCAGCTGAATTTCTTAACTCGCTAAACCCTCCAGGGTTTCCACCACATATGTTAACATTAAAAGTTGGTGCTCCAATAATGCTTCTGAGAAATCTTAGCCCACATAAATTGTGCAATGGTACACGTTTACGAGTACGTATAACTGCTCTAAAAAAAACCTGATAGAAGCTGAAATTATACTGGATCTGCATAAGGTGAATCAGTTTTGATTCCTCGCACATCAATGATACCATCAGATTATCCATTCCAATTCAAGAGAATACAGTTTCTTCTTAAAGTATGTTTTGCTATGACGATATATAAATCTCAAGGTCAAACCTCGAAAATTGCAGGGATTGATGTAAGAGAAGCAGGGATTGATGTAAGAGAAGACTGTTTTTCACATGGACAATTTTATGTGGCATGCTCCAGAGTCAGCATACTCGCAAATTTAGTTAATTTAGCACCAGATGAAAAGACCTCAAACGTAGTTTATAGAGAAGTTTTAAAATATTTTTTTAAATAAACTGTTATTTTTTATAATTTTATACTTTTTTGTATTTTTTTAAACTGTATTGTTATTTGTAGTTTTATTTATTTATTTATTTATTTATTATTATTGTTGTTGTTATTAATCTATTGTTGATTTTAGGTCTTTAAAAAAAACAAGAATTGTAAGGGCTCGGAAAAATGTATATTTCTATAGATATTTTTTCCCGAGCTCAAATTAAAAAAAATTTCTTTCAATGTGATAATGAATGATGATTTATAATAATAAGAACGAGGTTTTTTTGTTTTCTGCTGCTGATATTATCATTTAAAAATTATTAAATATTTATTGTCCATTTTCTATTAATTTATTTTCAATATCTATTCCATTAATTCATAATCAGTTAGAAAAGAATAAACTTCAATGAAATTTATATATAGTGTGATAATTTAAAATTGCGCGGGTGAAGCCACAACGAGGCACGCTAGCATTAATGAATGCTATAATTATATCTATTAATGATATAATTATATCTATAGGCATAATAATAAAAATAAAAATGGTCACCATTATACTACATACCAGCTCATCTAATACAAAACTGTTAGAGCTTTTACAGTTAAATATACCTACGTTGCACAAACTTTGAATAAGATTATTCTTTAGTGTATATAAATAAAATTAATAATAGCCTAATACTTAAATAATAATTAACGCTTTTATACTACTTAATAGTTCAATATATATTGTACATACTTTGTACAAAATTGTTCTACAATATTATGTGTATAAATAATATCATTAATAATTATTTAAATTATTAATATACATTATTGTTACTTGTCCAGCTCAAAGTTCAATTGTTAGAGGGTTAATAGTTATTGGAACCATTGCCTGAAATATTGGCAAATCAGACATACATGCTAAATTTTATCTAAACAGCCAATTAGTCACAGAAACAAACAGATACAGATGGACAGACATTCAACCAAAAAAAATTTCTTTGGACTCCTGGTAAAATAGACCAATCAACATTTAAAGATCAATTTTTTACGATCACCAAACCTTCTTTTATACTTCATTTAGGCAGAGAGTAAAACGATAAATGCTACATTTTAATAATTTTTTCTTTGAGTTTCATCCACAAAGCTTTTATTATTTACAAACAGTTTATTAACATACAGTGTTAGTCAAAAATATCGGGACACCCGAATAACTTTTTAGTTTATTAATGGAGAAAAACTAAATGCATGAAATGGTTATTTATAAGGCATAAAGATGTACTTTTTAGTACATGTAGTATGGGGTAATTGCAGATTTTGGAGGCCGAGACAAAGTTTCCTCGTGCACTGAAATGTACATCTTTATGTCTTCTAAACGCTTCATAAGTTTGGTTTTTCTCCATAAATAAACAAGAAAAGTATGAGTCACGACAACATTTGACCAATCCTGTATATTAATAATTTACTGTTCAATGACAGAACCGATGATGACGGTCGGGAAGAGGTTCATTACTTGTTTGCAAATATAACATTCACAAGTTGTCCCTGTAGTAATAATTTCCCAAACAGGTCAAGCGTTAGGGTAGGATTTGGAGAGGGAAAGACAAAGACTGAGAGAGCGAGCGAGCGAGCGAGCGAGAGAGAGAGAGAGAGAGAGAGAATGCTCCCCCTATATCCTTCTCTCTCTGAGCTGCAAGTTTAGAAAAAAACATGCAACGCTGCCTGTATATACCGTGGTTGTGTTTGTCTTGCCAACGGCTACGAGTATACACTTGTATATTTGCGGTTACACTGAAACGTCCACACAAGGTTTACTTTCAGTACATTGTCCTATATTTGATGTTCAGTTCGGTTTATTTTTTATCACATTTGCCTTCCACGTTTTTTCTTCTAGGTACAGAAAGTCTCGATAACTAGAATCTGAAGGGATTGTAAAAAATTCGATTTATCATGAAGTTGAGTAAGTGAGGTTCGTGATATCAATGTCGTCAGAACGAACTGAGGTTGAGGTTAGACCATTTTTGTTTGTAATAGTTCAAAAAACTCCATAACTCGAAGTTTTTCACGGTTAACCTCTATTAACTCGAATTTAAGTGTGTGAAAGCGAAGCACCTTTCGAGTGTTTTAACAGAATAGTAATTTTCTAATCCTTTTAATTAATTAATTGATTTTCGTTTTTTTAATAAAACAACACTTTTCATTTAATAACGTAAAAATTTCGTTTTATGATTTCAAAGAAATGGAAGTGAAGGAAACAATCTTACACATACGTTATTCGGGCTTTATACAAGATACTTTCTTACCAAATTTCAGAACATTCGGTCAATGTGTTTCGCTAAAACTGCCTAACGAATGCACAAACAAAAGCGGAAAGATCAAATTAAATCAGAGACCTCGCTTCACTCGTAAACTATCATAACTTTATTTATTACCTAATGCAGTAATATGGAACGTATTTTACATACGTTATTGCACGTATTTATTTGAAACTTTTCAAATAACATAAGATTTTTATAATTTAATTATAACTATAATTAAAGTATAAGTCTGAAAGCAATGAATTGTAAACATTAAAAAATAAATCAAGTATTTATGCAATTACGTTTATTAAGTTGAAGATATGTGTTTAATTTAGCTATAGTGTAATAATCTTCATTATATAGAATGAAATATACTAAAGAAATTAACTTTTAATTTTTTTATTTTATAATCACATTGTAACAATAAAATATTAACAATTAAAGAAATAATTGATTACTTATTGTTGTCAAGAATGCCCGTTTTCTATATCGAAGTTTATATTAGTACCTTAGTAAGGATATTGTATTATTGTTAATCCCAATACTCTTACACGGGAACACTCTACTCTTTCAATCACGCTATTACTGGGGGAGTAGCTGGCTTGTGACTTACACTATCATGACATTCATTCATGCACACATACGCGCGCCCGCACACACACACACACACACACACACACACACACACACACACACACACACACACACACACACACACCACACACACACACATCACACACACACACACACACACCCACACACACCCACACACACACATCACACACACACACCCACATCACACACACCCACACACACACACACACACACACACACACACACACACACACACACACACACACACACACACACACACACACACACACACACACACACACACACACACACACACACACACACACACACTATCGCCTACTTAAGTGCAGAGGATAGTGGGTCACCAAGCCAGTACAAAATACTATGCTTAAGTAAAAAAAAAAAAAAAATGTAAAGATAAAAATTAAAAGAGAAAAAAATTAAGAGAAAAAATTAAAAGAGAAAAAAATTAAAAGAGAAAAATTAAGAGAAAAAAATTAAAGAGAAAAATTAAAAGAGAAAAAAATTAAAAGAGAAAAAAATTAAGAGAAAAAAATTAAGATAAAAAAATTAAAAGAGAGAAAAATTAAAAAAAAAAATTAAAAGAAAAAAATTAAAAGAGAAAAAAATTAAAAGATAACAAAATTAAAAGAGAAAAAAATTAAAAGATAAAAATAAAAGAAAAAAGAATTAAAAGAAAAAAAAATTAAAAGAAAAAAAAATTAAAAGATAACAAAATTAAAAGATAAAAAAAATTAAAAGACAAAAAAATTAAAAGAAAGAAATTAAAAGATAAAAAAAATTAAAAGATAACAAAATTAAAAGATTAAAAAAATTAAGACAAAAAAATTAAAAGATAAAATGTAACGATAAAAAAATTGTAAAGAAAAAATTGTAAAGATAAAAAAATTGTAAAAGTAAAAAATGTATAATATATAATAAAAGTATAATATGTAATAAAACAGAGAAAGACGTAACAGAATTACAAATCACTGACACTATGCTCATGGACAGAACAGCCAAAACAATAACCAAGGACAAGAAGCAACGGTTCCAAGGCAAAGTCAAATCCAAGCGAACGATCCAAATCTCTGACGAAGAAAGAAAAGCAAGATCACAACGAATGAAGCAATACTGGGCTACGAGGAAGGCACAGAACATTAAAAAGTGGTTGATTTAGTGTACCCCAAAGTTGGGTGAAACATGTAAAGAGATATAATAAAGTATTACACAATTTTTCTGAGTTTCTTATTCTACTTGTAAGACTTTTTTGTGATTTTGAAATTTCTTTCCTATGTCATTGTACAAAAGTAAAGCCATGTGATCTGGTTTTGTAAGGGAAGAAAAATTGTTAGTTGTAGTCTGTTCGGTTGTCATGAGTGGATGTTTGTTGTCAAAACGCACAGCATCAATACAGCTGAAGCGAAGACGCATCTCTATACAAAGCTAACGTGGAACAGCATACGTCGAGGGCTACATGGATAAGGAGCAGCTTGGTTTTTAAGTATGGTAACTCTGGATACCAGTAAACCTCCAGTTTTAATGTAGCGTTACCTATATATATATATATATATATATATATATATATATATATATATATATATATATATATATATACATGCTGGACACTGTATTGATGGACTTCTTTTCCCTAGTAATCGTGGGAACCTTTAATGGAAAATAAATAAAGATAATTATATAAAAAAATAAAACTACTACTAAAACAAAAATATAATAAAAAAATATACACACAAATTATATATTTCGTAATTAAAAGAAATGAAATTCTGAAATACAATTGATTTGAAAAGATAAAAACAAGTTATTATAATAAATACTGGAGAACATTTTCCTAGTATTTAGTTTAATAAATTAAGAATTTACATGTTAAGTTCACACAATAAATATATTTGCACTAAACAGCCCCCGACTTCATTTATTGTATGAACATAACATGTAAATTCTTAATTTATTAAACTAAATATTTGGAAAATATTTTTCAGTATTTATTATAATACCTTGTTTTCATCTTTTTAAATTAATTGTATTTCAGATTTTCATTTCTTTTAATTATGGAATATATAATTTTTGTGTATATTTTTTATATTTTGTGTTTTAGCAGTCGTATTTTTTATTTTACAATTTTCAGGAAAATGTTGATGTTTTATTACAGAAAAGAAGCGTGAACTCTGTTCAACTGTCCAAATTTTACAATTTAAGTTCAGAATTGAGAGGAGATTATTATTATTTTCTCGTGATCTGTCTCTCTCATTGCGTTTTGATTTGTCTGTAATTTTAAAATTTCGTTTTGACATAAAGACAGCAGTGACATACACATTGCTTGTGTTACTTTTAACTTGATGGAGTATTTCGTAAGAATTCACCATTTTATTTCTACTACCAAACAATAAAAACAAATAAACAAATCGTACCACCAGTGATTTTTAAGATTTTGGTTCAAGCGATAAGAAAATTTTCTTACACAAATTTCCAACTTTTAAGGTTTGTATTTATACAAAGAAACTTTAATACGTCTACTGAAAACATATAAACATTAGCTTATAATTTAATAACACAATTTAAAAATAAATATTGGTCACTATAGCCTACTGAGGGTTTTGTCCTCCTGATGGAGATATATGATTTGCATTCCAATATTCTTCAACCGTACTCTTAGA
The DNA here is from genome assembly GCA_022606455.1 of Callitettix versicolor. Classification (NCBI taxonomy): domain Eukaryota; kingdom Metazoa; phylum Arthropoda; class Insecta; order Hemiptera; family Cercopidae; genus Callitettix; species Callitettix versicolor. The sequence goes on from CM040183.1 coordinate 53,502,550, forward strand.
CTTCTTACCCAAAATTGCTGCCTGTCAAAGCACCTTAATTTAGACTGTGTGTAGAGTGAACGTTAAACCGTCTCCTAAACAGGAATTGAACCCGAAACCTCTTTATAGACCCATTAAAGTTCTATATTTATGTAATCGAAATTTAATTTCTTAGTTAAAAATAATGAAATAGTTTCGGATTTATTTAATTTATGAATTGAATTTAACGGGATGATTAACAATTCGTTCATTAAATTTTTCTGAGTGACCGCAGTGCTCTAACTGCAGCTGCCGGGTGCTGTTAACGCCCATGTGCAGGCTGGTGCGGACGCGCTTTCTGCTGTAACGCCATTCTATATAACATTTTCAACTGATATAAGTAAACTTTATTCTATTTAAAAAATTAAAAATGAAATATAGATTGTTTCTCTCATTGACACTAAACAATTTATTCATATTTTTACCCTTCTAAGCCGAATAATTATAACAGTGTGGTTATTAGGAATTCGAGTTATAAATACATAAATATAGCGTTATTTTTTAGGTAATATTTATTACTAAATCGTTATTGAAAAATGAGCTCTAACATTCTTGAAATTTCGAGAAGGCGTTTAAAGTTAAATACACACACACACACACACACACACACACACACACACACACACACACACACACACACACACACACACACACACACACACACACACACACACACACACACACACACACACACACACACACTATATATATATATATATATATATATATATATATATATATATATATATATATATATATATATGTGTGTGTGTGTGTGTGTGTGTGTGTGTGTTTTGTGATGCCAAAAAAGGTGGAATAAAATCTTTTATAGACTACCTGGGGTAGGGTACGCACTACCCCAGAGTGTGGGACTCAAATTAAGTTCAAACTCAAGCTCAAACTCAATATAAGATATATTGTTACCCCCTAAAAAAACCACCAAAAGTATTCCTCTTCTGTAAACCCCCCCCCTCTACAGAACCGCCGCCAGGCATTACTTCGTGGTGTGTGTGTGTGTGTGTGTATTTTATTACTCTCAATTTTGTAAATTTGTTCAGATTATATTCCAACTTGACACAATCATCGATTTTTAAATACATTAGACAAGTTCTTTAATCACCAAAATCCCTTCAAATATTTCAAATTACATACATATCATATAAAAAATATTAATTTTCATTCATACAATGTTTTACCAGCGTTACTAGCGCTGGAATTTACATAAATTAAAGTTTTCATTTTTTAAATTTATTTAAATTATTAAAATGTACGTTGATGTAAAAGTGAACTGGATACTTTGTCGTCATTAAGCAAAAAAATAATTAATTATACGCTAAAATTTTATTATATTTAAATGATAATACGTTTAATATGTTCCTAATTATGCCTATTTTTTAAAATCAAACAATGCGCAAAAGTTTGAAAATGACAACTCATTTTTTTCTATATCTTAAAAGTATCATTTCTTTTTTATGTGTCACTTTTTTAATCCTGCCGTAATTAGCGTTAATATCTGCATAAATTTTTATTTTAAGTTTTCATAATCTATTACAATATATAATTAGTTATTCGACGATTAATGTTCATTTTATTATTTACGATTAAATATGAAAGATAAAAATGAACAAAATGTAATTTTATTGCTGGATATTTTGGTGAAAGCAAATATTGTCAATAATGTGTAATGTAAAAAGTGATTTTTGGAAATTTGCATTATCAAGTTAGCTAGTCAGCTGTGTGCACGATTAATTTTTATAGTACACCATTACTGTGTATGAAACATTAAAATTTGTTATATAATTTTTCTCAAAGTAAGTTTCCTTTTTTACAGCTCTACTCTCGGAAACATTAAGGACGTATGAAAGGGCCTGCGACGATCAAGTGCCTTCCAGGGACGTGCATATCCGTGCAAGTGGCAAGGTACGGTAACTCGGCACACACCTTATATGCTCCAATGAATACAGAAATAAAGAATGTAGTAATTGATCCAAAGTATGCTATTTTATACAGTTTTTTAACTTCTTTAATTTTAATCGTTTACAATGCATGTACATTAATTAAGGTTCTACTAAATATTATTGTTAAATTTATCAAATAGTACTCAGTCAAATATATAGTTCAACTTCAGAAAATCATGATGTCGTCGTTGTGGAACTGGTGGTCTAGGAAAGGAAGAAACCGATGTTTTGTATTAAATAGACAGGCTCATTGCCGTAATGAAAACGAAAGTTTAGGAAAGTTGACCTGGGAAGTAAACACGAACAATTTTCGCTCAACCCCTCAGTTGTTATTAGAAAGAGAGAGATAGTGAATGCCATCACCCCTATATTTCTCTCTCTCTGAGCTACAAGTTCAGAAAAAAACATGCAGCGCTGTCTATCGGCGGGGAATCCAGTAGCATTCTCGGCCGAAAAAATGTGATGACTTTTACAGGCAAGAAGTGTCCTTCTTATAGATTCTGTATTCATTGTCGCAGGTCCCTAAACTTTCGTTTTCATTACGGCAGTGAGCCTGTCTAATACAAAACATCGCTTTCTCCCTTTCCTAGACCACCAGTTCCTCAGCCTTACATGATTTTCTGAAGTTAAACTATATATTTGACTGAGTACTATTTGATAAATTTAACAGTAATATTTAGTTAAACCTTAATTAATGCACATGCATTTTAAACATTTAAAATTATAAAATCTTTAAAAAACTGTATAAAATAGCCTAGTTTGTTTCAATTACTAGATTCTGTATTAATTAATAGATTCTGTATTCACTGGCCAAACTACAGTGTGTGTTCGATTGGCTTTAGCCTCGCCCTGACTTTAGTATGTTTTCTCTAATTTTAATACAACTTACTGATCTCATTTCTAAATTAAAATGAGATGTAATTTCTAAATTACAACTCATATTAAAGAAAATAATAATGTGTATATAAGAATCGTGACGCTTTTTTCAATGTTATTAAGTTTTTATTTTTCCCTAAAACAAAAGGCCTGCCTAAAGACCTTTTTACTAAAATAATCAATTTGACATCTGATAACAAATCTAAAACACAGCATATCATGAAATAAAAGAGTTTGAATTACAGAATAGAAAAATACAGTCCAAAAACAGAAAACATTTACACTAATTATTCTACACTGAAAATTTTAAAATGAAATGAAAATAGTTACAGGCAACTGTAATCGTAATATTTTTTTTTTTTTTTTTTTTTTTGTGAATAGTCGGACGTTAAACACAAAAAAAAACGTATTGCAATATAAATAATATATTTCTTGAGTTCTTAGTATTCACTGGAGCGGAGAGCAAGTACTATACTGTCTAATAGTCTATACTGTGTTTTTAGTAGGTATTATGCTCCGGGCAATGAATACAGAATCTATTACAGATTCTGTTTACATTGCTAGGGGTATTTGTTTAATACCCTGAAGGCAGGTTTAAACACACACATAAATATGTGTGACTGATGGGCAACAAACATTCTGCCCAAAAATATTATTCCGTTTTCCAACGGGATGATAAACTACGAAAATGAAAATGACAATGTTCAGGGTCATTCTTATATTTTAGATGTAATTTTTTTTTTTTTTATGGTGTTTAACGTTCGACTATTGTGCACACTTGGACTAATGCAGACGGTGGGATGATTTATAGCGTATGAAAATGCCAAGCCCTCGCCGGGAATCGAACCCGGGTCCTCGGGGTGAAAGCTTAGTACGCTATCCACTAGACCACCGAGGCGGCTTGATGTAATTTGGAAGTTTAATATGTTAATGTTTGGTAATTTGATTCACTTTATACAAAGGTGGATTTTAGTAATCGCTCGTTTTGAAGACAAATTAATTCAATCTTTTCAAAATGTCGGTTCAAATCTCTAATAAAATCATAACTTTTTATAGTTAACTTTTTTGTTTTGCACAAATTAGCATTTTAATTTATGAACGGTTGTCAGGGTCATGTGTCCATATTTTCAACTTAATGCTAATATAAGAAGTTTCTAATTATGGTTATGATGATGTAATGAGGTTTTTGAAATTGTACGTTAAACAAATTGTTCTTTGAAATTCGCTTCCATCAGGTTAGCGAGAAAGCAGTGTGCTGCAATTGTTGATGAATAATCGCGATATGTCTGAAGGTCTGTAGGTCTGTAATATTGCACGAATTGTCTTTTAGCCCTTATCGCTTGTTATTAAAACTTCATGATACAGAGGAGCAGGGGGTTTATGGTAAATATTAAGTAAATTGTGATTTCAAGTAATAAACAGTTCTGAATAGGCTTAAATGAATTATTTTTGTAAAACCGCTACATTAAAATAAGCGGTTTCAATATCTTCTGATACTTGAAAGTTAATTTAGCACACTAACATAGATCTTTGGTCTTTGCACTTACATGATTACTAACTAATCGGGAGCGGTATTCGATACTATATTTATGTAACTGTAATCGCGTGTAATCTATATTCGAGAGTAATCGCTCGGAACGTGTCTTCCACAAAGTGATGACGGATGTCATTATGAAGATTGCACGCAATACTACCTCTAGGGAAAAAGATGAACTACTGCGATCTGTGTCCCTGGCTGCAAATGTAAGGGCATATTAAAAATAGTTAATTAATTTTTAACAGAAAAATTGTTCATCTAGACCAAGCAGTTGGTACAATCTAAATTGCCAGATGTTTTTAGTTCGAATGTTGCTTTCTTATTAAAATTACAAAACATTTTGCCCTGTAAATGGGAAAATAGTAATTTTAAATTAGAGATTAAAAATAAATTCGACATTTTAAATGTTTTTCTTTTGGCCAAATTGTACATAATACAAATATATTTGGTTGTAGTAATTTTTTTTTTTTTTAATGTCTCCCTTTTAACTCTTTATATTGTGATATAGTTGTGCACCGCCAGAGCAGCGATTAGAAGAGCTGCTAGGTGTATCTGGCACGCACTTAAAGTTCAAATTTTCCAAAGGTTACAGTGATAATAAATCAAAACATGGTCATGTTATGTGCGTAAATTATACTATGATTGTAACTTTGCTAAATTAAATTTAAGAATTAGACCCTAGGGATAGATATTAAAGAAAAATTTACAACCCCAACTGTGATGAAAAGTGGACCAATCCCCCAATACAAGAATCACAATGAATATATTCTGATGGTTGTTGATGCCTTCTCAAAATTTACTTGGCTCCTTCCTGTCAGGAATATGACAACCATCAATTAGCTTCAGCATGTGCTCATGTCTCTCCATTATCCAAATCCATTGCACGCGGAGAGTAAACAAGAACCTTAATGTTATACTGCTTGTCTTTCATTCTCACAGACCAAATGGGACCAAAATATTCATTGGTTCCAGCTGGCCTTTAATACTTCCTTCCATCTCTGCATGGGTTTCACTCCAGAAGCATTATTCCTTTGTTACCCATTGTCTCAACCTTTACAGCTGCCGTGGAATTTGGATAAGTTCCTTCCTCCCCTCAGCTGGTTTCTTAAGAATTATGGGACAAGGCTCTGACTAATTTATTGAAGGTTCTTGAATCATATAACAAGGGATGTCATCCTAATCGCTACAAAGTAGGGGACTGGGTCATGTTCTGTGAACTCCCACCTATCTGAAGGCACCGAACATATTAATAGCAGGCTCCTCCTGGGCCGGTGTGGCCCAGACTCTTAATAATTAAGTCATTTACATCCCCAGTGATGGTCAGTCTCGCTGACCTCAAACCAAGTGAATTTGTTCAATTGGCACATATTATCCACTTGAAAAGATATTTCCACCCCAAAAAAGTTGGGTTCAAAAAGTGAAAAACCCCATTAATTCCAATCCTACTTTTTAGTACCTCCCGGAAGGCGATTCCATAGATGGATTTAAGTGATATTAGTCATAGTTTCTTCTTTCTTTCTGCTTACATTACACTCTAAACACTTACGCAATCAATAAACTGTTTGTTCTCAGGCTCACCAAGCTGTTTGTGGTGAGAAAAGGCTAAGTCAAACCTACTGGATTTGACTCTTCTGTCTCCTCAATTGACACACTTGGTGCAGCCAGGCCATATTCTCTGGAGAGTTGTCACATCTGACTGAGGCAAATAAATTACTCAAAAGACAAAACACCTTCAAGAATGATCAATCACCTTAAAAGGTATAGATTATTATGTAATAACAGTTGTAGACAGAGTTAATGACAAAAAAGGAGATTTTAAGTTCTCATTTTAATGGTTTCAAAGAACGCTTTTAATTCTGTGCATTGAAGAACATTTTAACAGTTTTCAGGGACAGGTAGGTGGCATAAGTTGAGGACAAGAGGGAAATAGAAATAGCATTATGTACAGTGCTTTGTAAGAATCAAGAATAGAACTACTGTTGAATGACCTCAGTCAAAAGGAAATGAAGCTCTTCTGCATCTACATCCATTATGTGTTTTGTGAAGATACAATAAACTAAGCTCTTTTAAAAACAAGAACATCTTGGAAATGAAACAAATGAGTTTATGGCTCATTATATACATATATTGGTTAGAAAGTAAGCAATTGCAAATGGCACTTCAGAAAACAGAAGTTACCAACAAGTGACAGTACAAACCAAAGGTCAAAATAGGCATGATGAAATCAGCTGGAAGAAGTATATAAAATATCTGGTAATCCACTTCCATATGATTGGAAGTTTTCAAATCGATCACAAGCTCAAATTTAGTCCACTTATAAATACAGCGATACCCTGATTAACAGTCTTAATTCATTCCAGAAGTAAGACTGTTGTCTGAGCAGACTGTTGTGCAAGTAATCGTTTACAATAGACTCATGGAAAATATTTTGTTACATAGAAAAACATAATTTAGTACTCACCATGAATATGTGAAAGATGAAGAAAATTCACAGAACAGAAATCACACTTTAACTAAATTCATACAAACGTAATTGTCACATACATTTTTTTTATGTGGTGTTTAACGTCCGACTATTGTGCACACTTGGGCTAATGCAGACGATGGGATGATTTATAGCGTATGAAAATGCCAAGCCCTCGCCGGGAATCGAACCCGGGTCCTCGGGGTGAAAGCCTAGTAGGCTATTCACTAGGCCACCATATACACAGGACAAATCGATACTGTATATTTTTTTAATTCATACTGTAGCTTTTTTTAGTTTATTAGTCAAAGTTTGTCTTTTATTTTCACTACCCCAAGCACTTTTTTAGGACCAATTTAATTAATATTCACAAAAAAATTGAAAACAAAATTTAAACAACAATTTGAAACTCGCACACACAGACACTTACCATTTTGTTAAAATTAAAAATCAAAAGTAAGTAAAACTATAATATTATAACTATTTAAATTTTTTAATGGGCTAACAAATTAAACACCCAGTAAAAGAGTTGATGACACACTATGTAAAACTAGGTACGATGGCAGAAAAGGGAATAGGGAGTGGGCATTCTGAGAACAGATAACTAAGAAATATCATTAAAGTTATTGCCTTACAAAAACCAAACACCCATCAATCAAAGGCTTGTTTGTGTTCAGCAGCTTGTACTTTCTGTAGCACAGCACATTATCTTTATATTTACACGTCTGTTTAGAAATAATTTAACAAAACGAAAACACATTATAATATATTCAACCCATTATCTGAAACCTAAACTGTTTGCTAGTCATTTTTCATTCCGTTAATTAAGACCGTTGTCCAGGTTGACAGTTAGCCAGGGTATCACTGTAATGGTGATAAAAGCAGCTTGAGCAAAAGGAGATTAATGCCAAATTTAAGACTGGAGAGGGGAAAAGAAGAGTACTAGCTAATGTTATTCGCTTCAGACTGTTGTATGCTGCTATAGTGGAGGGGAACAGGTTCACTAGATTTCCTTGAGAAAACTGATGTCACTGATACAGAGATGTACAGTGATTACGACTGCCTCAGTTTACCAATGTGTATTAAGTCTAACAGAGTAAATTATTCCTACTTAACAAAGTATTCACATAACAGTTCTCACGTGACTTTACATGATCGACTTATATACTAAATATTATCATAAACAGTGTGAGTGCTTTTATTTCATTCCACTAAATTATAAGCATTTACTTTTCTATTATCAATATTTGCTTAGGGTGGTAGCAGTTAGTTGTTTTGTCTATGCTAAAAATAAGTTATGTACTATTATTTTTTTTGTCTAGAAGGTTACTTTTTTATGTATTACAAATTATTTACTGTAGGTGAAGACTGTTTAAAATGTCAGATTAGAAAATTAACCTGTTAGAAAATACACAAATTTTAGTATAAAAGTGTTTAAACCTCATTTTAGTGTCAAATTTTTAGAGAATCCACATTTTGCTGGAGGGTTTTCCAAACCCCCCAGAACAACTTTCACCCTTTGAGTCATTGCGCCCCCTCCCCTAAGATACACACATGAACTTTACCATATAACATTTTTATTTAATTAGATGTTTTCAATAAAAGTATACAGACATTCATTTTCCATTACAAGAACATGGATATTGTACTTCCTTTTAACTTTCATGCCTGTGTAAATTTCTACACATATAATCAGATAATTTTTCTCATTAAAAAATCACAAGATGGTCAGATTTGTTTATAAATCAAAACTATTGCTTTTTTTTAATATTAAATAAAGGTAATTTAAAAACATTTCATTGGACTTTTATTTTCATTTTGTTTTTAGTCTTAATTAAATGTTACTTTTTATATTTACTTGCATTAAGTTTTACTAAGCTCCCAAAATCTTGTTACTGTAACTCTTTATTTTAATAAAACAGGCGGTAATGTCTTTGGCCCCGTAAATCATGCTCATACACTGGAGACATTGTCATCTACTGTGTAACAGCTCATGATAATGTTATTTGATGTATCATGTTCTAAAAATAATATTTTTATGATATTTCTGTTAATCTGAAAGACTTGGACTTTTGTCTCTAAGTATGGCATAGATTTACAAGCCAGACAAAGAAATAGGAAATTCATAGTGTAAAGACATTTTGAGAAAGTACACAGTTTAACAGAATATAAATTTATTTATCAGGCACACATTCATAATTGTCACATGACATATATATTATTATATTTACTGCACTAGGACTACACATATAATGGATAACAAATTGTTACACTAATATAACTGCGAACCTCAGCCTTTAATTTGTTATTTATTCAAGAAAAATTATACAAAATACAAATTTATAAAAAAAACCAAACACAATAACATTTTAATAATTTATCATTGATTGAATAATTATAAATAATATATTAATTAATCAAATTGGAATGAAAATAGAGATATCATTATTAGAAGTATATATAAAATAACATTATTAAAATTTCTCAGTATGCTATCATTATTAAAATTTCTTAGTATGCTAATAGGAGCGAATATATTTTAATATTGGTAAATTAATTTGCAGGAGGAGTGGTGTGATCTGATTGTGTACGATGTTTTACACCTTCATTTATAGCGTTCAAGTAATTAGTTAACTGGATCACTGCAGAGAGGCTGTTTAGGTACTCTTGTATGTTTTGTGTGTTTATCTGGGATATGCGGCGACTTAGTTTGCGATAAACACGACGACCAACTTTGTTTGACAAACGACCAACAGAGTGAACAGTGTGTAATACTTTGTCATCACATTCTGAGCTGGTATGTAGGTCATCTATAAAAAAAAATAACAGAATTATCTTACATACGTGTATTTATTTTAACAGTATGCTGCTTTGATGAAGTCACTTGTTATCATGCCACAAGATCCTGCATTCGCTTGACGGCAAGTCGCATTTGGATTTAATTTTAATGTAGAAATCAAAGAAGTCCTACACAAAAACTTTCTGTCAATTTTAATATACACAGCTTAGTTAACTGATTTAAAATCTCAATTATATCGCTCAATGAAAGAACAATATGTTTACTTATTTTCAAGACATGATTGTTACGCCTGCAAAGTCTGTGTTAATGGAGTGAATGATAACGACCTAATGGTGTATGAAAGAGGTATCCCAAGAGTTCTAGGATACCTGTTGACCTCTCAATTATATTTTAGCCTTACCCATGTATGCAAGACTCTGTATGGGTGGACCGTTCCCATGAGTAAGAATGTAAAATAGAATGAGCGGGATCTCACCACACAACAAAAAGCTGGTGAAATGAGTAATACCTTCATAATATTGGCCGAGAAATAAAATGAAACTGAATTAGCAGAGAAAGCTTCTATAACTGTCTCAATGATGAACTTGAAGCCACCAATTACAAGTTGGAGAGTTGCCCACCTTATATAGGATTTGGAGCATTTTTTTTTTTTTTTTTTTACTTATGGCTAAAAGCACATGAGTAACAGCAGATACAGAAAATTAAAAATCTGAAAATTTTGTAATAATAAAAAACATACTACCAAAATTATGTTACAATTATGAAACTATAAGCATATCAGCCCCATTAGGAAAATTCAATCAGGTAGGTTTAATGTTACGCTGAAATTTAAACAAATGTAGTTACAATGGATAAAAAAAGCTTTCAATTGTTATTATTGGTTTGAGCTAAAAGCTGCAGGAATATAGAAGGGGCACAATAGATTTACAAAAGTTGCAATGCAATACAATCCCTACAATTCATTCATTTATTCATTCACTTGTCACTGGTCAAAGAACTTGGGACTCATTTCATATAAACTGTTTCAGAAATCACAGTAAAATGTTGCTGTTGTACATACTTTAGCAACTTATAATTATTATCAGATCTTTTTTATTATGAATTCATTTAGACATAAATTTAATGTCATATATTCTTACCACAAAGTTTGTGGTACCTCATCAAAAGAAAAATAGCCTTCTTTATAACAAGAACAATGTTTTTAAAAACCATGTTGTAAGCCAATCACTTTGTAGTGATAAAATTATAAACACTCTGAAAACTGGTGGTCATAATCAAGGTCAACCTTTGACTTATGATAAACCTTTTACAAAAGTCATGGTTACAAAAATAAAACTAAATTTTTTATATAAGAATATTGTAAATTAAGTTACTTAAAATTTAACTAAGCACTTGTACTTTTTTGAATTATGTCTCCAAAAATATTGCTATTAAGTAGAATAAAATTTCTTTAATCTGAACTAAAAGTTACGATTGCAAGGACTAATGGGTTAACAAATTTCCATATTATCTAAACTCACACTCTAAAATGAGTGACCCCTTCAATAATACGGTAAATAATACACACTTAAAACACATTATACAAAATATCTCATAAGTAAACTGCAAAATTTTGGGAAATGATTCTGTGGGTCAGAATAAAGAAAAAAGTTACAAATAAAACTCTTCCCACAAAAAAGATTAGTTTTTCCAATAACCATAATTTTTGTCTTTAAAAAAGTTTCAAAAATAATTCTGGAAATAAAAGTTTAGATACTACACATTTTGTAGGCCTACGTTATGTTGTATAAGTACAAAAATAAAAACTCATTTTGTAATTTTTAAAATATTGATAGTTTAAAATATTTAATACTGAATATTTTGAAAACCATTAACTACTTATGCAAGCACACACATGCATGCACACGCATACACGCACACACACACACACACACACATGTACACATCCAAGCAAAGTACTGTTCTAACTCCACTTTTTTGCAATTGTTTTGTTTTTTTGTTTGTTATACAGTTTTGGCTAAACACGATTGAAACTAAAAAATTATTTTGTTTTAAAAATTTTATACGAAGGCACCTTGCATAAATCCCGAATTATGTATATGTAAGATTTTATCCTATTCACTTGCATTTCAAGATGGCGGCATATGATTTATGATAATTTTATGCAGTTTTGGTCCAGCACACTGACCGACTGTTTTTGAAATTTGGTACAAATATACCCTCTATAAAAGCCCAAATGACGTACATGTAACAGTTTTTCCATTCTCTTTGATTTCAAGAATTAACGATGATGCACATACACAGTTTTGACCAAACGCATAGACCGATTGATTCAAAATTTGGTTCAAAGGTAGCTTGTAAGAAGCCGGTTTCAAGATAGCAGCCTTTGGTTTAACGCTGATGAGTGTAACTGCTGGCTATTTTCTGTAATACTGGCAGAACAATAATATCTATCAAAATGTTGACTGCTTCAAGGAGAAAGAGCATACAATTTCTAACAAAGTTGGACCAGTACCAATTTTCATAAATATTACCATTACCTGTTACACTGGCAGAAAAGGTTACGAGCATGTCAGAACAATGCCATGGAACACTCTATATATTAATTCAGAATATACAGACCTAGTGATCTATATATTTATATAATATTCTTTGAAGTACTAGTAGCTAATTTTCCAAACAGAAATTTGCTAACAATAAATTTTTTTAATATGCTGAATTACATAAATAATTCAAATGTGACAGACACTATTTGTGCCTATTTAATTTTTTCCCTGTTAATATCCCGAAAATGGATAACTGCTTGTACTTGTGCACTGAGTAGGCTATTTACAGCCTATATATAATATATTTTTTCCAAATCTATATATACATTCACTCATTACAAAATCTCCAAAAACTACAAGGCCTACAAAACCATATTTATCATAACATGATTCATTTTACATTTCCATATAATTAATTATTTATAATAAATGAAACTCTAAAATGATTTAATTACTGTAAATAAAGTTAAGATTTTTCTGTATTTTTACAACCTTTCCATCAAGGATGTTCAAGTAAAAAAGTTTTGAGACCACAAGATTCATTCAGTCCAGGTGAGAAGTTAATTTCTTTGAATTTAATTTAGTAAAATAATGTTCACCACTAATAACAAGTGATTGCTTACCATTAACTGTTTCAGTATCTTCATCTTCAGGCAAATAATAGTCTACATATTGGTTAGCAAAAGTAGTTGTAGTGTCCAAACCAGACATCGCCATATTTCCATAACGAGATTCTAAAATCTCATTCGCCTTTGTCCAAGATAAGTCTTTTAATGACTGGACATTCACCTTCTTAGCTGCTTCAACAGTTTGTATAGCAGGTTGTATAACAGCAGAACTGACATAGTCCTTGGCATTTTCATATATCTGCAAAAATATTAATTTCATAAAATAAAATCATTTGCAACCATATAACATTTTATAAGGATTTAGATGTTAACTTTATGTACTATAGTAACGAATTTTTCAAGTGCAGTTCCTTGTATTTATGGCTCCACTACTTACTAGATGCCTTTTTATACAGTGAACTGATTAATGAATAGACCTTCTAATTGTACTGGGTAGGCTTTGTACTTCCAGGTTACAGCTGAAGTTGGTTAAGTGATCACAATGCATACTTGTACTGAACATATTTACTATTTGTTTTATTGCATATTAAATATGACTGTATTTATTTCAGTTTGCAACAATGTCATCTACGTATAAGTGTAGTACACTTCTTCACTCACTTATACGCCATATGGCTATTTTTCTCTTGTCAAAATAATTATACTTTTTTATGCTGTATTGACACAACAAAACAGTGAGGGAAATGAACACTCTCTGCCTGTGATGCTCTTGACCAATGGTTGTGAAGAAAAACTTTATCCATCTAGTTACTGACACTAATGTGACAACTCCAGGTCTTTGTTTCAACCAATTACTGTATTCATTTTTTTCTGATATCGTTTCAGATAAGCCAGATTTAGGTTATTCCGAGTTAAGTTAAAGCAGGTTTTACTGTATCTAGTCCGAAACTACTAGAAGATTAAATTTGTCTTTTGTAGATTAAATACTATACAATATTTTTATATTACTGTATTATATTTTGTCTAAATTTAAAATCAGAGTAATATAATATTTAACTTTGTAAATATTTACTTAAACGTAATAGCAGGCAATCTAGACTTTTTTACACACAGGTTTTCATAATACAGAACAACATTTTTATAAATGTTTTTAAGTATTTCAACATTTGGCAACATAATTCTGTTTTACCTGAATTATTATTCATTTTATAATTATTCTATACTAGCTGTTACCCGTTGCGGCTTTGCCTGCAATTATAATGTAAGCAATAAAATTTATAGTCGATTTTCAAAATCAGAATAGGTCATTTCATTTTAATATATTGCTATATACAATATTATACGATTTATGGTTTTCGGCAAAGACATAAATTTTTGCTACTCGATACGCTAAACAGGGTTATGTCATATTTTAATAAAATACAGTATTATTAAAAAGTCATTATTATACAATTAAACTGGAATAGTATTGTGTTTATCTCAGATACCTAAAACGTGTTCACACCAAATGTAATATCATTTGGTCCAGTAGTTAAAGTGTATTTGAATAACAAACAAATAAACAAAAACAAACTTTCAGAAATATAATATGATTAGCTGTTACCCTCACGGCTTTGCCCGCAATCATAATATACATTAAAGATCATGCATTACCGTGTTAGGACCAACAACCCTGTTAGTTAAGTTTTGGAGTACTCTTTAAAAAAATTAAGGTTTTTTCCTGCATCACCGTTTAACCCAACAACCGTGTCAGTTAGGTTTGGAGTACTCTTTTTAAAAAAATAAATAAAGGTTTTTTATGCTTCACCGTGTTAGGCCTAACAACCATATTAGTTTGCTAAAGGAGTATTCTATAAAAAATATAAAGATTTTTCACGCATCACTGTGTTAGGCCTAACAACTGTGTCAGGATATGTAGCCTAGTATTTTTTAAAAAAATATAAAGGTTTTTTGACGCATCACCGTGATAGGTCCAACAACCGTGTCAGGATATGTAGTACTCTTTAAAAATATATAAAGGTTTTTTCACGCATCACCGTGTTAGTTAAGTTATGGAGTACTCTTTAAAAAAATATAAAGTTTTTTCCATGCATAACCGTATTGGGCCCAACAACCATGTCAGTTAGGATATGGAGTACTCTTTTGAAAAAAATAAATAAAGGTTCTTTTAATGCATCACCGTGTTAGGCCTAACAACTATGTTAGTTAGCTTATGGAGTATTTTTTTAAAAAATATAAAGATTTATCACGCATCACTATGTTAGGCCTGACAACCGTGTCAGTTAAGGTTTGGATACTCTTTAAAAAAATAAAGGTTTTTTTCACAAATCACAATGATAGGCCCAACAATCATATCAGTTAGGATATGTAGTATTCTTTAAAAAAATATAAAGTTTTTTTCACACATCACTGTGTTAGACCTAACAACCGTGTTAGTTAAGTTACTCTTTAAAAAAAATATAACGGTTTTTTTCATGCATCACCTTATTAGGCCCAACAACCGTGTCAGTTAGGTTATAAGTACTATTTAAAAAAAAATTAATAAAGGTTTTTTTAATGGATCACCGTGTTAGGCATAACAACCATGTTAGTTAGCTTATGGAGTATTCTTTTAAAAACTATAAAGTATTTTTCACGCATTACCATGGTAGACCTAACAACCGTGTCAGTTAAGGTTTTCAGTACTATTTAAAAAATAAAGGGTTTTTTTTCACACATTACCGTGATAGGCCCAACAACCGTGTCAGTTAGGATATGTAGTAGTCTTTAAAAAAAATATAAAGGTTTTTCACGCATCACCGTGTTAGGCCTAACAGCCGTGTCAATTAGGTTATATAATATTCTTTAAAAAGTAAAGGTTTTTTTTACACATCACCGTGATAGGCCTAACAATCGTATCAGTTAGGATATGTAGTATTCTTTAAAAAAATATAAAGGTTTTTCACACATCACCGTGATAGGCTCAACATCCGTATCAGTTATGTTATGTAGTATTCTTTAAAACATTATACAGGTTTTTTCACGCATCACCGTGTTAGGCCTAA
This sequence comes from Callitettix versicolor, assembly GCA_022606455.1. Classification (NCBI taxonomy): domain Eukaryota; kingdom Metazoa; phylum Arthropoda; class Insecta; order Hemiptera; family Cercopidae; genus Callitettix; species Callitettix versicolor. The sequence goes on from CM040183.1 coordinate 53,518,362, forward strand.
CAACCGTGTCAGTTGGGATATGTAGTAGTCTTTAAAAAAATATAAAGGTTTTTTCACGCATCACCGTTTTAGGCCTAACAACCATGTCAGTTAGGATATGTAGTATTCTTTAAAAAAATGTAAAGGTTTTTCACGCATCACCGTTTTAGGCCTAACAACCGTGTCAGGGTATATAGTAGGCTATTTTTAAAAAAAATATAAAGGTTTTTTCATGAATCACCTTGTTAGGCCTAACAACCGTGTCAGTTTGGTTATGCAGAATTCTTTTAAAAAATTGGTTTCTTATCACCCAAAATCCGTGTTAGTCGTATTTTTATTGTTTTACCGATTTACAACACGTTACTGATTTTCGCCGGGTACCAATTTTGAGGTTATGTTGGTCACTTTTATTTTAGGTTTTATCGTACTTCTCGTGCTTTCATATTTTGGATTCTTGCTCTTGGGCACATAATAAAGCATTTTAGTAACAAAAATATCGAAAAATATAGGTTATGCTACACTGCATATTTACTATTTTTTCATGTAATGTAATTACACAAATATATATACTACCTTACAATTGGCACTCTGTGTAGGGATTTTTTTACATTTAATATTGAAAATTCAACACAAAGTAACAAATTAAAGTCAGTTTTGATAAAAATTTCAACTAAAATATTGAAAATGTTACATTAAAAACAATAATTTTGCAATAAATAAAACACAGATTAAGATTATTAAAATGGGATTGAATCTATGTTCATCTCAAGTACCTAAATCACATGTCCAGTAAATAACTACAATTAACACATGACACAAAACTAAAAACTGATAATTATTTTGGGCTGTGTAAGTAGTATAATGACGTTTTGTAAAACGGGAATAGGCCTATATGTATCTCTGATACTTAAAACATATTCGTACCAAATTTCATCCCAATTGGTCAAGTGGTTAAAGCGTGATTGAATAACAAACAAACAAACAAACACACAAACTTTCAGAAATATAATATGAATTAGATAACATTCTTAGATATGTATTCCGTTCTATTTGTTAGTATATTACAATTAATTATGAGGCTAAATCTAAGAAGAGACCCTCATATCTAAGAAACTAGAACAATTAAATAAATTTTTTATCTCACCTGCTGAGGAGGAGCCTTAACACAGGGAACTTTCTGTTCAATAATGTTCAACCCTTGGCATAATTTTTCATCAATCTTATGAATCGGAGACTCAAATTTCATAGCAATAGGTGCAATTGTTTCCATTGCTTTGAACATAGCACCCTCAGCAGTAGCAAAAGTCCAATTAGCAAGGCTGTGACAGTTTTTTACACGACCATATACACCTGTTGAAGTGTTCCAAGCAGATTCCATAACTGGAAACTTCCACAGACGATCCACTACTTCTAAATGAGGCATTTGTGCAGGTTGGACTTCTTCAATTTTCCTGAAATATTTAAAAATATTATAAATTATTAAACAATGAATATGAGTTTTATTCCATGAACATGAAAACATGCAGGCTTTGTAAAAATCCAAATAATATGAATGTTGATGAACTTCCCTAAAAAACAGAAATTTAAAGAAACTGAAATTACTGTTTTTTTTAAACTAATGTTAAAAAGATTATGATGAAGTGCAGATCGGCATAGAAAATCATAATACCTTAAGTCAGGAATAACATTTACAATTACAAAAAAAGGAAAAAATGGAAAAAAACAAATAAATATTGAGTGTTATCTACATCAAATGGTGATTAAAGTTCATTTTAGTTTTGAAGTTCGAGTAAAATCAAAAGCCAATTGATTTTGAAGTAGAGGGTACTGTCTCTTTACCATTTCTCTATGGCTATTTAGTTGTTTTTCTTTTTTTTAAAGCAGTACCTACACTGAGATTTTTGCGGAGTTAGTGCCATTCATATTCATTGCTTCAGAAATGCAAAATTGCTAATGTGACTGGCTATATTACTTATACTTTTAAGTTTAGTTATTCCTCCTGTGTTAGTTTTTATATAACTGGTCAGAGAGGTTAATATTTTTTTAAAGGCTAAGTAATTATTATTAAATTAAGTTCAACAGAAAATGGTTTTTAAAAATTTTAAGTGTTTACTGCAGTGGTAATTTTTAATACAATTAAAAGTTTGATATTAAGCAATACAGTATGTACACACACACACACACACACACACACACACACACACACACACACACACACACACACACACACACACACACACACACACACACACACACACACACACACACACACACACACACACACACACACACACACACACACACACACAGATAAAAAGTTCAATATACACTACTTTTTTCCAAGTATACTTAAAACTATTTTTACCTTCTTAATCTATAAAGTATAAGGAAATGTTAGTAATCTTGAAAAAAATTAATTTTGATAAACCTATCAGTTTTCTGGTCTACTGAGTAAAAAACCAACTGGAAAATAAAGTAATTAACCAATTCTGATGAAGTTTGTCATGTAAGTCTGGTATACAGCTTTCTTGAGACCACTTTTTAAATTTAAGTCAAAGATCAAATTTGTTTAAATTAAAAATTTTACAATAATTTTAAGAGCAGTAAAGCACTTATATGTATAAATACTGAGTGACATATACTCAGGATATTTGTGTATGTTATATATATATATATAAAATTATATTTTCATTTAATTTAAAATATATTAAATGAAAGCTAATTACAAAATTTTTTATACTACAAAATTTTTTATACAATTTGACAATGTAATAATAATCCGACAATTAGGTTTTCAATATTTCAGGTTTTACAGCAAGGACATATTTTCTTTGATGATAATACATATGAAAAATAATAACATTATTTTTCAAAATATAAAATTATTGTACAAAATACCTGTTACTTAAAACTGTACATGCTTTCAAAAAATAATACCAAAAATGACAATGTTGACAGGGAAATATAAAAAGTTGTTGTTGACATCACAATATTTTTAAAAAAACGTCATCATTATTTTTTGTTTTATGCTAAATTTAGAATGACTGAATTAAAACAGAAGCATTTTGATTACAAAACACACACATTACACATAATTCTTTAAAAGTAATTATGCCTACTACATATTTACATTTTTATATAAAATGCATCAGTCAATGAAAATTTTATAGTTTTGTACGGCATTATATTACGTTTCAGTATTCAAAAACACATACATATTCCAACACAAAACCAGTAACTAAAAAAACCAGTTATTTCCAGTTATTGAAAAACGATTAAAATAAAGACACTTCTACTATAAATAATAAAACAAATAAAAACTTAAAACTGATAGGTCTACAGTACTATAACAGAAACAGAAATATGTTTACTATTATAGTAATTGACTCCTTGATTGCACAAATATCCATACAAGTTGTCCTCCAAAACCTGTTCTGATGCCCTAGATTCAGACTACATTCATTTCCTAAGCTTTATAGATTCTTCTAGTACATTCATTTATATTCTAATCAAAATTAATCTCATAAAAACTGCACCATAATTACCACATAACTAATGTGAGCTAATTTTAAAGGAAATTAGCTCTTCAGAATCCCTGAAGGAGACTAATAGGCTATAAATAAAAGATTTGTTATAATTTTCTCTCCTTTTAACAACAACAATAATAATAATAACCATGTTAGTAAGATAAAGCGTTTTCATGTTAGGTTTTTTACTCAACAACCATGTCACTAATGTTCTTCACCCAACAAATGTGTCAGTTAGGTCCTTCAGTATTTTTTTAAATAAAATTTTCTTATCAATTTATTGATCAAACCTGAGTTACCTACTTTCACGCGATAGAAATTTTGAGGTTATGTTTGTCATTTTTATTTTTGACTTTGATCGTACTTCCAATTCTTTCTGTGCTTTTATAGGTAAAACTAAATTTTTGGGACTTTAGCCAATTTTGGTAATTTTTGCATAAAACACTTTACTATAAAACCCAATATTAATAATTCCAAATATAAGAGTGCAGACAAAATGGAAAGTTACAAACAAGTGAAAATAAAAGTGACAAACATAACCTCAAAATGACTACCGAGTGAAGTTGGAAAACATGTTTTTACTGGTGAGAACAGTAAATGAAATACATGTTATTAATAATTAAATATGTGTTATTAATAATGAAAAGATTATAATTTAAACAAAAAAATTGATAACCTAACAACTCGACTCGACAGTTGGGCGTTTAATGAAATGCATGTTAATAATGAAAATATATTTTTTTTCTTAAAAAAAAAGAACTTGATAACCGAAGTTGATTCGGTTGTTGTGTATTTAACTAACTCAACTCACCTATGGTGTGTTAAATGAGATTTGTTATTAATAATGAAAATATATTTCTTTAAAAAAAGAACTTGATAACCTACATTGTCTTGGCTGTTGGGGGTTTAACTCAGTTATTAAGTGTATAACTCGTATTCCTTAAAAAGTACTAACCTTTGTAACAGTGTCTTGGCAGATAGTAAAAATCAGAATATAATCCGTAATGGCTAAAAATTATGATTTATCATAACAAATTTAATCTTTCGCAAGTTAATTTCCCTTAACAAATGATATAGTAAGTATATAATAAAGCAATAAAAATCATTAAAACCATTACTTATGCAAAAGTCCCGAAAAGTCAGAAATAAGAGAATTTATATTTTGGATATTTGCTTTTAAGCATGTGATAGAGCATTTTAGCAAAAAATACTGAAAATTCGAAAACAACCTACATTGAATACTTACCAATAATCAAAAATATGCAGAAACAACAGGAAGTTTAAAAAAGTGGAACATAAGAATGAAAAACATAAACTCAACATCACTAGCAAAACAGAGATAAATATGCACTATAGGTTGTTTTCGATTTTTAGTAATTTTTTTCGCTAAACGCTTTATTACATGCCAAAAAGCAATAATTCAAATATAAAATTGCAGAAAGCATGGGAAATATGATAAAATTTGAAAATGATTTGTTAAAACGATAAAAAAATCTTTATAAAAAAAACCTAACTAACAAATCCCAACCTAAAGACAAACAAAAAAGTAAATCGCAAAGTTCACAAATAACAGAGCTCATTTTAACAATGTTTTCTTTACACGAATGAACAAAGCAATAAATCTGAATAGCTGTCAGAAAGTTTAACGTGCATGAGCAATAACTACATGTAGTTAATAACATGCATGAACAATAAATCCATCTAATGAAATTTAATGTTAATGGGAATGTGTAATAGCTTAGAGATTTATTATGTAAACAGCAACGTCACAATAGTTCCATAAAAAAAATAATCGTAAGCCATCTTTAAAAAAATATTTTCTGTGAGAGAATATGTGTTAGTTAGATAATAAGGTATTTAAACAAAACAAAAAATTCTAATATCATTATTTGAAAAAAACAACCTACACTGCATAAATACCAAAATAGAAAAAGCGTATATCATGAAAGTGATTAATTAAATGTGTTATATCTTTATTTAATAAATAAAACGACTTTTTTAAAAAAAAGAAAACCTAACAAGCATGATTGTTTGGTGAAAAATCTGACTGACATGGCTATATGTGAATGCTTAATGAAACGAGTGTTATTAATAATGAATACAAATGAAACTTAAAAAAAGACTTAAGAAGCTAACACTGCTATTCAGTGAAAAACTTGACAAAGTTGTGCATGAAAAAATACCCTATTACGGTTCTGTATATAACTAGTATTGTGTAAATTTACTAACCTTGTAATGATTGTTAGGTTATTAGCATACTAAGCATGGCTTAGTACTGGTCGGTTAATTGTTAACTTATGATAAATGTAATTAGTGCATGAATATTTCTTAATTTAATGATAAAGTACATAATATATAAAGAAAAAAGAATTTTTTAAATTTTTATTTTAAGGCGAAAAGCACATCGAGGCTATTATCGCCTCCCTAAATGTACGCATGAGTATAAAGCAAGTCGTAAGTGTAAGTATTTGTTAGACTCGGGTACTGCGAGAGACGTCTAAATCCTCTCAATAGGTGCAGCTAACTGTTAAATCATTACTTTAGTAAGAAGCCTCAAAGTGCAGAAATACCAGAATTGCATCAAATCATTTATTTAAATCTTCGTCAGGTTAATATCACTTAATTGAATAACAGGTAATAGGAGAAAATATACTTTAAAATCATGAAAATAAGCAGTGTATTGCTACTGCATACACCTACATGGTCCAACATACCTTAAATCTTTTATGGTAAAAGAACACAGACTCTACTAATAATATTAACTGAATGATGTGAAATTATTTTAATTTTGTTGGTGACTTACATTTTAAAAAGTTAGTAATATATATTCCTAACAGAATTAAAGTTTAAAATAATTTAACAAAAATACTGAAATTCTGAGGACTTTTTTACTTACATGTTGGATACTGTTTATCGCTTACTCTTTCAACAGTTGTAGAACAAAGATATTTTTGAAGGCTAATTAACAGTAAAGTTTTGCACAATAACTAGAGTTAACTAGTTTTGCGCGAAAACTAATCTGCTTACGTTCTAAAAACAATCAACGCTGAAATGAGCGGCTATTTATCAATAAAATTGTAAAAACGTATCAAAAATCAGGCGATGGTATTTTTTTATTCAATCGTGACGTCTGCTTGAAGTTGCACGAAGTAAAGTTGAATTTAGTTTCCTTTTGATTGTAATATAACAACGCAATGACGCAATGAAACAAATTATTTTATATTACACTGACTCATAAAAAAGGAATATCTATGAATATACACTGTCACTCGTTCAGTCCACCAATCACAAGAAAAGACAAGAATAAGAATCACAAGTCATGGTTCAAAGAAATATTTTCATAATCCCAACGTTCGCAATTGGTAAATCTATGGTCTCGAATTGTATAAAATATTATATTACTACATGTGAGTATGACGTATTTTAATTACTGTATTGTACATGACTTTTCTTGATTCAGTAGTATGTAGAGATAATCTAATAAACTGCAGTAACTTTTCTTTTTCTCACCCTGTGTAAAGATCTACTTTATTCTGAGAGAAAAATGTTATTTCTCGCAGCCACTACTTTCGTCTCTATCTTCTCGGTGAAGAAACTGCTAAACATAAACCTGGTATCACGTCATATTCCTTTATAAATTGAACCAAAGGCTTGATTGCAATTTTATTTATATGTTTTGTTGAAATGTGAAGAACTTTTATGACCATCTACAGGCTACTTTATAAAAGATATTGATTACCTGGCCATTTTCTTTGCAGTGTGATGAAGTTGTGAAAAAAACTCAACTTATAATAGACAACGTATAGCTGGCCATGTAAGAAGCAGTCGTTTCTTAGGTCCATTTCAACAATTCAACCAGTGGAGTATGGCATCGTGAAAAAGAAGCATTTGTTGGATGTCAACACCCACCACATAACATGGGAAAGTACTAGCGTCAACTTTTGCGGTGATTGTCTTTTTAATGTTATAGCTGAATCAGATTTAGTTAAAATGAATGAGAGCTGCAATTGTACCTTTCAACAAAGAAGGGGTCAAGGTTTAAGGAAAGAGATCCTAGATATTATGTTATCTAGTTGTTATGTAGCCACTAGATAAGTAATTGGAGGGTATCTGATGATCAGTCTGCTTCAAATATATCTCTTGCTCTATAAGACTAAACGTTTTTAATGAGACTTATAGATATCCTAAGAATAACACAGCATGGAGGTATATTGGAGCATGTTCCATGAGGTATTGAGTTGAAAACTTGATACCTTGGGTATAGATATAGGACATGGGATTGATGTGATGGTTGATTTTTTGAATACAACCATCAATGAGTCATATCTAAAAGCATGTCTTGAGATCATTAAAAGGACTAAGAAGCAAGTCTGTTAGTAAAATTGTGAGTTAGATACCTTGAGGAAAACATTCACAGACTCTACAATGTAAGCAAACTTATAGGAAGATGTGAAGGACACTCTAAAGTGTTCATGAAATATAATAAGGAGGTAAGGCAAGCCAAAAAAATACATGGAGAAAATTCTATCAGGACATTGAAAAAGTACCTGACTGTGCAAAACTCCAAAAGATTTTTGCTTGGCAGCTCTCAAATATTTTGGGGACCATCTTCACGAAGATGGTACCCGCACAGAAAGTCTAGAAGAGACACTGCTAATTTTATTTAGTACACACTTTCTGGGGTCTTTAGTGATACAAAGCATGTCTCAGTACAAGACCAGAGTGGAAGAGCAATGACATTGTGCATCTCATGAATACTTGGAATTGTGCTAAAACTCTATATCAATATGAAGTTATTAGATGAGCTATAAAATCTATATGCTTATCAAAGTGGAAAATCTTGAAAATCAGCACTAAATGTGTTGATTAGCAGGACTGAACAAGCCATTTCATATAGGGAAATTGCTTTGGCAATCTTCCTGAATGTAGAAGGGACGTTTGATAACATGAGTGTGAACTGAATAGTTCAAGGCTTGTATCCAGGGATGCTGAATGAACCATTGTGAAATGGGTATACAATATGCTCAGCAGTAGGCAGGCTCAAGCTGTCCTGTGTGGAGATGTGAGTGAGGTTTCAACACAAAGAGGATGACTGTAGGAGGTGTTTTATCTTTGCTATTGTGGGATCTGGTGATGGATAACCTACTCATGACTCTCAATAGCAAGGTATGTATGCTCAGAAATATGATGATGATGTTGTTATCTTAATGAGAGACAAAAACATGAATACATGACTCAATGTTATGCAGACAGCATTAACCATGACAGAAGAATGGTGCAAGAGGGAAGGATTATTAGTCAATCCATCCAAAATTGTCACTATGCTCTTTACCAAATACAGGGCTATGGGATGTATCAGAAAACTAGTCCACTTTGGTGAGCAGATCCGGATGGCTAAGGAATTCAAGTATTTTAGAGTAAAGTTGGATGATAGGATTACCTGGAACAGCCATTTAGGCAGTATTGTTAGCTTCACACAGATCATATTAATGACAATGAGGCAAATGTTAGGATGTATTTGGGGATTGAATTCAGATGACAAAATGGGTTTATACTGTTAGACCAATGTTGGTGTATGGATGCGTTGTATGGTGGCCAAAGCTGCAACAGAAGACTGCTGCAAATAACCTATCTAAAGAACAACGTGCAGCATATTTGAACACCTGAGTTGTCATAAAAGGCACTCCTACCACTGCTATGGAGGTATTATTATGTCTGCCACACTACAGAATACAGGTTGCAAGAAACTGGTGATTTCATCAGGCCAGTAAACATACTGGTATTGGTGATCTTTTTATGGAGTTGAGTATTCTTGAAATGATACCAGACCAGATGAACAAGGTTACAGATCTTACGATACCATGTCATGTCAACTGTGCTGGCGGAGACAAATGGTCTCAATAAGATATACCTTAATATATGTGGAATGCACTGGCCTGTTACATAGATGAATCAAAAACATGTAAAGGTACTGGATGAGGTGTATATGGAGTCAGACCCAATAAGTGTATTAGCTAGTCTTGGAATTCTGACAACAGTTTTTCAGGTTGAAGTCACTGGCCTCATAGAGTACATCAGAAGAGTTATAGATAGAGGATATAAATGAAAGATCATTTATATAAACTCTAACAGTAGATCTTCACTAATAGCTCTGACAAACCACAACTATAACTTGAAGATAGTGTGGGACTTGTCATTTATTAATGAAAAACCTGGCAAAAACCGACAAAGTTTATTTTTTGTGGATTCCAGGACATCAGGGCTTAGTCGGGAATGAAGAGCCAGATTGGTGTGCCAAAATAGGAGTCAACAGTTTTCAATTGACCAGAACCTGCATGTGGATTATCTTATATTCTAGCATGCAGGCATATCTCTCATTGAGTTTCTTGGAAACACCAAAAGTCTTGTAAAGTCAAAGAGGATACTTGTGTGTCTTACTAGGTCCCTTACAAGTGAGGCCCTTAGGCTGAACAGGATGGATCTGCAGAGAGTGATGGGTTTCTGACAAGTCACCTACATTCTGCAGTCATCTACATAAAATAGGCTTTCATATGACAAATATTTTGTGTAGGAAATGTGGTACAGCTGAAAAAATAACTCAACACTTACTTCTTGACTGTCCTGCCTTGAGCAGGAAATAATTTGAATCCCTAAGCACTCTCTAGAGTGTGGGACAGATAATATAACAGAGCATATCTGAAGTATCTCATTGTTCTCTAAAGATCTAAGGTTGGACTGGGAAGGTTGAACCTTTGGATGATGTAGCACAATAAGCTACAAAAAACCAGGATCAAAGAAAGTCTTGGCCTTCTATTTAAAAAAACAACTGCTTTGAACATTTGTAACTGAGATTTGTTAATAGCCTTTGTGAAAGAGAATCTTAATGGTAACTGGAAGCATAACTGTATTGTATTGGAAAAGCATAACTGATGGGTATATGGGGAGGTAAAGAATGAAGGAGGTTTTCCCTTGGCTACATCCAGTGAAGAAAGTGGCCTCGGCAATGGAGCTGATAAATGCTTATAAACAAAATGTCCTTTTTCAAAGTCTTCACTACTAAACCAGATAATTTTTTACAGCACCAAAATTTCCCAAAAATCATGAAACATGAAGTTATCTTTAAAATCTGAAACCTGAACAGTTGATCACTTCAGCTACAGCTAATAGTTTGCAGGCAGAATTCATAATACTGGATTTGAGCATTTTTGCCCTGATGTAGTCCTGAGAAATTTAATTCTCTTCCATGTAGTTGTCACTCCAAACATCCTTTTCTCAGTCACTGAGCACATGTACCACTATAGCATGTCAAACAACAGAAGAATGTCGATTGTCACCGTGCAATAAGTACAACTTTGAATGGAAAAGGCAGCCTTGTTCTCCAACCAACAGCAAATAACTGGAAAAGGGATATTCTCAGACCACTCTATAGACATTTTAAGAAAAAAAATTGACAAATAAACTAAATAGGCTAGATAAAAAATATAATAAACTCTGAAAAATTGCATGAAAAATATAAGTAAAAAGTAAATATGAAACAAACCAAAGTAAGTGACTTTCAACAGAAGCCAAAAATAAAGAACTTGAATCCTTGAATGCAATACTTGAAGTGCTGCTAGTACTTGAATCCTTTAAAATTGTTACAGTATAAATTTTCTAGTTCAAATCTGAACAAAGATGAAATATAACCTTTAAAAAACCAGAACTGCACTAAACCTTTAACAAAAACTCCTAAGGATGTAGGGAAAACCTATTGATTAGAAAAAACATCCCTTATTTCTATGAACAACTTCTGTGAATAAATATTTATGGTTCTGGTTACTCAGAATGCTTGTTAAACAAATTTGCCTCCAACAATGTTTCAATAGCCTGTTTCTAAATACTAAAACATTAAAAAAATCTCAACTAAAGAAACTAAATTTTAAAATTTACCAATTCTTTTAAAACATAGTTGATCTTAGTGTTCAAAATTTTAGAAAAATTGATTATGCACATCAACTGGTTTTAGAAATTTATAAGGGGGGAAATTGTTAGATATACTCAAACAAATAAAGAAGGCTGGTATTGTTTTCACCCTCTAAGGGGTAGTTAATCTTAATTTCACAATTTTGACAATGAATTTATTACTTTTTTATTTTTGTTACATGTATCCATTGAATTTTTGTCATCTGTAATGGCAGGAAGTAACAGAATTAGGTATATGCCTACTGAGGGTAGCAATCCAAATCCACAATCTTAGAGCTAATTAAGAAAGGTTATAAACTTTAGGAAATTGATGTATTTTAAATCTAGTGCATCAGAACAGGTTTTAAGACTGTGAACATTATATGAAAAGGTTACGGAGATTGAGATTCTGCAGACTGTTTTCCCCTCAGTATGTAGGCACCATGAATATTTTTCTTGCCTTTTTTTTAAATTCTGACACATACACACACACACACACACACACACACACACACACACACACACACACACACACACACACACACACACACACACACACACACACACACACACACACACACACACACACACACACACACACACACACACACACACACACACACACACACACACACACACACACACACACACACACACACACACACACATTAACAATAGTAATTACCACCCAACAGTTACGGCCTCGTATAAAGTCTACTTTATTTTTCATTTTAAAAATGTGTAATTTCTCACCTGCTGTTGATAATATTCTCTTGTATTTTTGGTTCAGTTGCTAAAGAAAACTGAACAATAAACCTGGTGATTTATGTTGGTTTTTTCTCCAACACCGTTCGCAGGATTTTACGACACTTGACTTGTTCACAAATGGTGACCTATATGAGATTTTGAGTTCGAAATTTGAAAATGGTAGATAATCAGTGTTTTCGGTTAAGTGATACACTTTTAACTTAGTAAAAATCACTGTATTCAAAACTGAAAAATTACTTTAACTTCTTTATTAAATAACTAAAAATGCAATATTTTAAATAACAATTGAAATTAAAATGAGAATTCAAATACACAGTTTTGTTATAATTTTAATGTATACAAACATTTTCTCTGAATTTACTGTTAATCAGATTAAACATTTAATCTCCAAACTGTTATGAGAAATTTAAAACAATTCCAAGAATACGTTTTTATGACTGATATATATATATATATATATATATATATATATATATATATATATATACTAGAATTACCCGTCGTGGCTTCCTCAACGAAACTTAAACTCTTTCAGTAATGTAATAATTTAGAAACATAAAAAATATAATAATAAAAGCGTGATTATCTAAAATCGTGATTATTTTACAGTGAATACGAAAAAATATTATAACATGAATATGTGGTTTTATTCAAACGTTTTCCATTCGAATTTAAGAAAATCTGATAAAAAATATTTTTTTCCAATACAAACATTTATACCTCTTTTATATTTTTGTGTTCTTTTAGAGGATGAATTCGGGGAGGGGGAATGCTGAATTACGTGTATCATAATTTGTGTTTTAAAATATTTTTTTACATTTAAGAAAAGCCGATAAAAATATTTTCTCCAATGAAAACGCTCTTTTTTCTATAATTATGCCCCTTTTACATTTTTATTCCTTTAGGGAATAAATTCGAAAAAATTTTGAAATATGTGTTACATTATTTGTGTTTCATAGCATATTTCTAGAATATACGGATTCAAAACAAATATTTCTTCAATTTGAAAATTGTATACCCCTATTTTACATTTTCTACCCCCTTTCAATCTCTTTAGAGTATGAGTTTTGGGAAATGGTGATAAATATGTTTCATTACTTATATTTAAGAGTGACTATGTTACGTTTTAAGAAGGTCAGACGAATATTAAAATCCTTTATCAGTGCATCTCGACATTGTTGTAAGAAGGTACACTGAAAATTTCAAATCTCTAGTTATATTAGCTGTACCTTGTTTATTAAATTTAGACTGGGTAAGTAGTTTAATGTCAAAATCAAATTTTGCAAAATCCTTTCTTAGTTTACTTTGACATTGTTGTAAGAAGGTAGTTTGAAAATTTCAAATCTCTAGCTATAATAGTATTGGCTGTAACGTTGTTTATTAAATTTAGACTGGGTAAGTAGTTTAATGGCGTTAGATCATTTTTTTGCAAAATCCTTTCTTAGTGCACTCCTATATGGTAACATAAATGTACTCTGAAAATTTCAAGTCGCTAGCTAAAATAGTTTTGGTTCTGCATTGATTATGAATCAGTCAGTCTGTCAGTCAGGACTTCTTTTGTATATTAAGACTAGAAAATCGTTTTTCAGTGCACCCCTACACGTGGTGGTAAACCTGAAAATTTCAAATCTTTAGGTATTATAGTCTCGGCTATACGTTGATTATTAAAGTTGGACTGGGTAAGTAGTTTAATGGCGTTAAAATCAAATTTTTGCATAACCCTTTCTTAGCGCATCTCGACATTATTGTAAAAAGGTACCCTGAAAATTTCAAGTCTCTAGCTATAATAGTCTCGGCTGTATATTGATTAATAAATTGGGACTGAGTAAATAGTTTAATGGCGTCAAAATCAAATTTTTGCAAAATCCTTTGTTAGTGCACGCCTATATGGTAACATAAATGTACCCTGAAAATTTCAAGTCGCTAGCTAACATAGTTTTGGCTCTGCGTTGATTATGAATCAGTCACTCAGTCAGGATTTCTTCTTTTACATATATATATATATATATATATATATATATATATATATATATATGTGTGTGTGTGTGTGTGTGTGTGTGTGTGTGTGTGTGTGTGTGTGTGTGATTGTACCAATAGATTGTTTGATGCGTTAATAATAGTTAAATTAAGATTCATGATTGCATACATCATGAATTAACTGACCATGATTAATTGGTAATTAATCATTACATTACCAATGTCTGCCATTGGTAATTTTGCTTACCAACAACAATTTTGCTTAATTACAACAATTTCTATATAATTGTTGTATATATATTTACAAACAAATACAGTTGTAAATGTATTTGTAATGTAGGTAAAATATAAATGATTACGATTAGTTATAATGTAGTTGAAACAATATTAAATATATATTTGTTATTTTAAGGCGAAAAGCACATTAAGGCTATTATCGCCTGCATAAATGTAACTGTGAGTGTAAAGTGTTAAAGTCGTAAGTGTAGTGTTGTAAGTGTAAGTGTGTGTTAGACTTGGGTACTGCGAGGGATGTCTAAATCATATATATATAAAATTAGTACCACTTCTAGTTTAAAATCATACCTTGCACTAGACAATTAACAAAAATATACCCTTCAGATGTTATCTCTACTAATTTTTTTTCAAGGCCTTAATTTTTCCTGGGTTCAGGTTGCTACAAAGACAATATTTGCCAAATTGTATAATGATTGATCTCATTATTTAGATGTAAGAGACGCATTAATGACAGACAAATAGATGGACATGCACATGAATTTATAAGGTTCCTTGCGTTTTCATACAAACCCTAACACCGTATGGCATAGTAATGCTTAATAATGCATAAGTATGCTTAATAATGACATAAACAATTTCTCATCATAACATAATAACTTTAAAAATTAAAGAAATAAAGAAATTACTTTTAAAATAATTAAATATGTTTTATGCAATGATACCTGTAATAATAAATTTATAACTTATAAATACTAAACTATTATCAATTTTGACAGCTGTCATGGGTAGATATTGTGTTTGCTTTACTTGCCAAACTCCTTAATAATTCATTCACTGATTCAGACACTTAATAATCCATACATTGATTCAGACACTGAGTAATTCATTCACTGATTCAAACACTTAATAATCCATACACTGGTTCAGACACTTAATGATTCACACACTGACTGAGACACTTAATAATCCATACACTGATTCAGACACTTAATAATTCTTTGACTGATTCAGACACTTAATAATCCATACACTGAATCAGACACTTAATAATTCATTCACTGATTCAGACATTTAATAATCCATACACTGATTCAGATACTTAATAATTCACATGCTGACTGAGACACTTAATAATCCATACACTGATTCAGACATTTAGTAATTCATAAACTGATTGAGGCCCATTCATAATAAATCTGAATCTTTCTTGACTCGAAGGGTATAAAGGGTTATAAATTAAGGGGTATGAATAAAGGGTTATATTACAGCACATACCAGGTGTCTCACCTTTCCATTTCAGAGCATGACAAAAAATATTTTTCACTCATAAAATCAATATCATTTTTATAATCTATCTTGGCCAGATTATAATCTGTATAACGCCAGACCAGATAATTATTTAATTTTCCATTAGTGCAAATGACTACCGGATTTCCACATTAATGCACATTATTGCACAGATTTTGTAATTCTCTATGAATTTCAGGATGATTGCTTTGATATATAGCTACAGCAGCTCTGTGCACCTCCAGATTACTATTTCAATATCCTATCGCTGCCACTCTATGAACTTCAGGATGACTATTTTGATAAACTTTTGCTGCAGCTCTATGCACTTCTGGATGATGTACCTGGTATGCAGCTGACGTTGCTCTGTTCAAATCTGGATGGTTTTGTTGATTCTTTTTTACTGCTATTTGATTACCTTGTGGGTTGGTTTCTTTATAATTTTTTATAGCTTGTTTGACTTGGTTGCTTTGGGTTTTATCTGTATATCTAGCACAATGCATTTTATTTTTACCTGAAGTTGAATTTTCTGTAACAATAAGATTATTAGAAATATTTATGTCAAATTTATGTTATATTTATTAGAAAAATAAATGTCAAATTGACCACTATTAGTATTTCCAGTTAGGTGCAATCTTTTGCTGGGAATGTTTCTACTCCAAATTTAGCATAAAGAATATTATTATAATAAATTTCAAATAAAAATGGGAAAATCACGCCAGCTTGATTATTTGCAATAACTGCCATAGAATGAATGAATTACCATTTCACTTACATAATGCGCAGATGTTAAGAAGTTGTTACCATTTGAATTGTATGACATAGTACTAAAATAATTTCAATGATGAGAGACATATGAAACAATTGTGTTTCAGATTTCCTGACACTTTTCTTGAGTGTCAAATAAATGAAACGAAAGTGATCGAAAAAGGCAAGCACCAGCTCCAATAATTGGCACAACTATTTGGGATGTCAACGTTCCACTGACAATAATCTCTTCAATCAACGACATATTTTTTACATTTCTTTTTAAAAACTGTGCAAGTATTCACACAATTAGAAAAACTTAACTTATTAATAATTAATGTATACTGAGGTCTACTCAAATCAAAAATATTTTAGTAATAGTTCAGAAAGGTTATATTTGTTGTTTACTGAAAAGAGAAATGATTTTATCAGCTGTTTAATTATAATCATGTGTTGATCAGCTATTTTGTTGCAAATTTTTGATTGATGTAAAAACTATTTGCATTTACGTATTGTATAAATTTAACAAATTTTAAAAATGACAAATTGTATATTTAAGCAGAGTATAGGAAGGTTTAAACTTCAAATTATATATCATATTATATATTTTTCACTCATAAAACCAATATCATTTTTATAAACTAACTTGGGATCATATGCCAGACCAGATAATTTTTTCATTATCCGTTGGCATCAATTTTTCGTCCAGATTCCCATGTTATTGCACTTATTCAGATTTTGTGATTCTCTGTGAATTTCAAGATAATTGCTATTATATGTAGCTACAGCAGCTCTGTTCACCTCTGGACTACTATTTTGATAGGCTGTTGCTGCCGCTCAATGAACTTCTGGATGACTATTTTGATATGCTATTGCTGCCGTAATAACCAGATATCATAGAAGTATTATTTTAAAAATTAAATATGTAAAACTGAAGGTAATCATCTTTGAATAACAAACATCAGATAATTACGACTGATTTTGCATACCTGACGTATGAAACATTGTGAAAAATAATATAATAAATATTGATCATGTGAAATAGTTAAAATTATCATATTTTAGTGATTTAAAGTTCATTAGATTCATCTCGACATTGTTGTAAGAAGGTACCCTGAAAATTTCAAGTCTATAACTATAATAGTCTCGGCTGTATGTTGATTATTAAAGTTGGACTGAGCAAGTAGTTTAATGGCGTTAAAATCATATTTTTGCAAAATCCTTTCTTAGTGCACCTTGGCATTGTTGTAAGAAGATACCCTGAAAATTTCAAGTCTAGCCATTATAGTCTCGGCTATATGTTGATTCTTAAAGTTGGACTGGGTAAGTAGTTTGATGGCGTTAAAATCAAATTTTTGCAAAATCTTTTCTCAGCTCACCTCGACATTTTGTAAGAAGGTACCCTGAAAATTTCAAGTCTCTAGCTATAATAGTCTCGGCTGTATGTTAATTATTAAATTTGGACTTGGTAAGTAGTTTAATGGCGTTAAAATCAAATTTTTGCAAAATCGTTTTTTAGTGCACGCCTATATGGTAACATAAATGTACCATGAAAATTTCAAGTCACTAGCTAAAATAGTTTTGGCTCTACATTGATTATGAATCAGTCAGTCAGTCAGGACTTCCTTCTTTTATATATTAAATATATATATATATATATATATATATATATATATATATATATATATATATATATATATATATATATATATATATATATATATATACACACACACACACACACACACACACACACACACACACACACACAGACGCACTGCAGAATAGCGCAAGGAATGTTCATTGTTGTTATTGCCGTTATTTTAATTATTTGTTGATACATTCTGACCAATTAGTTATAAAATATCCGACCAATTAGTTATATTGAATAATCAGTCAAGGTATTATTAAGTACTTTACTTTTAAATAAAACAAATGTATTTATATTTTTTCTGTCTAGAGTCTAGAATAGGCCTTAATACAACAATACTGTACATTACATAATAAAATCTTGAATCACTCTTATTCAGTAGTTTTGCCTGTAATCAAATTTTTAATTGCCTTTCTATAGTTCCGCTAGTATATGATGGCCTATTCAATTACTGGAAGTGGAAGCAGCTGTTTAAAAGTACTGTAATGCTGACTGCAAAAGCCAGATGTCAGCCTGGCTCACTGATAAACATTTTATATTTAACGCATATTAGAGATACTTTGTAAATTTCGAGTGGTAAGGTGTAGGCTTATTGTATTTAGATAAATTTGTAAAGTTGCGAAATTTTCTCCTATTATTTTTTAGCATTAATTCACAGGTAAATAAAGAATATGAGTATTTTTGCGCGAAGGGATCTATGAGCTGACCTGTAGACGCCTGGTCAGAATCTATTCCTTTATGTATAATGATAATGGACTCTGGGAGCAGATCAGGTTACATTTTGTTCGCGTGAAAAAATAAAGTTTTCTTGTTACATGCACTGACAAAAAAGATGCATGTTTTCTGTCTTCTTTATTTAATTATTGTAAAATAATATTTTTAATGTTGCTTAATAATAAAATTATTGCATTTTTGCAGTTAATTTTTTACTAAATGGCTTCAGTAAGATATAAGCTCTTTTACTTCAAAGCAAGAGGAGTTGGTGAAACAATTCGAATGATTTTGACTTATATGGGTGAAAATTTTGACGACATACGATTAAGTCAGAGTGGAAGTGCCTGGGCAGAATTTAAAACTTGTAAGTAATAAACCAAATTTTATAAAGAACTAGTTTTTGTACAAAAAATATAACGACTTCATAAGTAGAGTACTGGTTTTAATGAGTCCATAGCTCAAAAACAAAACAAAAAGATATAAGCTAAAATAAGAACACAGTGAACATATTTTTTACTAAAATCGGTGCGCTACAAAAACGGAGAAACAATTGTTTGGAAAATTAAAATAAAAAATGTTTTCCCTATCAAACGTTTCTCCTTCTTCTTGAACTTTAACGAGAGTGTGGGTACTAAATCGATTTTAACGAGTAAGAACAAGAATTTATTTTGTTTGTTACGATTTCAAAAAGCATATTTTTAGAAAAGTTAGTTCTATTGCGAGAAAAATGGTTAATTGTTATACTAGAAAACATAAAACCAAACTTTATTAATGAATTTTCATGGTTAATTCCATGAAGTAGTGATACCCAGAAAAATATTTGCAATATAGTCTACTCGTACACGTGCAGTTGAAAAATAGTTTTAAATACGCTACAAACTTTAAAAATGTTTCTTAAAAAGAAAACCTATGATATTAATATTTTTTCTCATAAAGATTTCTGCCCCAAAAAGTTCTTAATAAAAATGTAAGTTGATTAGCATTTACCATAGGCCCTAAATAGGCATGTAATTGCGAGAGCAATCAGCATTTAATACAATATTAAAAACCGACTTCCTTGAGTTGGAATTTCTCTACTAAACTGTTGGACACGGGTAGCTAAACCCATCAAAACTGTTCGTGCGGTAGCGAAAACTTACAAAAGTTTTTGCAGGACTTTCTTTCAATATTAGATATGGAGTGGTGTTTGCTCTTTAAACGCGATTGCATTTTAAATTAATTTATGAACTTTAAAGCTAAAAATTAGATGAATTTATATCATTACTAAATATTACATCCGCTTTAACAGTTACGCCTTTTGGGAATTTGCCTGTGTTGGAAATTGATGGAAAGAAATACTCTCAGGCTGTGCCTCTTTATCGATACCTTGGAAAGAAAGCCGAATTGGGTGGCGACAATGCTTTAGAGGATTTTTATATTGATATGATTGCGGATGAGCTTATTGATTTACAAACAGGTACGTACTTAAATATATCTGCTTTATAAAGACAAAAGTTGTAAGATGAAGGGCAATGCTATAAAATATCACTTACCACATATAATCTGCGGCGTTCTTAATTGAATATGATTTCATTATTATTACTTACTAGCTGTTACCCGTTGCGGCTTTGCCTGCAATTATAATGTAGGCAATAAAATTTATAGTCGATTTTCAAAATCAGAATAGGTCATTTCATTTTAATATATTTTTACTTACAATATTATACGATTTATGGTCTTCGGCCAAGAAATATACATTTTTGCTACTCAATACTCTAAAACAGGATCCTGTCATATTTTAAAATACAGTATTAATAAAAAGTCACTATTATACAATTAAACTGGAATAGTATTGTGTTTATCTCAGATACCTAAACCGTGTTCATACCAAATTTAATCTCAATTGGTCCAGTAGTTAAAGTGTGATTGAATAACAAACAAATAAACAAAAACTAACTTTCAGAAATATAATATGATTACCTGTTACACTTCACGGCTTTGCCCGCAATCGTAATATACATCAAAGATCACGCATCACCGTGTTAGGACCAACAACCATGTTAAAACTTATGGAGTATTCTTTAAAAAAAATATATAGATTTTTCACGCATCACCATGTTAGGCCTAAATACCGTGTCAGTTAAGGTTGGAGTACTCTTTAAAAAAAATAACGGTTTTTTTCACACATCACCATGATAGGCCCAACAACCATGTCAGTTAGGATATGTAGTCTAGTATTCTTTAAAAAAATATAAAGGTTTTTTCACGCATCACCGTGATAGGCTCAACAACCGTGTCAGGATATGTAGTATTCTTTAAAAAAATATGAAGGTTTTTTCACGCATAACTGTGTTAGGCCTAACAACCGTGTTAGTTAAGTTATGGAATACTCTTTAAAAAAAATATAAAGGTTTTTTTCATGCATCACCGTATTAGGCCCAACAACCGTGTCAGTTAGGTTATAAGTACTCTTTAAAAAAAATTAATAAAGGTTTTTTTAATGGATCACCGTGTTAGGCCTAACAACCATGTTAGTTAGCTTATGGAGTATTCTTTAAAAAAAATATAAAGTATTTTTCACACATCACCATGTTAGACCTAACAACCGTGAGTTAAGGTTTCAGTACTCTTTAAAAAATATAACGGTTTTTTTCACACATTACCGTGATAGGCCCAACAACCGTGTCAGTTAGGATATGTATTATTCTTTAAAAAAATATGAAGGTTTTTCACGCATTACCGTGTTAGGCCTAACAACCGTGTCAATTAGGTTATGTAGTATTCTTTAAAAAATAGAGGTTTTTTCACATATCACCGTGATAGGCCTAACAATCGTGTCAGTTAGGATATGTAGTATTCTTTGAAAAAATATAAAGATTTTTCACGCATCACCGTGTTAGGCCTAACAACCGTGTCAATTAGGTTATGTAGTATTCTTTAAAAAAATAAAGGTTTTTTCACACATCACCGTGATAGGCCCAACATCCGTGTCAGTTATGTTATGTAGTATTCTTTAAAACAATATACTGGTTTTTTCACGCATCACCGTGTTAGGCCTAACAACTATGTCAGTTAGGATATGTAGGATTCTTTAAAAAAATATAAAGGTTATTCACGCATCACCGTGTTAGGCCTAACAACCGTGTCAATTAGGTTATGTATTATTCTAAAAAAAAATAAAGGTTTTTTTCACACATCACCATGATAGGCCCAACAACCGTGTCAGTTGGGATTGTAGTAGTCTTTAAAAAAATATAAAGGTTTTTTCACGCATTACCGTGTTAGGCCTAACAACCGTGTCAGTAAGGATATGTAGTATTCTTTAAAAAAATATAAAGGTTTTTTTACGTATCACCGTGATAGGCCCAAGAACCGTGTCGGGAT
This sequence comes from Callitettix versicolor, assembly GCA_022606455.1. NCBI lineage: Eukaryota > Metazoa > Arthropoda > Insecta > Hemiptera > Cercopidae > Callitettix > Callitettix versicolor. The sequence continues at coordinate 53,540,553 of CM040183.1, forward strand.
ATATAGTAGGCTATTTTTTAAAGAAATATAAAGGTTTTTAATGAATCACCTTGTTAGGTCTAACAACCGTGTCAGTTTGGTTTGCAGTATTCTTTTAAAAAATGGGTTTCTTATCACCCAAATCCCGTGTTAGACGTATTTTTATTGTTTTACCGATTTACAACACGTTACTGATTTTCACCGGGTAGCAATTTTGAAGTTGTGTTGGTCACTTTTATTTTCGATTTTTATCGTACTTCTCGTGCTTTCATATTTTCGATTCTTGCTTTTGGGCACATAATAAAGCATTTTAGTAACAAAAATATCGAAAAATGCAGGATATGCTACACTGCATATTTACCATTTTTTCATATAATGTAATTACACAAATATATATACTACCTTACAATTGGTAGTCTGCGTAGGGATTTTATTACAATTAATATTGAAAATTCAACACAAAGTAACAAATTAAAGCCAGTTTTGAAAAAAATTTCAACTAAAATATTGAAAATGTTACATTAAAAGCAATAATTTTGCAATAAATAAAACACAGATTAAGATTCTTAAAATAGGATTGAAACTATGTTCATCTCAGGTACCTAAATCTCAGGTCCAGTAAATAACTACAGTTAACACATGCTACAAAACAATAAACTAATAATTATTTTGGGCTGGGTAAGTAGTATAATGATGTTTTGTAAACGGGAATAGGCCTATGTGTATCTCAGATACTTAAACCATATTCGTACCAAATTTCATCTTAATTGGTCTAGTTGTTAAAGCGTGATTGAATAACAAACAAACAAACAAACACACAAACTTTCAGAAATATAATATGATTAAGATAAGATTAAGATAAGATTGCTATTATTATTTTATTTGAATGCATGTGTCTGAAATAATTTAATTGAGTGTTAGAAAGTTTGTGCAGTATTTATGAATACTTTCACTATGCAAAATGTAGTACCTAGAGAAAGGATTGCAAAATATTTAACAACACATCGTACTAATATTAAATTTTCAGATTTTGGTAGGTAGGGTATATCCGTTTACAAGGTCTTATAAGTAATAATACAGTAATAATATTAATAATAATAAGAAGAAGACGAAGAATTACGGCGCGTAGTTCTTTCGTTGGACGCCGATGTAATTTACGCAAATTTACAAAAAGTAACAAGTTTATTAACATTACATGGGTCCTAAATAGGTATTTTATTGCAGGAGCAATTATTGTATTTCACAATAAAAATAGGAATATTGACCCTGACCGCTATAAAATTCATAACACTTATCTTAAAACTTTATAGTTATAAATTTTATAAAGATATAAAGTTTATAATTATAATTTAAAAATTTGATTGCTAATTTGTACAGACTTCATTGCTGATTAGGGTGATGAAGTCTGTTTTTCAGAAAAGTGTAAAATAAAAAAGCTATGATTTTATAAAGGCTTAAAATTTTTGACATTTTGAACTGTTTAACGGAAAACACACACACACACACACACACACACACACACACACACACACACACACACACACGCACCACACGCACTACAATTAATGTACAGTTTTGTACTACAGTTAATTACGTTTACAAAATAATAAAAAAAACTATTACTCGAACAGTTGACTCGTTATCTCCTCTGAGCAAACATAAGCCCTAGGGCTCTCAGCCCAGTATCGTAGTTCGATCATAGGCCTATCGTTTTGTTAAGAAAACCAAAGATTTAGACAGGAATATTTCTGCAAATAAAATATATATATATATATATATATATATATGTGTGTGTGTGTGTGTGTGTGTGTGTGTGTGTGTGTGTGTGTGTGTGTGTGTGTGTGTGTGTGTGTGTGTGTGTGTGTGTGTGTGTGTGTGTGTATGTATGTATATTATTATTATTATTGGCGTATAGGCCCTGTTGGATCACGCAAAGCACTCCGAACCATGTCTTGTTCCTTCTAATCCTCCACACCTCCCTCATCCTGTCCCCATGGATCCTCTTCCGCTCCTCCGTCCATTTTACCCCTGCTCTCTATATATATATATATATATATATATATATATATATATCTTTTACTTGTAGAAAACTGAAACATTCCATCTATTATTAAAATTATGCAATCATATAAAAATGATATAAACTTGTTTTGAAATTGTTTTTAAGGAAATTAGATCATTTTAGAACACTTATAAAGAATGATGTTTTTCGATATAGCCTAACTCTTAGTTTAGAAGTTATAGCGATGTAAACTAAAAAGGAAAATTTTAATTTCATGCTCGAGTGTAGTAAACTGAACTAATGATATGTAGATATTTCAAATAAGGTTACCAATATAAATACAGTTATAAAAATTGTTTCTAACACAAATTTTGCAACAAAGATTCATATAATGGATAGTTTAAGTTAATAAAATGATATTCTATAAATTAGAATAGAAATTCTAGGCAGTCATTCAAATAAAAAAAAATAATAAAAAGTTGCTTAAATATTTTGAGTTTTTATAAACACTTTCACGTCTTACAATAGTTCGAAATCAATTAACTAAAGTGGAGAAATCATTTAAAAAATCCCGTTTGTTTGACCTTCGTCGACCCACAGGTGTAGGCCTACTACCTTTAAAAACAAAAATTTCTCTCCTGAGAATATTTTTTTCTCTGTTTTTGAGTAAAATCCCAAGTCTTGAAGACGATCTCCAGGTCCTGATATATGTTTACACCCCGGACTTGGGTGTTACTTGAACAATCCGCAATCCTTTCTTTTTGTACTGTAAAATTTTATTAATTCTGTAATTAATTATTTAGATGCCATTTAAGATGATTGTCTTTTTTTAGGCGGGTCTTCGGCGTAAGCCTATATCGCTTTGGACTTGTCCGTCCCTTTATCTCGTCTAACTCTGGTTCTCTCTGGTCCCAGTGACCCGATTTTTGATTTAAAGGCGTTGTTTTTCTCGGTTCGTTTTCCTGGTTACGTAAGAACGTTGATGAAAGTTGTACGATGGCTTTTTACGACATAACCTAATCTTTACACCTAACTATTGTTTAACTACATTATGAAATTTTTAGTAAACTTTGATTTATTTAATCTTTTACAATATTGTATATTCACCTAATTTAGTTGTACCTTTTTACATATACTTAAATTTCTATTTTCGTTGATAGCTTCAACTTTAATTTAATTGTTATTGACTTAATTATTTTAATTGTCTGCTTATATGACCAGTTTAATATTTAATATAGATTCTTATTTATCTTTGGTGTATCTATAGAAATATTCATTTTCATTCCATGATCATAATTCCTATCGTTTATTATTATTTTTTTTGTAAATATATAAGCTTATATATTTTAAAATCTTATATATTAGTTTATATGTTTTCAAGATTAAAATATTCACAGAATGTAAACAATTAAGTTAAAGTAATTAAAATAAAGTAAACAATCTATATTGTAAGAAAGAAATCCTCTAAATTTATAAAACATTTCAAATAAATTTCAAATAGATAAAAAAATTTAATCACGATTTTGTGAAGTATCGCATGGAGGATCGCGAATTTCTGCTGTTAGAAATTCATGTCGGTCATAAACTGAAACCTGAGGGAGTTCGGTCAAATCCTTGACCTATCACAACTCATAACCACGACAAATAGAAGTGGCGTCATTCAGCCACAGAAGCGATTCTTCTAACAGCTGACGTCTACTAATTCGCAATTTGGACAGTCTAAATTAATTTTGATCTGTGCAAAACTAATGATTCCTGATTGCAAATCTCAAGTTTGTCGTTACAAATTTATTATTATTACTCACATTATCTCTCACAAACATATGCGATATTAAATATTTAATTAAATATTAATAGTAATATTTCAAAAATATTAATGAAACATTAAAACAGCCACATTTAAATAATATCAAATTAAATCACTAAATTAGTTTGGAAATAAATAATAATAATAAATTATCAATTAATATAAATTTATGAAAAAATATATGCATAAAAGGACAATACAATTAAGCAATATAAACTGACAAAGTAAAATAAGATTAACTAGAATTGAATAAATAATTAAGTGAAAGATCAAGGAAAATATAAAATAACTGGATTAGTTTGGAAATTTCGGAAAAATATAAGGTGTATAAATAAAATAAACTGTTATAGTCTGATTGCCACTCCTCGGTGAAAAGTTGAATTCAATAATGACAGTAGTAAAAATGTATTTTTGTAATAAAAGATTAATATATTAGTATATATTTATATATATATATATATATATATATATATATATATATATATATATATAGAGAGAGAGAGAGAGAGAGAGAGAGAAAGCCGCCTCGGTGGCCTAGTTGATAGCGTACTGGGCTTTCACCCAAAGGACCCGGGTTCGATTCCTGGCCAGGGCTTGGCATTTTCATACGCTATAAATCATCCCATCGTCTACATTAGCCCAAGTGTGCACAATAGTCGGACGTTTAATATATATATATATATATATATATATATATATATATATTAGCTAGCGACTTGAAATTTTCAGGGTACATTTATGTTACCATATAGGCGTGCACTAACAAAGGATTTTGCAAAAATTTGATTTTGATGCCATTAAACTATTTACTCAGTCCCAATTTATTAATCAACATACAGCCGAGACTATTATAGCTAGAGACTTGAAATTTTCAGGGTACCTTTTTACAATAATGTCGAGATGCGCTAAGAAAGGGTTATGCAAAAATTTGATTTTAACGCCATTTAACTACTTACCCAGTCCAACTTTAATAATCAACGTATAGCCGAGACTATAATACCTAAAGATTTGAAATTTTCAGGTTTACCACCACGTGTAGGGGTGCACTGAAAAACGATTTTCTAGTCTTAATATACAAAAGAAGTCCTGACTGACAGACTGACTGATTCATAATCAATGCAGAACCAAAACTATTTTAGCTAGCGACTTGAAATTTTCAGAGTACATTTATGTTACCATATAGGAGTGCACTAAGAAAGGATTTTGCAAAAAAATGATCTAACGCCATTAAACTACTTACCCAGTCTAAATTTAATAAACAACGTACAGCCAATACTATTATAGCTAGAGATTTGAAATTTTCAAACTACCTTCTTACAACAATGTCAAAGTAAACTAAGAAAGGATTTTGCAAAATTTGATTTTGACGCCATTAAACTACTTACCCAGTCTAAATTTAATAAACAACGTACAGCCGAGACTAATATAACTAGAGATTTGAAATTTTCAGTGTACCTTCTTACAACAATGTCGAGATGCACTGATAAAGGATTTTAATATTCGTCTGACCTTCTTAAAACGTAACATAGTCACTCTTAAATATAAGTAATGAAACATATTTATCACCATTTCCCAAAACTCATACTCTAAAGAGATTGAAAGGGGGTAGAAAATGTAAAATAGGGGTATACAATTTTCAAATTGAAGAAATATTTGTTTTGAATCCGTATATTCTAGAAATATGCTATGAAACACAAATAATGTAACACATATTTCAAAATTTTTTCGAATTTATTCCCTAAAGGAATAAAAATGTAAAAGGGGCATAATTATAGAAAAAAGAGCGTTTTCATTGGAGAAAATATTTTTATCGGCTTTTCTTAAATGTAAACAAAATATTTTAAAACAAATTATGATACACGTAATTCAGCATTCCCCCTCCCCGAATTCATCCTCTAAAAGAACACAAAAATATAAAAGAGGTATAAATGTTTGTATTGGAAAAAAATATTTTTTATCAGATTTTCTTAAATTCGAATGGAAAACGTTTGAATAAAACCACATATTCATGTTATAATATTTTTTCGTATTCACTGTAAAATAATCACGATTTTAGATAATCACGCTTTTATTATTATATTTTTTATGTTTCTAAATTATTACATTACTGAAAGAGTTTAAGTTTCGTTGAGGAAGCCACGACGGGTAATTTAGTATATATATATATATATATATATATATATATATATATATATATATATATATATATATATATCAGTCATAAAAACGTATTCTTGGAATTGTTTTAAATTTCTCATAACAGTTTGGAGATTAAATGTTTAATCTGATTAACAGTAAATTCAGAGAAAATGTTTGTATACATTAAAATTATAACAAAACTGTGTATTTGAATTCTCATTTTAATTTCAATTGTTATTTAAAATATTGCATTTTTAGTTATTTAATAAAGAAGTTAAAGTAATTTTTCAGTTTTGAATACAGTGATTTTTACTAAGTTAAAAGTGTATCACTTAACCGAAAACACTGATTATCTACCATTTTCAAATTTCGAACTCAAAATCTCATATAGGTCACCATTTGTGAACAAGTCAAGTGTCGTAAAATCCTGCGAACGGTGTTGGAGAAAAAACCAACATAAATCACCAGGTTTATTGTTCAGTTTTCTTTAGCAACTGAACCAAAAATACAAGAGAATATTATCAACAGCAGGTGAGAAATTACACATTTTTAAAATGAAAAATAAAGTAGACTTTATACGAGGCCGTAACTGTTGGGTGGTAATTACTATTGTTAATTTGTAACCTTGTTGTACTGGTTCAATTAAGCAACGTTTGCGTAAAGTTGACAGCTCAGAAAGTAGGGAATCATTGTCAAATGTTGTTATGTACTTGAGTTCGAGATATAATGTACGAAGCTAACAATCAAGAACTAAACTTTCCATTGGAAAAACACACACACACACACACACACACACACACACAGCGTAAGTTATATACAGTAAAGCCTAGTCAAAACAGTTTTAAGATCTTTATTATAAATAGTTTAAATGCAAATCAGATTATTTTTAATAAATAAAATGTTCTTAAAGAATAAAACAATTTTTAAAAACCTCATTTATCGGAAACGAAACGTACTGGTAACACAACATTGCATGTACTACTACGGAAGCAGCCGGACACGCAAATCGGGGTTTTTAATAAATATAAGTTTTGTCAATATCAATTCTAACCGAAAGAGCGGACGTTTAGAAATCAAAATTCCGGGATACTGCAACAGAACTGTTAATTTGAGTGAACACCAAGCAGCTCGCCCCCATGTGACCGCCTAAACAACACAGGGACCGAGTTACACAACTAGTTCCGCTCGCTAATACGGGAAAACATCCACGCTAAAATCCAACACTTCTCTGCCCGATTTGAAACAGCTTACGCCTGCGAACTTCCGATTGGTTCGCAGTGCTCGCGTATCTTGGATCTATAGTGCGCTAGATTATCACATTTATGCCCAGGTATCACCTCGCAACTTCCGTACACAATAGTTTTATCCTTTTTGGTGCGTTCTTTCTCTAGCTTTAACAATGGATTTCTGAGAAATTATGGTTCCCGCCATAATTTTGAGTAAAAGAACAGGTTAGGAAAATCGTTGTTCGGCAGAACATCGAGGAAGTCGCCCACTACGCAACTACACGATAGCCTACCAATACCCGACTTTACTCTACAAGACACCACAACTTGCTAGAGAGGAAATATTAGGAATCCGGCCAGTTCTAACAAGAAGAAAATCCTTAAACCTCACTAATCCGAACCGGATGGGTGCCTTGCAGCCCGTGGTACACCTGGTAAACGCCCGGACTTCTACCACTCCTCCTAGAAACTACAACCACAGATGATATCTCGAAATGCTACCAGAAGAAGGAATTTCGTCACCAGAAACAAAGATAAACAATACGACAGAAAAATAAAAAAAATGCAATTGCATAAATAACGTCATCTCAAGTGCTAGATCACCTGCACATATACACCCCGATATGAGCATATAAATGTACCAAGACATTCTTCATTATGTTAGTACTTAAATAAAAATCAACCAAAATTAAATAAATAATTAATCAAAATAAAAAGATTAAAATAAATAATTTATTAAATTAAAGAGAATTATTTAAATATTATTTAATAATCTACCTTCTAAAGTAAAACAAAAATTGTATGTTAAGTGTTGCCTATATTATCTTATTTACTTAAGTAAAATAAGAAAATGTCGATTTTTTTTTCGGCGAAAAACCGTTAAGGTTATCATAGCCGAAGAAAATGTCGACTCCAGCACTAAAAAAGAATATTTAGACATGTTACCTGAGTATAATGGATTACCCACTATGATTGGTCCATTTGTTTCAATTTGCGATAAGATCGTTGTACAACTATTTTGTAACAGGAATTCAGAAGATTTTCAAAATGAATACCTGTTTTCATTAATACTAGCTAAAATAAAAGGTCAATCTTTAGAAGTACTCATAAGCTTTAATACTTATTCCTGGGTAGTTAGAAAAACTTTGTTAACATAGACAAGAGGGATTTCATTTGTATTGTCGCTCCATATTGTCGTAGTCGCCGTCGTCGTTTCTTTTTTCCTTCTTCCTTCCTTTCTTTCTTCCTTCCTTTCCTCCTTTCTTTCTTCCTTCCTTTCTTTCTTTCTTTGTTCGTTTGTTCGTTCGTCTGTCCGTCCGTCCGTCTGTCGCCGCTGTCGACGTCATCATTTATTATTAATATTTACTACATTAGTAAACCAAACACAAAAACATAAAGCAAATTTAGTTATAAAACTATGTTCATTATTCTAGTTACATCTTTTGTTGACTATCACCTAGTGATTTTTGAGGGTGTGTTCAATTTTTATTGAACTATTTTATTAATATACAGTTTAATTTTGTGCGCGCGCGCGTGCGTGCGTGTGTGCGTGTGCGCGCGTCTGCACACCTATTATAATTGTTATAGGTCTTATAATTGTTACAATTATAATAATTAAATTACCGCACCTAAGTACCTTGTATCATTGAGTGCAACATTGATATAGGCCTAAAATAATATCTTGCCAATGATAACTAATTAATATTAAAATCTGTAATGACTGATGTCTAGTAAAAAGTGTTTACTTTAATTACATTTAATTTTTTTAATTTCAGATATGGTAGCATTAATTAAGGAAATGGATGTAGAAGCTTACTATACTAAAAAAATAAATTTGATTACTGAAACATTACCATTTTATTTGAACAAATTAGAAGAAACTGTACAGAACAATGGAGGGTATTTAGCAAATGGCAAGGTATTTTATACTTTAAAAGGTATTGCTTTAGGCTATACTTATTAAAACACATCATTTTAGTCAATTCATCATAAAATTTATTGACTTAATAGATTTTTTTATTTAAATAGTAGTAGGCTAGTTGATAGTAGTGTAATATTAGACCTATTTTGATAATACTAATAATAAATATACAGTATTTTGAGTTCATACTAGTATTTCCAATGAACATATGACTTTAATTGCAAAAACAATTAACTATATTGATTTATTTCCCAAAAATCAAAGAAGTGAATGTTAGAAAATATTTTATTCAGACAGATATTTTTATCCTACTGAAGAAATGAGTAATAATAATTTTTACTTTTAGCTTAATTATAGTTACAGTTAGTAACAATGTGATGAAAAACTCACAAAACTGAATAAGTGTTTTTCACTACTCTATAACGAGAAAATATTGCAATTGTTGTAAAAATTTCATAAAAAAACCTTCCTCCAAAGAGATTTAGAATTTTGAAATTAACTATTAACACCATTTTTATATAATAATTAGCTGTTAGCCAACACCAAAAGTTGAACAACTCCAGGATGTTTTGTCTAAATATACAGTATGTCTATAACGTGTATGAAGTAGTTGCAACACAATTTGATTGTTTTGTTTTCCTTGTTTTAGTTGTCGTGGGTTGATTTCATGTTTGTTTCTACTTTTGAAAACTTCGGCGTTTATCTCAATAAAAAACAAAGTTTATTCGAAGATTATCCAACACTAGAAGCTCTTCGAGTAAAAGTGACGTCATTGCCTAATGTTAAGGCTTGGCTTGAGATACGACCAGGTCCATAACATTAAATTATTTTCAAAAACTATTTATTTCTATAATCATATTTCACGGAGATTTTAAATTTTGCTTTTTTGTACTTTGTACTTACTTGATTTACATTTCACTAGAAACAGAAAATTTGTTGAAATATGTCAAAATAAAATGTTTGATTATTTTTTAGTATAAGTCGTAAATTTTAATATTTTTTTAAGATTCACTTATTCAAATAAAAAGATTATGATAAAAATTTGCTTTCATTGCAAATGTTGAATATTAAATTTGAATATTTATTATGTTAGTTAATTGTAGGGTCTAATAATTTACTAAACATGTTGTACCAAAAATAAAATATTTTCTATTCTTATATTACATATTGTATAATATTTATTTATTTTTTAAAATTTCTCCTCGCCTTTCTGTATTAAGAAATACTGTATAACTACTGTAATATCTATTGCAATGTATAAAAGCCAAATTTCACTATATTACCCATGTACTCATCACAATAGCCCTCACTCATCACTGTATCATAAGAATTATATTTTAAAGGGTAAAAAAATCTAGGTAAGAGCCAATCCAGCAAAAACTGGAGCCAGCTAATGGGACCAAACGAAATTCAGCGTCAATGTAGAGAGTGACATCATACTGCAGACACCTCGTCTGTCACAATGCATTGCGTTTGACAAAGAAAACAGCCGTGTTAAAACAGAACCGAAAAAACCGTTGAACCAAGGACAGATTAAAGGAGGGGCGAAGAGGCGACCGCCCTCCCGAGACAAAAGAAATAAAATAAAAAATGTAAAAGATCCCATTTGACTTTCTTAAAGTGGAAATATCGCAGCTCAAGAGTCAAAGAGACATCTGAAGCCTCTGCGGGATCCGAAACCCGTCACATTATCCCGATCTTAACTTTGTATATACATTACATGAAGTTTTGTCCGTATGTAAATATGTATGTTTGTGCACTTTGAAATGTTTTCATTGAGGGTGAGAATGGGGATAATCAATTACATATTTTATGTTGGTTCTCTCTTTTCTTCCTGCGTTAACTGCAACAACAGAATCATCTTTCTTGATTCTAAAATTGATCAAATTTGGTTGAGAAACTGTTGTGACGCTTAACTGGACTTGCTTCGGCTAATGAGCAAGTAAAATATTGTAACTGGAGTTTTATATATATATATATATATATATATATATATATATATATATATATATATATATATATATATATATAAAGAAGATGAGAAGTTATGTAAATGAAGCCAGTTTTGCAATAGTTTTAAAAGTTAGAAATCTAAAAAAAATAATGATTTTTTTAATCTAAAATGGAGTAAATTTCTACGCTTATTTTATTTGTGTTTTAAGTCTAAAAACATCTTAAAAGTGCTAGTTTTTCAAGGTATTATTTCAAAAATTGTCATTCCTTAGGCGGCCCTCTTTTAAATTGAATCCAAATAACCATCTCCACCCACAAAATTGCATATAGTCCGTCAATGCGTTGAGAGTTACTTACACACGTAAAAATTGTTCAAGTCCTTCTGTCATGTCTACAATACCAAGAAAGCGTACTGCTTTATTTTGTTGGCAAATTTTGTAAATGTTAAATTTTGCTTTCAGTAATAATCATCTAATTTAGCCAAGCTTTCTTGATAAATTTTATAAGAAGTAATCTAGTAGGTAAAGCAATAATCTTATCATGGTATGATATACGTGGTATGCTTTCTTCAATGTAAGACGTAATTTGCAAATGAAATTGTCCCGATTGTGCTTCGAACATGTCTTCTAACTTAATGTAGGCCTACTCTGAATTTTAATTACTTTCATATAAAAAATATTGTAGGCCTACAAACAAAACACAACTGGGAAATCATTTCTTCTTTTGAAAAGAACTTTTTGTTTTAAATTATAGAAATGCATTATAATTAGCTGTATTTATGTGCCTTGATATTTTTTTTCAGAAGTAAAAGTTACAGCTGATTAATATAATATCAAAGTTGATTTAAAAATGTTGTTTCAGCTAATAAAGGTACTCAGTTTTAATATAAATCAAGCTTTTGAGTACCCGCCATTTTGTTTCAAATAGTTGTGTGACAGTTTGAGATCGCCTGAAACCTAGTCACAGACACTGATGGATTTTTGCAATTTTGTGGGTGGGGATGATTCAACTTTAAGAGGGCCTCCCTGGGGAATGAAAATTTTTAAAATAATGCCTTCAAAAACTAGCACTGTCAAGCTGTTTTGAGACTCCATTTAAAAAAAAGGACACTTAATTTTTCTAGATTCCTATTATACAATTCATATTCTTATTTACAAGGCCACTCATTTTGAAACAGAAGTTGTATTAATGAAAACATGCTTTTTTTCTTTTCCTTCTTCTCAATATTCCTATCCATAACTATTTTACTTATAGCCACGGTTATTCTCGTTGCTTTATTCTTATCGTTAAGGCTGATCTCTCGTTCTCATTAATTTTGATCAATTTTAGAGTCGAGAAAGATCTTTCTACTGTTGCAGTTAGCACAGGAAGAGAAGAGAGAACTAACATAAAATATCTAATTGATTAACCCCGTTCTCACCCTCAGTATAAGCGTTTCAAAGTGCGAAAACGTACATACGGACAAATTTTCATGTACTGTATATACAAAGTTGAGATCGGAAAAATGTGACAAGTTTTGGACCCCTCAGAAGCCTTAGATCTACCACCTCAAAACTACGCATATACTTCCATTTTATGGAAGTAAAATAGGATCTTTTACGTTTTTTATTTTATTTTATTTGCCTCAGGATCACCCCTTCGCCCCCTTTAATCTATTCTTGGTCACGATTTCTTATAACAAAAAAAAATTAGATTCTTATAAGTGGTGAAACCGTTTTCCAATGAAAAGTGGCCAAAGTAGGCCTTTTAATATACAGACATATAAACTAGGCATTTTGAGTGCCCATTATTTCATTTGCAAGTATGTGTTTGATATCGCCTTAAACATTGCCACAGTGTTATACAATAATAAAAACTGTTTCACAAAATCAATGATCTTTTTCCCAGTAAAAAGTGAACAAAGGAGATAAATTAGGAATTTTGAATTCCTGCCATTTTTTTCATATAAATGTATGACAATTTGAAATTTCTAAAACCTCGAGAGATCCAAATAACAAAGAAAATAGTATTATCATGTATGAAGACATTTTCCTGTGAAAACCAGACAAAATAATGCAAAACAAAACTGAGATTTCATGATCAAGAAAGAAGCCTTTCTAAACCACTTTAAAATGTTTTTTTTAATCCAGCCCTTTTTGAACATCTACACCAGGGGTCTCCAAACTTTCCAGCCTTAGGGCCATACTGATTACTCCAGTAAGTTCCGAGGGCCAAAACCATATTATCATTGTTGCCGGTGGTAAAAAGTGAAATAGTCCACTGATGAAAAAAGTCGAAAAATTACGCAACGTTTTGAAATCGGACGAAAGTGCAACACTGCATATTATTAATTTTCCTGTCATTAAAGAAAAATATGTTCTCTAAAAGGAGTTTTCAAGATGCTTTCCGCGGGCCGGACAAAATCTGTCCGCGGGCCGGATGTGGCCCTCGGGCCGTAGTTTGGAGACCCCTGATACCATAAGGGTAGCCCCCATTCGAAATTTTGTCATTCTTTAGAAACAATGATCAGTCAGTGACTTTTGATTTTGTATAAAATATACTAGCTGTGTACCTGTGCTTCTCTGTGATAATTTGTTCATTAAACAGAAACTTCTTTAACATCAGTTTTGGCCTTTCCAGTGTATCTAATGTATGTAATCTATGAATTGTACAGACAATCCTTTTCTATTGCTCTTGGAAATACCCTGTTTTAAAACAAATCAGGCATAAGTGATTGCCATTTTGTCTCGAATATTCGTATAACTGTTTAAGATAGCCTAAACCCTAAAAACAATTACATGTAGTTTACAATTATGTCAATAAAGTCTGTCAAATAGAGTCCAAGTGAAAAGTGGACAAATTACACGTTTTAGTTTTATATAATGTACCACACAAATAAATCAGATATTTTGCAATTATGTTTCAATTAGTTGTATGACAATTTGAGATTGCTTAAAACTTAATGACTGTCACAACTCCATACAAAAAAAAGAAGTTTCATCTAAATGTATGAAGACTTTTTCCTATAAAACTTGGACAGATAGTGCAAAAAACTGAGATTTCGTGTTTTAAAAAGAATCATTTTTGAAAAGTGAATAAAAAATGATTTTTTTAAACCCAGTTTTATTCAGAACTAAGGAGACCTCCACTGGTCAACTTAAAGCAGTTTTAACTATTTACAACGGAACATCAGCTGGCTGTCAGCATTGGAAGTGGGTTTGGTTTCTGCACCTACCACCAAGGCCAACAGTGGCTTTCCTGCACTAATCCTCCATCTAATACCTCCATCTAATCCTGATAAGTAATCATATAAAAATAAAAGTCTTTTTGGGAAAAATTTTGATTTTTGACCATTACACTATGAGTCATCTGGCAACAACAAAATTAAGACAGTAGGTTGTGTGGCAAGGATGATTCAACTTACAAGGGGGCCTCCCTGGCGGATGAAAATTTTTAAAATAATACCTTCAAAAACTAACACTGTCAAGCTGTTTTGAGACTCCATTTAAAAAAAAGGACACTTAATTTTTCTAGATTCCTATTATACAATTCAATTTCAATAATTCAAAACACACACAGTTTTGGCTACACAGCCGTCTTTTCATGTCGATATCCCAAAACCAATCAAGACATGTTAAAGTCTCTAGTAATGTCTGTCATCAGAGACTCACTTTTCGAAGTGGAATTAAAAAACTATAAATCGTGGACACTCAAGAGGACTGACTCAAAGTAGATATTAATTTTGGGGCCTCTTGAGTGAACATTGGTTGCGTTACCACAACCAGGAAGATTTTGGATATTAATTTTTTTTTGTACCAAAGTCATTTTCGAATTGATGGTTTTTGTTGGACCTTCACATTCTAGGTAGCTCCCAAGCTTACATCAAATTTAATTGTTAGTTCTAATTTCATTTTCGTCATAAATGGTGGAATGGAATATATATATATATATATATATATATATATATATATATATATATATATGTGTGTGTGTGTGTGTGTGTGTGTGTATAATTTTAAATTTAAATACAAATACAAATTTAATGAAATTTGTGAACAAAAGGAAACTGCCCATGTTTTTAGCTGTTCTTCATTTACTTTTAGAGAGCTCCACCAGAACAAACTTAGTCATCTAATGGACAGGAATAAGCAATCTGGTATCCAGTTTCTAGGAAAGCAATGGGTTCCAAGTTTACCGATGACTTATCTTGTGGAACATGACATTCAACTAAAGATTAATATCCTAGTTAAGAGTCATCCATATCATGTAGCTCTTCCTAAAATGGAGATCATGAAAGAACATGTAAATGACCTCTTGGATAAAGGTGTAGTCACCACTAGTGTACTTGTCTCCCATATTTTTTGCTGTGAATTCCAACAGGAAACTGATGTGAATTGTAGTCGACTATCACAAAATGAATCAACATACAGTAATAGAAGCAGTGTCTTTGTCCAACTTTCATAGTTCACTTTATGGTATTCCTTACATTGACTGTTAGGAAAAGTTTTAAGTATGTCAAAACTTACGAGAATTGAGATTTATAAAACCTGAATGAAAACACAGTTACAATCCACTGTAGAATGCCAATATGTTTGACTCCCACTTAGTTCAAATTTCAAAATCATTATTTTGGTAAGGAGAAAAATGGGGGTGTAATCATTCCTGATGACTGCACCAGAAGTTATGTGCAGGGGGTTGTGGGTCTGCCAGTCAGATCCATTCAACCTGCCATTGAAGTAGTGAGAGACAGGGTTGAACACCTCACTCTTACTAGAAGAACTGTCAAACGTCCGTCAGGAGTGCAAAAGGCACCGACTGCAGAGAGAAAAGACAGCAGCAAAGGGCTTCCAGTAAAAGATGGAGCCAGTAAACCCAAAAGTGAACAGTTGGTGGGAGTGAGACAGGAAGGGGGGTCCAGGACCAGTGGCACTTTTGCAACATGGAGGAGAGCCTATAGCTGTCATTCTGTGCAGATTGTACCGGGCCAGCATAGCCACTAGGTATGTACCTCTGGGGTGGAAAGCAGCCCATGTAATCTAAGCCGAGGTGAGCATCTTATGCTGACCCTAAGGCTTTTAGGCCAATCAGTTTGACTTTGTTCTTTCTGAAGACATTAGAGAAATTAGTAGATAGATATGTCAGAGGGGTCATGATTCCTCTACATGTCAGTCAATATGCCTACCAATCAGGGAAAGGTTGTGAGAGTGCACTTCATAATTTGGTTCACAGATTGGAAGGGACTCTAGAGACCAAAGAATATGCCCTTGGTGTCTTTCTAGATATTGAGGGAGCTTTTGTCAATGCTTCACATGCTTCAATGCTTCGTGCCCTGTCAAGATGCGGGGTGGATAATACCGTGTGTGGCTGGGTGGGGGAAATGTTGCATGGGAGGTCAGTTGTAGCTAAATCTCTAGGAGAAGAGGTGGAGGTGGAGGTTGTCAGGGGATGTCTGCAGGGGGTGTTTTGTCCCCTCTCTTATGGAATTTGGTGGTGGATTTCTGAATCTTCTCTCATCAGAGAGATTCTATACCCAAAGATATGCCGACGATTTAGTGGTGCTAATCCGGAGGAGACATGGTAATACAGTGATGGATCTCATGAACAGAGCCTTATCACTGGTGGAAACCTGGTGTAGTCAGGAGAACCTAGGGGTTAACTCCAGGAAAACTACTCTGGTTGCTTTTACCAGAAAGAGGATTACCCCGCATTTAGGAGTACTCAAGCTCTTTGGGGAGACAATTCCAGTTGCAAACGAGGTGAAGTATCTAGGCTTGGTGTTGGACACTAAGTTAACCTGGAATGCCCATCTGGGGCGCATCATAGGGAAAGCCAATAAGTCTTTAATGGCAGTTAGAAGAATGGTTGGCAAAACATGGGGACTGAGACCAGGAATGACGAAGTTTATCTATACTAGGATCATTAGATCTATGGTGTGTTATGGTGCTGTGGTGTGGTGGATTAAGGTCAAGCAGAGGGAGACCAGAGAGTCTCTGATTAAGTTGCAGAGGTTGGCCTGCCTGTGTGTCACTGGCTGTATGGACACTGCGCCAATGGCAGCCATGGAGATCATTCTTGGATTTCCTCCTATTGACCTTTTTGTCATGGGGGAGGCACGTAAAGCAGCTTACAGTGCAGGGTGGTGGTGGCTGGCTGCCCTCTATTTATGGGCATGCTAGAATTACAGACAAGATCTTTGACCCAATCTTGATGATGGGGACTGATCAGATGGTTAAACGGCACATAGTATCTAGACCCTTTGATGTCATCTTGGCCTTTGAGGGGAGAGATCAGGTGTTGGAAAAATCTAGAGACATAGTATGGTATACAGATGGCTCCAAGACAAAGTCAGGCAGTGGTGCTGGGTGTATGGTCTGAGACTGGGGTTAAAGAAAGTAATTACCTGTGACAGCATACAACAGTATTTCAGGCTCAAGTGATGGCCATTAATGACTGTGTTTGGGAGAACTGGGATCGGGGCTTCAAAAAGGCATGTATTCATATTCATACCGATAGTTAGGCGGCAATAAAAGCACTTGCGGGTCCTATAATACAGTCCAAGCTGATCTGGGAGTGTAGGAAGAACCTTGACATTCATTCTGTCCCAGTATAACCCGGTAACTCTTCACTGGGTTCCGGCTCATAGGGGAGTTGAGGGCAATGAGGAGGCAGACCGACTGGCTGGACTTGGATCTGCATCTGAGTTTATCGGACCTGAGCCAGTTTTAGGGATTTCTCTATCATTGGCCAGGTTCGCTATTAATGGGTGGATTACATGTCAACACCAGGTAAGATGGGACAACCTTCATGGACATTCCCATAGTAAACGTCTTTTAAGCAAAGTTCCTTCTGGAGGAATCAAAGGGGCAGCAGATGTCTTGGGCAGAGCACAACTCAGGAGGATCATGGTACTCATAACAGGGCACTGTGATCTGAGGGTGCACATGAACAGGATATGTGTGTACCACGGAGAAACTGTGTGTAGATTGTGCAGGAAGGAGGAGGAAACTGCAGGTCACATAATTTATGATTGTGAGGCTCTTGCTAGTAGGAGGCTAGAGGCTTTTGGTTTCCAAGACCCTAGGGATCTTCAGCAGAGTGAGGTAGTCAGTGGGTTATTGGAACTTATTAGGGTCACCAATCTGCTCAACTAGGTATTTTAAGAGGTAAGTTGCACAATAGTGCGATGTCAGTTGATCGCAGTGCCTGGAGTTGATCTAATCCCTTCCTCTAGAATATAATCTAAGCTAGCTAAGTGACTGATATTTAGACACTGAACTATGTGACTGATTTACTCCAGTTACTAAGATTCCAAGTCTAAGACTCCAACTAAATAGAGATTTGAGTGTTCTCAGCTTAACCGACACATAACTATGTGACTGATTTGCTGCATAAAAATGTGTTTTTTTTTTTAATTAGGAAATGTGCACTTTGTATGGTCTATAACTGTGCTCGCCAGACAATGTTTTAAACAAAATATTTTGTCAAATATATTTTTATGTTGCAATATAAAATTATACATGTTGTTAATTTTTATTTCAAAAAGTAGTTTTAAGTGTAGTTATATATTAAATTATTGATAAGAAAAATAATTAATAGCATTCATTTTCTCCTGAAATTAATTCTTATATCAATGGTACTTTGCATTAAGTCAAATATGTTCTAAGATGGTCTAAATAACCACCACCACTTTTACTTTTGGAAAATTTTCTTTCTAGAACAAAATCTTCTAAGTAGGTTATAAAGTGGACCTTCTGATAATTTACTGGTGAGTACTGATATAAATTCTGGTTCTTATAATTGCAATATTTATATAGAAATTCACTCTTATGTACATATTATATTCTTTATTATATATAAAGTCTAAATCTGATTTTACAATCTGCTGAATTATCCCAGATAGTAGAATATAAAAAAGATTTTAAAAATGCCTGAGGTAGCTTCAGCATTGGATACTTATTTTCTGTAATAAGTCTTCTAATTGAAGTTTGTAGGCTTGTTGATAAAGTTAAATAATTAAATTCAACTCATTTAAAAAATCTTTGTTGTTAAATAAAGAAATCCAAAACAATACAATACTGAATTATATTTATATAATATATTTTTTTGGAATTGACAAAACACATTATCAATATTAAATAAAAAAATTCACATATGTGCAGATTTCAGTTGTCTTACATGACAAAAAACAAATAATGTTAGAACAATATTTACATTATGATGTAAAATGTGCTTTCACTGTAAACTATTCTTTGGACTGATTAAAATTACAATTGTGTATGATGACGCTTTTCAACCCACGCTTTGATTTTTGGGAGGGATAATACTTTTTCTTTTAGAGATTTCAATGTTGGATAATCAGCAAGAAAATCTTTATTGGGTATGTAGCCATTGAAGTTCTCAGCAGTAGAAGCAAACATGAGATCAGCCCAAGACAGCTGCAACATAAACATAACAGGAAATAGTAAAGTGCAAAACAGTTTCAAGGTGAACAACAATGTAATCATTGACTTACTGATATAACTGTTAATATTACAAACAGTTATCTCATTATTGTAATGCAGCCATCAGTTAACAGTTATCATATAAGTAGGTAGCTTATCAGTTAAGTGATAACTGTTATCAGCCTAATAAGAAAAAAATGCAAATATGTTTGAGCTTTTTATGGATATTTTTGTTAAATATTAGGGTCTACTAATGATATATATCTATAGATAAAACTAGTTATTTACTAGTTATTTGTAAGACAGAAGTATTACAAACACAATACTTTAAGAATTGTCATAAATCAGAATAGTTATTCAGTAAAGTGCTAATAATGTTATTACCATTTATTAAATAAAACTGCCAAAAATATCCTGAAAAACATGTAAAATATGGTAGATATGTAAAACAGATTTGTTTAAGTTAACATAAATTTCCTTTTTCAATAAATTATAATTTGATTGTCTAGTGTAACCTAATTATTAGAATAATTAGAAACTTGAGCTCCTAAGAAAAATGCTAAGCCAAAGTTTTCCAAATTACTATTTAAGCGTTTTAAGGTTGATATACAGAAAAGGATTGACAATATTCAAGTGAAAACATTTTACCTTGATGTATGCCTATAAACTTAAACATTAATGCAGTATTTCCTTTTTTCTTCAAACACTGCTTGAAAAATTTTATTCAAAGTTTGTATATAGAGGTTTTTTAATGTCAGGAATTGATTGCACTTGTTCCTAAATTCAGAAAAAATTTCTAAATAGCTTATTTCACATTAATTAATCAAAGTTATTCAGTGCAGTCACTATCAAGTGTTCTTTATTCAATAAAACAGCAGGACTCTTCGTTGTATTTTACAATATATAATACAAAATTAAACCTGACCAAAAAAAAAAAATTTAACTTCATTTTCATAAATGTTTTGTAATCTGATTTTACCGTAGTATAGAATTTGCTTTAATTAAAATGAATATTCCAATAATTAATTTTTTTTTGCTTAAAATTAAATTTGAAATGAAAATCAAATTTAAATGATATAGCAAACAATACAAAGTCTTTCTTAATTTCAGAGAACCTTCTTAAAGTGATTGTGAATGCACTATATTTGCATTGTTGCTAAATTTATGCAGCTCTTATCAAAGTTTATTGGGTTTAATGAAAAACATACTCACCTTACTATTCGCCAAGTAACCATTATTATGTTTTGCAACTTCTTCTAGTTTTCTTAAGTTGAAAGGCAACGTCTCATTAATAACTGTAGCCAACTTTGTTTTCTTCACTTCTTCATTAGTCTCCCAAAATGCTCCTGCTACAGCTGGATTGCATATGAAATGTAATCATAGTATTATTATTTCTAGTACATTTTATTTATAGAATTTATTCTGTAACTCATTCATCCCTACTTTATCTAAATTAAATATTTCTAAAACATTATGTCACTAAACACCATAGCATTAAAGAAACCATCAAAAAAATTTACATACAATAAATAATGATGGTTGAGCAGTACCCTATGTGTTAAATGATATTAAAATTTAGGTTGCCAATCATTACAAATCTAGGGGAAATAAAACTTGTGAAACATGAAACGTGTACAGAATAAGAAATTAGGTAGATAGAAATTATTACTTGAACCATAACATAAAAAATAAAGAATACTTATGTTCTCTTTATAAAACTACATGTCTGGGTATTGAGTGGCATAAAATAGACATAAAAATTGCTCGCTTTAGATAAGTATGATTTTTGAAACTTAAAAATATTGAACATTACAACACTTTTGTGTATTTATAGGAAGAAGTGATTTTATAAAACTATTTTATTATGTTAATCTTAATTTAACAAACACAAAACTAATTAATAAACAAAAGCAAACCAAATATTGACTTAAAATAAATAAACACATATTTGATGCATATGTACTGTATTATACATGACACTGCTGACACCCCTACATATTTAACATTAAAGTGTTTACATTTAATTTTTCTAAGCACTTAAATGATTGAATCATTTTCATTTAATTAGCACAATTATAATCAAAAAGAAATTAGTTTTATCTTTCCAGTTTGATTTTCATTTTATATTAATGAGTTACCTAAATCTGTATGATTTTTTTCTTTTAAATAACAATAATTAACAATGAAATATGTTAAACCTTTCACTTCATGAAATTTATAAAACGTGAATTTAAGAGGTTTAAAATTCTATGTGTAACTTTTAAACAAAATGAGGTTTTAAAATACAACCTTCTTCATTTAGTTTATTTTATGGTAAATTTTAGTGGTGGGAAAATATGTGAAAGCAAGACTGTTAAAAATGTGACAATGATTCTATTTCATTGTTTTATATATATATATATATATATATATATATATAAGAGGTGTGGCTATTAAATAACAAGACTGATGCTGCGGCAGGACAAGTGCGCATGTGCCAACTGCCATTGACCGAGAGCTGTTTAGTGTGAAGCTTTCTCTTCAGAATGCAGTTAGTCTCCTTTGTGCAACTAACACGTTTAGTCATAACCTTCATTTCCGTTAGTGTTGTTATTTTGCTTTGCCGGAAAAAATGGTTAGTGTAATAATAGAGCAACGAATTGTTGTAAAATTTCACTTCAAACTTGGAAAAACCGCTACTGAAACTTATAATTTACTGAAAGAAGTGTATGGCAGTGAAAGTTTATCTTGGGTACGTGTTTTTGAATGGTTTAAGCGTTTTCAAAATGGCCGACAAGACGTTGAAGATGATTTGCAGCCAGGTCGCCCTTCAACGTCAAATACGGATGACATTGTCGAAAAAGTTGCTAATTTGATTCGGTCTGATCGTCGATTAAGTATTTGTGCAACTGGTGAAACTGTAGGCATTGATAAAGAATGTGTATGGCAAATTTTACAAGACAATTTGAACATGCGAAAAGTGTGTGCCAAAATGGTGCCAAAAATTCTCACGATTGAACAACAAGTAGCTCGCAAAAATGTTTGTACTGACACTTTAGATGCCATTGAAAATGACCCAAATTTATTGGAAAGGATAATAACTTGTGATGAATCGTGGTTTTTTACGTATGATTTGGAAATAAAGCACCAATCCATGAATTGGAAGACCCCAACTTCACCGAAAGCCAAAAAAGCAAGAATCATCAAGTCAAAATTTAAAGCAATGATGATTGTTTTTTTTTTATATTCATGGGATAGTGTACCTTCACTGGGTTCCTGAAGGTCAAACAATTAATCAATATTACTTCCTTGAGGTACTTGGTAAACTACGTGAAAGAGTAAGGAAAAAACGACCCAAAATGTGGAAGGACAAATCATGGGTTTTTCATCAATTCAATGCGCCAGCTTATTCCATGTTATCTGTCAAGAGGTTTCTGGCCAAGTACAGCATCCCAGTGTTAGAACATCCACCTTACTCACCAGACCTTGCACCATGTGACTTCTATCTGTTCCCTAACGTGAAATCTGCATTAAAAGGGACGAGATTTGTGTCTGTGGAAGCTGTAAAAGTGAAAGCGGCCAGATTCCGGAAGTAGTTGACAGAAGATGACTTCCAGCACTGTTTCCAACAATGGAAATTTTGCATGGAGCGTTGTAGGGCTAGAGAAGAGGTGTATATTGAAGGTGGTAATAAGTAATTATGTAGAAAATGAAAACAAAATTGTTTACATCAGTCTCGTTATTTAATAGCCACACCTTGTATATATATATATATATATATATATATATATATATATATATATATATATGTGTGTGTGTGTGTGTGTGTGTATCTAATATATCTAAATCTAATATGTATATATACATTACAGTACCTAATCTTATGTCCAACAATACATCTGCAATAATATCAATCTGCAAATCCTCTAAATCATTGTCACCTGCCAACTTTGCTTGTTTTGCAAGGTATCGATATATAGGTATGGATTGTGTATATTGCTTTCCATCAATTTCGACTATTGGCAATTTTCCAAAAGGAGTAGCTGTAAAATTAAAATAGTTTTTTTATAACTTCATTTGTTACATTATTAAATATTATATTGTTATGTTTGATATGACATTAATATATAATACAATAAAACCTCTCACATTCAGCTCACAAACATCCAGATAAATTTTCCATACAATTTGTTTAATACTTTAAAGCCAGATTGATGCAAAATCATGTTTTTAAGTTGAGTAACAGTGTGAGGGATAGTTCTTGAGGAAAAGGGCATTGACTCACACTATGTTATATTTCCACTATTACCTGACATTTTGATCAGTCTATTTTGATGACCATATTCATCACTGACTCCCTTCTTAGTTATAGCTATAGTACAGTGATTTGTAGTATGTATTATTATAGTCACTTGTTGTTCATTCAGGCAGCGGCATAACATTTTTTGGCCTGCCCTTTCTGAGCAAAACATTTTACAAGGAGCTAGTTTATTGACAAGAGATTTTGAATACAAAACTATGAACTGTAGTTATTTGGACAAATAAAATAACCTATTTCGCTAAAAGAGGCCTCTACACTTATCACACAAATTTGTCAAAGTTAAATGAAATTTAGAGTTAAGATAATATTTTAGTATTGTAACCAACTATAACAATGGCTGTGTGAGCATACACCACACTTTTCAACTTTCCATTTACAATTAAGCAAACAATAAATAAATAAATAATGAGAACAAATAATGCATACAAGTAAACTTTTATTTTACAAACTAAACTGATTTCAATAAAATAAATTTAGATTTAATGCAATGATGAAAAACTATTTTTAACATTTTAGGCCCATTAGATTACAATTAATAAAGCTAAAGGTTCTTCTAAACCCCTCACCCCTGCTTAAATAATTTTTTTTCAATTTCAAAATGTCTGAAAAAAGGAAAAGATTATTGTAATACTGGAAGAAAAGCTTCATGATAACAATTAAGCAATTATTTGCAGGAGAGTAATTACTGTAGTACTTTGAAAAGTAGGTTTAAAATTATTATCATACTTTTATTTTTTAAAGAAAAAATTAACTCAAAATATTATTACATCAAGGTATTTTAAATCCTGAAATGCAAGTAATTTATATCCACTTGTGGACTATTTTTATGGCTATAATGAAAAGAAACAGTTGATATCAATTTTATAATTAACTTTATTAGCCGCCTCGGTGGTCTAGTGGATAGCGTACTAGGCTTTCACCCCGAGGATCCGGGTTCGATTCCCGGCCAGGGCTTGGCATTTTCATACGCTATAAATCATTCCACCGTCTGCATTAGCCCAAGTGTGCACAATAGTCAGATGTTAAACACAAAAAAAAAAATCAACTTTATTTAAAGTTTCTGTTTGATATCAGGTTAATTTGGAACCACGCAAAAACATTTTCAAGACTTATTTATAACATCACAATACCAATTTTATATATTTTATTTTACTCTATGTCTGACTAAATTTTTAGTTATTAGACTTGCAACTTCTGCTAATTAGTTACAGCTTATTTAAATATGCTGATTACTACTTATTACTTTTGATTTCATGGTAATGCACTATAGCAATAAATGTCTCTATTACCTACATTCTCTCTTCATTGTCTTACAACTTTATAGTATAAGTGTTTAGTAACATGCATGTAAGTAGGGCAATTAGTAGTTAGCAATAAAGTGGGAAGGGTAAGGGTTCAGTAGATCTCTAAGAGGGTCTGGCACTAATTGCACTATCACAATAAGCCACATTAATTTTGATTAGAATTTGAGGTTTTTTAAAGTGCTTATTTTTTATCTCAAAACCAGTTCCCCATTCTTTACAAAAATTAATCCTTACTAAAACATTATTACTTTTACCCCTGGCTTGCTAAAATGCCAAAGAATCAAACGAAACAACAGAAAATCAATTTGTAAATTTAACCCAAGAATTGTAAAATTATTTTGCATTTGAAAATGAGTTGTTATATGTAGTTTGGCACATTTTAATTTGAAGATAATCATTTCTTAATTGATTATAGATGACAATTTAAAAGGTTTCAGTTAAAGTTCATGGTAATCTACTAAAAGTGACTACAAATTTTTAAAAATATTAATAATTATTATTTAATGAAACCAAATAAATAATATTATAGTAAAATAAAATATTTTTGGTCTTAAATCATACCAATAAAGTAAAACATCATATAAAGTATAAAATGAAACCTGTATTTTTTTAGGACCCTTCAAACTTTACCTTTCATCTTAGGTTACAAGCTAAGTAAATAGTTGCTTGAATGGGTTTGGTAACCAATCATGCACTAACAATTGTCAAATATCGTTTGCTTTTAATTTCTCATTTTCTGTACATTTATCACAATAAATTAAATATGGCATACTGTAGACTATTTTCATAACATTAAAATAATGATTTAATGTTTTTTTCTGATAATTATAACAAATTATTACAATTATACTTTATTCCACCAATTCTTACTTGGTTTCAAGTCTAGCCATTCTGATCTTTCCACTCGATGATCTTCAAAAGGTTCACCCAAATAAGTCAGAAGAAACCGAATTGGCTCAGTAACTCCTCTTGCATCAAAGTAGATTACCTTGTACTTTGGAGACATAGTATATAATTTTCTGTAATTATAAATTGAACTGATATAATTTATCTTATTCAGTGATACAACTCATTTAATTATTCAAGAGGAAAACAACTTCCAAAGAAACTATTTTTTATCAAATATTCATCACAACATACACACATATATACCATAAATACTAATAATACAATTAAAATATAAGTTATTTTAAAACTAGTTATCAAAATGATTATTAAAATTTAATATTATGTTTTTGTTTAATATAGCTAATATGTAATTTCAATATTGTTACTTATGACTTTTAGCAATCAAAGGATTTTAAAATAAATACTGTCATCATATATTATGACATGAGTTTATTTTTAACTTTTAACAATCAAAGTTTTCAAAATAATTAGTTAAATAATAAAAAATTAAATAATAAAATATTATTACATATATAATATATGTAGTAAAATTATTATAAAAATACAAAATCTATTAGTATAAGTTTTAAGTTTTATCATGCCTAAAATTTTTTTTGAAAACTTACAGCAGCCTGAACTTAATAAGAAACAAATTTTTAAAACTTAGATAAATACAATTATTAAAAAATCCAGTGATGCTAGAACCATTTTTTAAATTTTACATTAACTATTTTAAACATTTATGGTATGGAAAAATTTGTAATAAATCCAAAATTTATTTCAGAAAGATAGTGATTTATACATTCTGTTATGTGTAACAATTAGTCATATAATATATAAATATTTTAAACTTACAATCAAGATTTTTGGATTATTTATTTGTTTCATAAACAAGTATCTAAATAATAAAAGTTAAGAAGTAGTAAATTGTTTTTAAATTTAAGTAATATTAAAATACTAAGGTCATCCTGCTCTCTGGCCACTATGTGGCCCATCCCCTCATCATTGCTTTCCATTTACTTATTGCTGGAATCATATACCAATATATATTGTTATGTACATGCACTAAATATTCCAAGGAAAATATTTATTTACCAAAAAAATATTTGAAATCATTATACTGTAATAATTTTATGAAAAATAGTATAACTAACTAAAATAACTAAACATACATAAATATACATACATGCATCACTACTTAATACATACTGTTTTCTTCTTCCAACTAAATAATTTTTTTTATTTTTTTCCTATTAAATGCTATATGTACTCAAATTAAAATAATGAATAAGTTAAATATTTTGTTTTTTAGTTTTTTTTTTTTTTTTAATATGGTCTAGTTGTAGCACAACTAAATGTATGATTGTAATCAGCTGTAGCTCAGGTAATTAAATGATTAAAATCAGCTGCACTATAAACAACAATTGATGTGGTGAAGGACCAATATTTACATGTCTTTATACAATATTTACATCTTAATATATAAAAGAAGAAGTCCTTACTGACTGACTGACTGATTCATAATTAACGCACAGCCAAAACTATTTTAGCTAGCGACTTGAAATTTTCAAGGTACATTTATGTTACCATATAGGCGTGCACTAAGAAAGGCTTTTGCAAAAAAATGATTTTAACACCATTAAACTACTTACCCAGTCCAAATTTAATAAACAACGTACAGCCAATACTATTATAGAGACTTGAAATTTGCAAGGTATCTTCTTACAACAATGTCAAAATGCATTAAGCAACGACTTTGCAAAAATTTGATGTTGACGCCATTTAACTACTTACCCAGTCCAAATGCAATAAACAACGTACAGCTGAGACTAATATAACTAGAGACTTGACATTTTCAGGGTACCTTCTTACAACAATGTCAAGATGCACTGAGAAAGGATTTTGAAAAAAAAGATTTTAACACCATTAAACTACTTACCCAGTACTTTAACAATCAATGTACAGCCGAGACTATTACAACTAGAGACTTGAAATTTTCAGAGTACCTTCTTACAAGAATGTCAAGCTGCACTTAGAAAGGATTTTGCAAAAAAAATTATTTTAACGCCATTAAACTACTTACCCATTCCAAATTTAATAATCAAAATACAGCCAATACTATTATAGCTAGAGACTTGAAATTTTCAGGGTACCTTCTTACAACAATATCAAGGTGACTAAAAGAATATATTTTTCAAAAATTTTGTTTTAATGCCATTAAACTACTTACCCAGTCCAATTTTATTAATCAACATGCAGCCAAGACTATTATAGCTATAGACTTAAAAACTTCAGGGTACCTTCTTACAAAATGTCAAGATGCACTGAGAAGGGATTTTGCAAAAATTTGATTTTAACGCCATTAAACTACTTACCCAGTTCAACTTTAATAATCAACATATAGCCGAGACTATAATAGCTAAATATTTGAAATTTTCAGGGTTACCACCACATGTAGGGGTGCACTGAAAAACAATTTTCCAGTATTCAACCCCAAGAGAGGTAAAAATGAGGTACAACAATTTTTATTGGAAAAATATGTTTTTCGTCTGACCTTCTAAAAAATTAAAATAGATTCCTAAAAGATTAAAAATGTAAAAAGAGGTATAATTGGAGAAAAAAGTGTTTTCATTGGATAAAATATTTTTTATCGGCTTTTCTTAAAAGTAAACAACATATTCTAAAACACAAATTATGATACACGTAATTCAGCACCCCCCCCCAATTCATTCCTTAAAAGGACAAAAATATGAAAGAGGTATAAATGTTTGTATTGGAGAAAAATATTTTTTATCATATTTTCTTAAATTCAAATGGAACACGTTGAAGACAATAAAACAACATATTCAGGTTATAATATTTTTTTCATATTCAGTGTAAAATAATCACGAATTTCGATAATAATGCTTTTATTAATATATTTTTTACTTTTCTATATTATTACATTACTGGAACAGTTTAAGTTTCGTGGGCGAAGCTGCGGCGGGTAATGCTAGTGTCTTTATAAGTGAAGGCTTAATGTTTTCAGCTGTTGTAACATATGACAGCCTCATTAGATTTTTTTTTCAAATGAGTTCAATCGATGTGGTGTGTTGTAGGTAGTGTTTTAAGCCTTCATACGTCATAATAATTTTATTAGTTCTTGAATTAATAACATTGAAAAAGAGGTATTATTATATTATTGAACATTCAAGACGAAAATTTAAAGATTGACATTCCAGTCAATAAAAAACATAATTTTTCTGGAGATCAAATACCTAAATGTAATTTTAGTTTAAGGTTTAAAATTGTATACCTTAAGTTTGTACTATTAAGAATTACATATTTTTTTAATACTATATGAAACATTTACAATAAAAATAAATTTTATTAGAATTAACAATTAGTTATTAAAGAAAACTTTTTGCAATGTTATTTGCATTAAAGTTGCATTAAAAGTTGCGCTTTCCCTGTTTTTTTTCTTTTATCTTAAAAAATTAATTGCATTTACTAATATTTATATCTCTACAATATACAAGTGCACTTACTATAATTATTTTTTTAAAATAATTATTAAACAGCAAAAATGCACTGATTTCATTGTTTTAATCTGTTAGTAACTACTCCAACCTTGAATATGTTGTAATTCCTTGCATGTAAACAGCTGAAATATACTTAGGGTTGTCAATATACCAATTTAAGTCAAACTGATTTAATGAACTTTTTTCGTGTTGCTGTTATAAACTAATAACTTAAAATATATTTAAAGAAGGGATACTGGTTTTTTTATAGTAAAGTAGAAAATAAAAGTGAATTTGTTGATAGTGGTAGGATGAAAGGATGGAGTAGAAAATGTCTTGATACTTGTGGAGAAAAACTGTTTGAAAATTTGGCTATTGTAAGTAGAAACGTTTAACCTTCATTAAAGAAAATACTTACATTGGAACAGGTGCACAATCTTAATGAACAACAAATAATATTATCTACCAATTAAAACTGTTATGTCACTCCAAAATTGCTATAAAAAAAAGAAAGTATTAAACAAAAATTTTTTAAAGTATTACTTACTGAGTAAACAAAATAAATTAATAAATAGACTACAGTACCTTATTTAGAATTTCAACAAAAGCAAAAACCTGTGTACTAGATAGACAGTGCTACAATAAAAGCAGAAGTGTTACTAAAGCCTTCTGTGCAAGATAACTTAGTGAAGCTCCCATTTACAAATTATATACTGCTCCCACCAGTGTGAATCATTATACTAACAGAAATGAAGGAAGGCAACAATGTCAATTGTGTAATATTATTAAAAAATGTTGCAAGAATATTGTACAAATATCTTTTCTTTCAAATAACTTTTTTTAATGATCTCAATTATAGTTCCGTTTATTCAATAACTAAACACTTGTGGGTAGTTCTCCTCAAAAATGCTAGTTTGAGAGTTATTAACAAAAAACTGAAACATCTGCAAAAGGGAAAATCTACGAGATTTGATTTTTTAAATCTTTTCATCTGATTTCATTGAAGTTTTGTAATACACATATGAAAACTCAAAATTCATAGCCATGTACTAAATTTGAAAGCAAACAATTGAATAGTTTAAATGTAAATTAAAAATAAAAACAAAACCTCATAAAGGCAAGAGTTTATTTAAAAAATTTTTTCCAAACTATAAGCTTTATTTACATTTTTTTACTCTGACTTGAGTTGTAAAATTTTCTTATCTCAAATTAAGAAAAAATATGACTAATTTTCAGCAAATAGCTATTTAAAATTTTTCTCGTTGCTAATTGTCAGTATCTTATCAATAGCTTCTGAACTAGAAATAGCAATTAAAAATAATTGTTGTTATTTTAAAAACTATTTACATTGTTAGTGATTCAGTGTTTTGTAATAACAATTGTTTTTTTATAAATACACAATTTTACAGAAACAAAATTAAACATTTGTTGAACATTGTGATACAATTTTGTTGAAATTTGTGATACAAATTATTAAAGTATAATAATCCTAGTGCTGCAGCTGCCTTGCTGATGTGATGGAAGCAAACTTCTACCATTTTTTTTATCTTACATTTATTTAAAAATCTAATTTCTCCATCACAATAAGCATTGAAGTCTGCATAAATTAGCATTAAACTGACAATAATAAAATGAACCCTGACTTACACCAAATTCATTTTCATAATTTAAATGGATTTTGAAAATTTTAAACGCTAAATTGTACAGATTATCAGCAGTGATTACAGGTCTGGGTCTTACCATGATTTAGCTCTAATAATTCATTTTTCAATGGAAATTTGTGAATAAATAATTTTTTTAAAGTACTTGCACTGTAGGCCTTCATGTAAGTGATGTCAGAACATATTTATGATACAAACTATTTTTTAAATAACAGTAAAAATCCTACATTCAGAACATTCAAAACCAACTAAAAATTTAAATTTAGAGTTTACATTTATTTTTTAAATTTTAAATTTATATCATAAATTTTAAACACATAAAAATTCCAAATTCTAGAGTGTTTTAAGTATGGTACCAGTAAACATTTGTAGCTTAAAACACAAATTTACTAGTACAAGTATTACAAGCCTAATGGTTTTCTGCTGTTATTTTAAAAATCAATAATTTAAGTAAACAAATCTTTAAACTTTTTTGTAAGATGTTTAATTTTAAATACAAATGTTTTCTCGATACATTTATATACAAACCACTTTTGAAACAACAAAAAACTATACCCCTTGAAAATTTTTAATTTAGGTATTCAGACATTACTGTTATTTCTTATTTTAATTATATGACAATTTTGAAGATCTAGAGATATGTCAGTATTTCATAACACATAAATTTTGAGTGTTATAAATAAAATTATAAGTAAAAATGTTCATATTTATTATGAATTTGTAACTTTCAGCTAATTATCAAAAAGTTATTATCAAAAAAAGCTAATTATCAAAAAAAATATAAAAAGATATATGTTATTTATTAGATAGTGTGAAAGATGGTTTTTGTTTTGAAATAATTAATCATCACTTTGGAAAGAGGGAGAGATTATAATTTCTATTAGATTTTGTACATTGTATTTCTGATGGATATTGTAAAATTAATTATTACATATTTTACATTAATTACATATACGCTACATAGTTTATATAGATAGAATCAAACATTAATAAACTATATATCATTTTTTGAAACAGTAGATGTTGTTGGAGTAATACCTGATGGTCAGTAAAGTTGTGCAATCTTCTCTCCTCTCCTCACTTATTTATTTACTGAGTCATTCAGTTTAGGTCCAAGGACTAACCTAAAACAATTCAGCCAAAACAAACAAAAATACAACCTTGACTTTATCCTTTTCCAGAACTATATAGTGAGTGTGCAGTTTTTAAAAGTGTACTTTCATTAAAAGTAACATGATTTCTTTTATGATATGACCTTATAACAAGAAGAATAATGTAGATAACAAGACTTGACTCATAATTAACTTGATAAAAACCTTATCAAATTGTTAGTTACTTTCACAACTAATATATCACAAGGAATATTGAACAACCCCTATCATATGAAGAATAAATTAAATAATCAAACACAATGCTTTTTGAAGAATTATTTTTTCAAATTTAATCTTTATGGTCATTTTGATAGAAAGGTTATCGCCCTTAAAGAAGTTTTATAACCAAACCTTATGGCTATTAAGTTTAAAAATTTGAACCAATTTATTCTTTTCTGCAAAAAAACTTTGTATTTGAACCCATATTTAATTCATTCAACAAAATTGAATTAAGATTTGTTGTAGTTTGTTTAGGTTCACCACAGTCCTTCTTGTAGCCTACATGTAACTTTGTACAGGCAAAAAAAATTAATTCTCAGACCTGCCAAATATTTAATAAATATAATTGGATAAACTATGAATAGAAATAATTTATTTAAAAAACAACTAAATCATATTGTTGTACTCTGAATATTTTTTTAAAATATATTTCTACTTATTTTATATTTATATTTTCAATTTTTTAGGCTTAAAGCTCAATGAATACAATAGATGATGTATTTATTTATGATTTAATGTTTCAGGTTGGGGTTAATCTTGTTCAAGCCTTTAAGCATTCACAAATCATACAATTTAATTAAGAAAAGTAATTATTAAAGGAGGTTAAAATTATAATACAGCTAATATTTGGATGTGAAAAAATATTTGTATTTTAGGCTCCTTAATATAACCTAAAAATGCATCTTTATTTGAACATTTTTTTAACTTTGTTTTCATATCAACTGAATATTTTTTAATGTATAACAAATTTAAAATTTGACTTAAAATTAAAGTTAATTTCACATTCCTTTATGCATTTGGACCTGGTTTTAACATATTTGAACTAAATTTTGCCTTAAATTTAACGTAAATTTGATATCCACAAATCAAATGTTTACTTTAATGGAATATTCGTCTGCTATAACGGAAAGTGAAGAGAAGAATACATTTGGTTAGATAAAAATTAAATGAAAGGTTAGAAGAATAGAAAAGTAAAATTTTACAGATTTTGTACAGTATATAAAATTTTGCATAACAAATAATTTTTATAAAAGAGTTTTGATAAATTTGGAAATTCTGAACAAAAACAATTATTGATGTTAGTTGAACACAGTATTTATTGATGTGAACATAAACATATGATTTAGTCGAAGAGAAAAAATAAAATATTTCAGAAAAAAAAAACGTAAAACTAGTAAAGTTTGATTTGTTGTAATCAGTGCTGGCCTTTGGGGGGGGGGCGAAGTGGGGCGGCGTCCGAGGGCGCTAGCTCAGTTAGGGCGCCGCTCTCTAGGTTTTTAAAGTTATCAATAATACTATTTATCTATACTAGTTATCTAATACTATTTGTTAGTAATTATATTTAATTAAATGTTATTTTTTACAATAATAATCATTATCATTATAATCAATAAATGATTTTAAAATTTATTTCAAAAGTATATGTATACCCATTTTTATTATATATCTTAAAAACGCGTCCCTTACATAGGCGCCACAGTAAATTTTGCCCGACCTGTCCAAAAGGCTAAGCCCGACACTGGTTCTAGTTTCCGGGAGAAACAGAAGTCCTGGTGTTTACCATATCGGCCGAAGGCTGGAGAGGCACTTTCCCGGTTCGGAATGGTGTGGTGAAAGGAACTCGCTTCTAGTTTAGAGTTGGTCAGATTCCTTCTATTTCCTCCCGAACAAGTTGTGGTGTCTTATAGAGTTGTTCCGACTGTTGGTAGGCTGCGTGTATTCGTTCTGTAGTGAATGGTCCTCCTCGATGTTCTCTCGAACAATTTTCGACCTGTGTTTAAACTCCCTAGCAGCGGTGAGAGAAATTAGACCTATAGTATATTGAAAACATTTAAAACGTATGAATTGAATCGAAATTATGGCGGGGACTATAATTTCTCAGAATTCCATTGTTAGAACTAGAGGAAGAACGCACTAGAATGAAAGTATTGTATACGGAAGATGAGAGGTGACGCGCCGGCAGTAGTGCTTGGTCATAAATGTGATAATCTGACTTGTATAGACCTCAGATACGTGTGCACTAGGAACCAATCAGAAGCGAGTATTGGTTGACGGGAGTGAACTAGGTTTCGCAGACGTAGGCAGTTTGAAGCCGGGAGAAAAGTTCGGGGATTTTAGTGTGCTCGTTTAGGCGTTATTAAGCGGAACTAGGTTGTGTAACTCAGTTTCTATGTTGTTTAGCCGAAGCCACATTGTAAGATAATAATTATTACGGAATAATGTGCTCAATCAGAAATTTACATGCCAATGTTGCATGTAAAAAATATGTATTTTTTCTAACCACCAGAGCAATTTAACTTGTATGTTATTTTACAGCAATATTTTATAGTACACTGGGCCAAAGTTATTTCAGAAAGTTATTATATCCAATATATTTTTTCTGAAATAACATCAGTCCAATTATCCGTATTAAAGAATGAAACAAATATCAAATTAATTATTTATGGTAAATAATTAAGTTGTTTAATTAATGTATTATCAAGCAAGTTAATTACTTCAATGTTAAATGAATTTGGTATAAACAAAAAAAATGTTATTGATTTAAATGTCACATTAACATCTTACCTCTTTTGAAAGTTTGATTTTTTTTTAGGCAAAAAGCACATTAAGGCCTAAACACAACTACTAACGAAACAAAAAAGACGAAAAGGACGATAAAACTTGACATTACTTACAAACTAGATAATATTTATAACAAGAATAAATAATTTGAAAGTTTGATTTCACCATCATAATCAGCAATAAAATCTGCATGTATTAGAAATTTAAACTTTCAAATTACATTAAAAGTACGAAAATGTACTTGAACCCTGACCGTTGTCAAGATTTTTTAAAATTTCAACGGATTTTTAAAATTCAAAATGCTAGTTCATGTTTTTTTATACTAATTTATGGTTTTAACGATAATTGCAATAGTAAAATCAGATTTTAAAAAAGATATAAAAGGAACGAATTTAAAAGATTTATCCATCATGTTGAAATTGTTGAACAAATTTTGTTGAATAACGAATTTGTTGAAGCTATTACTAAACTCGAGTTACTGGCTATTTTTGTGCCAGGTTTGAATCAAATCCGACTAAAATTGCGAACGCCAGCATGTTATTTGTTTGTCCACTTCCTTGCGATAGATTTCAGATATCGATAATTCCTAGAATAAACAGGAATCTCATCTGTGGTTCTAATTACGTGTTTAATTTTGTTAGTAAAGGTCAGCTTATTATTTTCTGTGTGTGAAATAAGTCGAAATATTCTTCTAGTAATTTCATGATCTCGTTTCTTTCTTCTGGGTTCATATGGTCAGTTCTAATTTATTTAGGTCCAATTTATTATTTATGTGATTCAAAAAGTTAAAACTAGGGTTGTTTTCATTATATATTTCTTGCTTGTTTGTTTTACAGATTTTGAAATCACTTAATGGTTCAACTTTTAAAGGTTCAACTATTAAACGTCTATCGTCTGTTGTGATATTTATAATAGGACAAAGTGCTTCCCCTTCTACAACTTTCACTAAACATTGTGGTATTTCCAATCCATCACTTTCTTTGTACGATAGTATCCCCTCTCCATTATTTAAATTACCAATTTTTTTTTTTTTTTTTTTTTTTCCTTTTCCGTATTGAAATAATGTACAGGAATCTTTTCTCCGCAAAATATTAGCTGATTATGTACAAAGTCTAAATTAATTTTTGTTCTTTCATATTGTCAAGTCTTAGTAGTAGATCGAAATTTTTATGAAAATTAAATAGATAGAACTTTGTTATTTTCTTCCCCAATAAAGGCAATTTACAACTTAATTTTTCTTTTGAAACACCATGTGCTATAGAAACTTCAAACGGCTCCTGTTTTAGTGTATTTTTGAACAACATTTGCCTCGTCAGTTCGTACATCGCGTGGTCATCGTTTTCTTGGTCAACCTGCTTGCCGGT
This sequence comes from Callitettix versicolor, assembly GCA_022606455.1. Taxonomy (NCBI): domain Eukaryota; kingdom Metazoa; phylum Arthropoda; class Insecta; order Hemiptera; family Cercopidae; genus Callitettix; species Callitettix versicolor. The sequence goes on from CM040183.1 coordinate 53,576,949, forward strand.
CATCTGGTATAATTTATTTTGTCTGATCGCGGTTCCCGTTTGTCTAGTCGAAATGCTCATTGGCGTGGGTTGATAACTTTGATCTGTTTTTGGAGTATTATTAGTTACGAAATGTTTTTGTGGCTGATTGTAAGGTTGTCTGTGTCCATAGTTAAAGTTGGGTTGTGCTGGTTGATGCAATTGTTTGTAAGAGTTTTGTTGAAACTGATGATTAGGTATTGGTTTTACGGATTGGCATGTATTGTTTTTTTGGTGGAATGTTGGAATGTTGAACACACACACACACACACACACACACACACACACACACACACACACACACACACACACACACAAATATAATACTTATAAAATAATGCTACAAATTATTTATGATAACCTATGTTTGGTTTATCTTTAAAATATTCAATTGATTCAATTAACAAATTGATCTTTGATATTTTAATTATTTTGTTTGTTAATTATTTAATAAAATTGATGTAACATACATTCGTAGGTATATAGTATACAAAACTATTTTGTGGGATCTACTTACAATAAGATCCAAAATACTTTGCTCATTTTACGCGCACTTGCCACGAAAAATTCGCACAAACACTTCACTTCACTTCGGATGTAGATGTTCACTCTACGGTTGCAAATATTCACTTTGCCGGTTGGTTGTGTTCAATTTAATAATATACACTTATTAAATTGAACGGTTGGTCTCTTTGTTCGACACTTCGGTTAACAGTTGAAACTGAAGAAAAATTATATGCACTAATTTTCCCGAAGTGTCCTACCGACTGCGCCAGTTATGGTATGGTTTCGAGGATCAATAATTGTCTATATAACATATATATATATATATATATATATATATATATATATATATATATATATATATATATATATATATATATGTAGACGCTACTATTCTGACCTTATTTATATATATATATATATATATATATATATATATATATATATACAGAACACACACACACACACACACACACACACACACACACACACACACACACACACACACACACACACACACGTTCGGGGTTCGGGGTCTCTACTGCTCGGGTCCTCCAAAGAATTAACTATCGGCGGTTCATGAAAAAAAACCTTTAATATATTGAGATGTATTACATTACATTTATCTTGTAACAGCTACAACTATGGTTGATGACAACTCCAAGATGAACAATACTGTCTTATTCTTCAAAATGTTCCATCCTAATGTATTCAAACCAAAATAAAAAGGGAAAGAAGTGTACGCAAATTTTTGTCTACTTACTTTTACCGACGATTCGCCACTTCTCGGCACCGCCTGGCTGGTATGCTCTTCCGAAGTGCGTCCCGTCGTACAGCCCCTTCGGGTCGCCACAGAATCGACTGTCCCCCGGAATATACCGACGTTCCGGTTCCCTCGGAATCGACTGTCCTCGCCCTACTTCTTCCCTAAGCTTTTATTTCAACTGCTGTTCTACATACCTTGTTGCTTATTGCAACAGGCAGTATGTCAGCAGTTTCGTAATTTGCCTATGTCTTTGTCAATAGTGTTCATTCTTTGGCTGTGACCTCATTATAATATTTAAAACTAGTAACTAAAAATTAACATCTTTTTTAAATCCTAACAATACTGGTTCTTCGTAGGACGTTGTCCTCAACGTCGAAACCAGGTCTTCTATAATTAGTGGGGGTTTACATTTGTGGATAGTCTGTGCGGGGTAGGGAAAATGCAAGGGTTTGGTTTATTACATATATCCTAATAGCTAAGTATAATATTACTAATATTAACCCTGAAATCCATGTTATAAGGAATATTGGTAGAAGGGAAGTGTAGTCCACCACGTCTATCTAGCCATGTTTTCGGTAGTTCGATTAAATTTAAGGCTTCCCCTTCTATGTGGTTACGGATAAACATAGATGGTGTAGTTAAAGTCCATTTCTTATCCAGGATATGTGGTACTTTCAGGAACTTAGGATGTTCTTGTGATACGAATGGTTTGATTTCTAGGGATGTCAGTGTGGTCCAGGAAATGGGAACTATGTGGTTTATGTTGAGGTCTAAGGATGTTCTCCTATTACATGGGAACTGATTCTCTATCAGGATAGTATCAACTTCTTGTAAGGAACAATGACAAGGAATTTTTACTTTGATTGTTCCTGGGACGTCATGCTGTGAAATAGGAGTGGGTTTCGGGCCGTTGCAGACTATGTGGGTGTTGGGTGTAGGATTTGTGATGGCAAAAATCCCCAGTTATCTCCGTGGTTATGGGGCTCTTGCCACTGGGAATGCAGTGAAAGTGCATTGTTGTGCTATTGCATGCAGATTTCCCCCTCTCATTAATTGTACGGCGCACCCTTCAGATAACGTCCCCGATATCCTGTGTGAAGGTAAGAAACACAGTCCCGTGCTTTCAGGTTGACAGTCATCTATTTGCTTTCCTGATATCGTTCTGACAGTTGTCCCGTCCGTAACAACAATTGTCGGGGTGTGCAAGAGTATGCAGTTGTGGTTCTTCCAACGTAAGGGTACTGGAAGGCAATGAAAGAGCTGCCACGTCGTGGATCGATGCTGAATTGGCACTTTTACTGTTGTCAGGATGGAGTGGGGTATAATTATGCACGAGGAAATGGGTAGGTGATAGTAAAGGTGTATGTTGTCCTTAGTAATGGCTAAGGACATATGATCTCGGACCAGGCGGAGTTCCAGGTGTTTTAAGTCTGCAAGCAGCAAATTTACAGGTACTGAGGTGGGTGTAATTACATGGTTTCTACAATTTGTTCTTATAGTATCAACCATATAAATTAAGGTATTATAATATATCTGCTTTTCTTGGCGCAACACCTAATGAATTAAAGTCTTATATATACTAACTGTAGAAAAGTGCGTGGCTTCCTCAAGGGTTCTTTGAAATGTAGTCAAAGTATCGTGTACGTCCTGCAGCACTCTTGACACGTTTGCAGTGTATCCCTTGAGTGATATCGTCGTGGTTACTAAGTCTTGATGTTCGTTCCTGATAACTGCCTGGACCATGTTGATGTGTTTGTTGACAGCCTGTTCATTTGTAGTCAGGACGTGTAGCTCGTTGTCAGTTGCTGTGCCACAATACTAATGGAAAATATCGCCGATGCTGCCAATAGCCCGTGTTGCCCTTCGTTGTCCTGTAGTGGTCCATTTGAATCCAGCCGCCACTTTATGTTGTACGTCGTCCGTGCTAACGTCCATAAGATCCCGTAGTGCCTGTACCGCTTGGCATACCGGCGTCTCTTCTGGTGCCAAACAGGTAGTTCCTTGATGTGGAATGTCAGTGAAGTGTACAAAAGAGTTAAGAGGGAAGATATAGGTGAAAGGATAAGATGCCTCATAGGTGTAATGTGTTGGAAGAGGATGAAAGTAGTCGCCATTAGTTATTTTGACAGGAGAATCGGTTCGGACCGTGAGTAGGATAAGGTTAAACGTAATAAAGATAATATAGAGTCGTAATTCTATTGTTGCCATATTTGCTGTCTGCACCACATATTGTCGAAGTCGATGAATCAGGTGCGTTCCGACCGTATTCGCTGTACTTCTACTTCGTTTGTCTGGAACTAAGTAGACAATTGTTGCGTAAACCTCTTTTTTAAAAAAACTAACTATACAAAGGGAAAAAGTAAGAACTTTAAAATAATATTAATAATAACAACATTACAATTTGAAAAGAAAATTTTGAACCTCAAAACTAGTGTTCATTTCATGTGTTGTCACCATGAATCTATCCTACTATTAATCTATTCTGTTTTGTTATAACGTTTTAATCTGCTAATATGTACTATATCTTCTTTTAGCCTACCATATCTATAAACTTCTGTGGCATAATTTAACGGTGTGATCTTACGTAGTATCTTATACGGACCCTTGTAAAGTGTTGCTAATTTGTTCGGCTTCGTGTTATTTGATAGCAAAACCAAGTCCCCAACACAGTATTCCTCTACTCTGCGCGTTTTGCTGTAACGTTCGCATTGTGACCTTTGAGTTCGTTCCATTATCCGTGGTATGTCTTCACGTATTTTGTGAACAATCCTTAAAGCTGCCAGAACATCGTGCTCTGGTATAGTCGGAAGTAAAGCCAAATCGATAGGCTGGTTCGCCTCAAACCCGTGCAACAAGTAAAAAGGTGAATGCCCCGTAGAAGCGTGTTTCCCTGACTTGTATGCAAATGTCACTAATTTTACATATTTATGCCAGTCAGTTTGATTGTCATTGACATAACACCGTAACATGTCAACAAGTGTAGAATTATACCTTTCAGTAACACCTTGACTTTGTGCTGTCGAGATCTGCTGCGTTATCCCTAAGGCCTTATATAATTGTTTTAATGAATCAGCAACCACATATTGCTTTCCGCGGTCCGTCTGTATTTCCGCCAGCATTCCGTAATGAGAAATTATGTCTTCAAGCAAAAATTTCGCTGTAGTCTGCGCATCTGCCTTTTCTGTCGCCTTAACTACCGCGTATCTGATTGTGTTGTCCACTGCTACCAAAATGTATATTTTCTTGTTAGACTTCCGCAATGGTCCCATATAATCCAACGTGAGCTTCGTAAAAGGTTTTGTGTGCGGAATGATTGGTTGCAATAGTCCCGATGGTTTTATTCGTGAAGTGTTCATAACTTGACATTTATGACATGCTTTCACATATTGTATGATATCATTGGTCATGGAAGGCCAATGGTATCTTTGCCGTATTTTCGATAATGTCTTAGCTATACCCGCATGTCCTCCTGTAGTGAGCGATTTGTGATATACCTGCAGAATGCCCTTGACTATTAACCTTGGTACAGCTAGTAATAGCTCACTCTCCGTGTGTAAAGTGTTTGTAGTGCAAAACCCTATCAAGCAACTTATATAACCTTGACGCTCGAGAATGTGTCTTGTCAGCCTATTGTGGATCAAGTATTGCCTGTCTTATTTGAAATAAAAATTCGTCCTCTAGCTGTAATTGTTCTATATTTAAAGTTTTGATATTGTTTATCTAAAATTCTTCCTGTAAGTCTGGTATGTCGATATTCTTTTCTTCTGGGTGTCTACTAAGACTGTCCGGTACCCGCATTTGTGTCTCCGGTTTGTGTTTAATATCAAAGTCATAGTCTATAAGTTTCAAAGCTAGTCTGTTTAATCGTGAGCTTAAAGTTTTTATGTTCTTATAAAATTGTAAACTGGCATGCTCATTGAATATTGTAAATCTTCGCCCATATAAAAATGGTCGGAAATGTGTTACTGTATAGACGATGCTCAACAATTCGATCTCAACAATAGGCTCCACCTCCCTTCTGTGTCTTTTAGTCGTCTGCTGACGTATGCAATTGGCCGAAGTGTCCCATCCTCTTGGTATTGTGACAATACGCCCGCTATTCCGTGCCTACTAGCGTCGCATGAGACGCGGTGGTTCAGTGTTAGAATGCTCGCCTGCCACGCGGACGGCCCAGGTTCATTTCCCGGCCGATACACCATTTGTTAGGGGTTCGCGGTCCCTACTGCTCGGGTCCTCCAATGAATTAACTATCCGTGGTTCATGAAAAAAACCTTTAATATATTGAGATTTATTACATTACATTTATCTTGTAACAGCTACAACTATCTTTGATGACAACTCCAAGATGAACACTACTGTTTTATTCTTCAAAATGTTCCCTCAAAATATATCCTAATGTATTCAAACCAAAAATAAAAAGGGGAAGAAGTGTATGCAAATTTTTGTCTACTTACTTTTACCACCGATTCGCCACTTCTCGGCACCGCCTGGCTGGTATGCTCTTCCGAAGTGCGTCCCGTCGTACAGCCCTTCGGGTCGCCACAGAATCGACTGTCCCCCGGAATATACCGACGTTCCGGTTCCATCAGAATCGACTGTCCTCGCCCTACTTCTTCCCTAAGCTTTTATTTAACTGCTGTTCTACATACCTTGTTGCTTATTGTAACAGGCAGCAGTTTTGTTGATTATTGTCAGCAGTTCCGTAATTTCCCTATGTCTTTGTCAATAGTGTTCATTCTTTGGTTGTGACCTCATTATAATATTTAAAACTAGTAACTAAAAATTAACATCTTTTTTAAATCCTAACTATGTAATCATAGTTAAATTTTATATATATAAATTTTAACAACCCCTCCGAAAGGTAGACTCGAGGTTGCCTATAAATTTAACAACTATGAACGTACCATTACATCAGCCTAAAGGGAATATCATTAAAAACCAGATTCAAGGAATACATAACCAACAGAGATTCCAACACAGTTAAGTCCAAATACGAGCTACAAATTTTACACAAATGCTTTACGGGTCCAATAATGCAAGGATTATTAAATTAGAACCCCTTCAATCAGGTGATTAGACTGCAAACAAGACCGTTAGTGTTAATACTGATCAAGCAGTGAAATCGTGCGCATGTTTTTATAATAAAACTATAAAAGTATGTTATTAATTATGTTCTTTAAATATTGTGTTAGTAAATATGATGTGTAGGTTGTTTTCGATTTTTCGGTAATTTTTTCACTAAAACGCTTCATTACGTGTCCAAAAGCAATAATCCAAAAATATAAAAGAGCGGAATTTTGGTTTTGTTTTGTGGTTTTAAAGCAAAAAGCACATTGAGGCTATTATGCGGAAAGCACGGGAAGTACGATAAAAATCGAAAATAAAACTGACCCGCATAACCTCAAAATTGTTACCGCGCGAAAGTAGGTAACATGTTTTTGATTGTTAATATGATAAAAATCCTTTTACTTTAAGAAAAAAGTACTCAGACCAAAATGACACGATTGTTGGGTAGAGAACCTAACTTAAACGGTTGTTGTGTGATAAAAACACTTTTATTAAATAATAATAATAATCGATAACCAAACTGACACGGCGTTGGGTGAAAAAACTACACATTTATCTGAAATATTTATTCTGTAGGAACGTGATTTTGATCGTTAAAACGATCAAAAAAACCTTCATTAAAAAAACAGACCTAACTAACAAGGTTCTTAGGTGGTGAACCTAATACAAAAAGAGGCGATTCGCGAAATTCACAAAAACGGACGCAATTTTAACAATATTTTCATTATGAGAACGAACCAACAAAAAAAGGAATAAACCTTAGTAATGGCTGCCAGAATGTGTAACGCGTATGAGCAGTAAGTAAGATGTAGTTAATAACGCGCATGACCGGTACATCCGTGTATGAAATTTAAATGTTTAATTAATGTAAACAGGAATTACGTCACAATATAGTTCCGTAAAAAACGGAATAAATCGTGAGTAGCCTTTGAAAAAATTATTTTCCGCGTGTGAATATGTGTTAATTAGATAATAAAATGCAAAATAAAACCAAAAAAATATTCGCTATTTGAAAAAACAACGTATACTGCATAAATAGTCTACCGTTGTGTTTTGTGTCAAAATAATGTATGTATGTTGTTACTATTTAAACTTTGATGAACGTTAAAAACGATGTAGCAACAATTGCATCGGTTTAACAAAGCCTGAAGAAATAGGCGAATTGATCATTACCGTATACAACTGCGAACAGCACATAATAAGGTAATTATATTTATATAATAATATTGGTTGTTATAAAAACAGAATTAAACAATCATAAATTATAAAATAAAACTAGCATTTTGAATAAATAAATTTAATACAGAATAAACCATTTCAGTTTAGCAACAGGATAAAAAAAAATATAATATAATAAAAAACCACAAGAATGTATAGTTACTGTTTAACACCCGAAAGATATATTAGAATATTTCCAAAAAAAAATCTTAAAATTAGCAATAATTAGAAACTGAAATTGTAGGTGGAGGTTCGGGTTAAATAGTAGGCCTAGGAGCACATTTAGAAAGAATTCAAAACAGACCAACTTGTAGTGGTTTGAAGCGTTTTCTTCGCTTTCAAAAAATCAGTAAAGATTCAGGGTACCCTTTAAAGTCTCATTGGGTTCTGTACGAGTTTTTTGACATTTCGAGAATACAACATGTCTGAAGTCAATAAAACATATCATATTTGTTTTTACTGTAAAATAATGACGATGTTTGTGAGTTACATGATCATGTTTTTATTAATATACTTTTTATGTTTTTAAATTATTACATAACTAAAACAGTTTAAATTTCGTGGGCAAAGCTGCGACACACGGATGTTTACGATCATCTCTCGACTAGATAAATGCACTGTTGTACTGCAGTTATAGTATACTGTACTGTATTGACAAAATAAAGGATTGAGGCAGTCAGGCCATTATACCTGTGATGCATTTGGCTAATTGTTCTAAACAGTTACCTATCGGGTTATTGACACTCGCGTGACAACACTGGTAAACGGTAGTTATTTTTTAGGTTAAATTTTACTAATTTGATTTTTTTTCATTGAAAATAATAAGAAACTAGGTTATTGTACAATCCCAATCCAACTAACAAGCATTCAATTTTACATGCATTGATCTACTTTAAACGGTGAACTATAATAATTAAATATATTTTTACAGTTGCAAAGATGTGTTTCGACTGTCTGGTCTAAGGGAATACATGTTTGGACATAACAGCTTTGGGGGCTTACTTAACAGTAGCCCTACTGTTAAAATCCATATATTTTAACAATGAATACGGAAAAAATATCACATATGTTTTGTGATTATTTTTTAAAGTCTCTAAGTAAGTAAGTTTTATTGACTTTGGCCATATTGAATTCGAATTAGAATGTTTCACCAAAACTCATAACATGGCTAATTTAACAATAACTCATAATTTAATGGCTAGATTGAAATGGTTTATTGTGAATTAAATTTATTTATTATATTACAGAAGATTAGTAATAAAAGTGCCGTCTTGTACAACCATTTCATAGTTTTTTTTTAATGAACTTTGTGTTTTATTATTTGAGTTGTAGAATATTTTTCTAATTGCAAACTTGCATACATCTCTTTAGGGGTAAATTCTGAAAAATGCTGAAATGTGTATTAATTTCAATCTACCCACTGGATAAAAAACAGAATAAAAAAAAACATGAATCTAAAAATTTATAGTTTAATACTTTGAAAGATTTAGTGTAAAAAAATATCTCTAAATGAGCAATATAGCACCCATCATCAAGGTTATGAATTTTAATAGAACATTTTAATTCAAGTGCAGTATGTTCAAAGTCAATAAAACATATAATATTCTGGATATGATATTTTTTCCATATTCACTGTAAAATAATTATGAGTTTGTTGAATCACACTTTTATTAATATTTTTTTAATATTTATAAATTATTACATTACTAAAACAGTTCAAGTTTCTTGGGCAAAGCTGTGATGGTAATGCTAGTATATTTTAATATATTGAAATAGCTGTTACAGACACAAGCAAATAGTCTAATAAAGACAAACACCATACAGCAAAAACAAAATATGAGTAAGCATTAATATATATATAGGTCAGTTGATCACAGTGCCTGGGGTTGAACAAATCCCTTCTTCTAGAATATAATCTATAATCTAAGCATTAATATAAATATTTTTAGATGCAATTGCTCTGATTACTGACTGGAAAAGAGGAGGGACAATGTTGGAGTGGGCTGACTCACATTTCAAGTAATAACAGTCACTGCTCATCAACAGTTCTCACACACAGCAGGACAGTGATGGTGAATATGATGATCATAGCTTAACTGGCACAGAATTAACTAAAATTTGTTTTGATCTATCTTTTGCAAGAACCATAATAAATAATGATGCATAAATAAATTTATTACCATAAACAAGTTTTACAAGAAGTTATGGATTATCTTTTTTTTTGTCAGTTTAGGCAATGTATAATGCAAGTCGAATATCCCTGGTATAACAGTGCAGGATTCAAATTTAGCATAATGCTGATTATAGAATTTAGTAAAATCTAGCTGCTATTGTAATGGACTTTTGGAGTTTGGTTCGCTGTTTGGCAGACACATGCAACATTTTTTGTATTGAAATATATTGTTTATATTTGCTTCATAACAACTGATTTACGTGTTTAAAAAGTCGGAAAACAAAAAAAGTGTAAACTCTACTTTATTTCCAAGCATATTATGTTAATTAGGTTAACATTTATTTGTTAATTAGGTTAACATAACATATATTTAATATGGTATGCACAGAAAAAAAATTTTGTTACTTTCCTTGTTTTTCAGTTGCTGTTGTGAAACACCATAACAAACACTTCATGTCACATGATGTCTCTCTATTTCAATAATGTGATATATGATAAAGATAACATTACACCTCCTTATACCTTTCTTCAATATCTTGTTGATATGCCATTTTTTTTTTTTTTTTGTTGTTTTTTTAATAACTTATCTCCAGAATGACTTAACCAATTGAGTTAATATTTTTCACATCACTCAATTGGTTAAGCTGTGCTACAGATATAAATTATTTAATACAAAAAAACAAAATGTCAGATAGCTATTAAAGTAAGTGTTTCCAGACTTATATTTATATGAACGTTTTCTTTATTTTTCATGATGAATGAGCACCAGAAGTTTCTGAATATCTTAGTAAATCATCTTGTATATCATATAGTCATGTCACTTAATTCTGACTGTATGTCAAACTGATTCCTTCCTTTCAAACACTCCTGCAAACTTTCTCAATCAGCTTGGAGTATGAATTAATTGTAAACCTCAGAAGTGAATTTTATTGCAATTGAGATGCTTCTTTGCAAATTTCTTCCCAACTTTAATTTCATGTAACACCAGTAAGATCTGAAATTCACTAAAATAATATTTGATTGATGAATTTTGCATTAATGTTTACATTTCTTGCAGGTATACAAATTTTGAAGTAGGTTTATACTTTGATAATTCCTATAAGGCCAATTGTTAATCAGTTAGTATACTTTTCCAACTTTAGTTTCAACAATGTTAAAGGGCTAGATATTTAGTCTCCATAATAGGTGTAACAGTGAAAGGTGTGTATGACTCAAAGTTTATTTTTGGAGTGTAAACTTCAGATATGGAACAATAGTTACCTGAATTGAAGTATCCGTCAGGATAAATGTGTAAAAAATTTGCATACTTTGTGTGAATTGTGTCCAGAGCTGATTGCTACAGAATCAGTTATCACAACCTGGGTGGTATAAGATTAGTGATGAAATTCCTTGGGGTTAACACAATGGATATTTGTTTTCAATTTTTATGAGTCTGTACTTGGATGATTGTGTGTTTGATTCTAAGTTCAGGGTAAGATATTAAGGTGGATATCATTTGTGTAGGCCATGTTCTTCTTATGTTTAGAACAAATTCTTTTTTAAATAATAAAAAATACTATGATACTGAAATAACATTCATTTCAATTTTCATGGTGTTAACAGAAGCTGTTTTTGAATATCCCAAGCATGTTTGAATTGTCGAATTCTGATATATAGGCCTCCAAACCTATTTGATGAACTGAATATACAGATGTCTCAAAGATCTCGTTTTTACTTCCCAACTTCTGTTAGCAATAAATTTCAATAAGTTGATCTTCCTGATGACTGCAGTCACAGAAAATAAAGTTTGTAGAAAATGGAGGTTAAAATGTTAAGAAATAACACAATGCAATTCTGTAAGACAATGCATTTCTTAAATAGTATTTAAGCTACACGTTCAAGAAAGAAAACCCATGCACATAATCGTATGAGTAAGAACATTACATATTCATTAAGGGCAATCTGGGCGCTGGTCAATGTAGGATTTAATGTTTTTAATAGAATAAACTTTCTCTGTTAGAGCTATGAGAGAAGGATATGGCTCAATAATATTGAAACCACACATATAACTCATAAATTCCACACTTCCTGCGAAGTATATGTCAGCCCAAGTAAGCTGCAACAAAATATAATTAATAAATTTACTAAAGTATGTGAACAAAAGCTGAGAAATTTATTAGAATATTTATTAGAATGAGCTGATTGCCCTGTTTCCTGCCTTTGGATAGCTGTAATTAGCAATTATAGGCAAAGATCTATACCAACAGTAGCTTTCCTTGTGGAAGCTTTTTTATGCACAAGAGAAATAAAAAAGTAACAACTGCAAGTTACACAGAGTTAATGACAAGTTTTGTAAAAAACTCATATTAAACTATCGACAGGTTATGGGGATTATTGTATGCACAATTGATTTTGGCATGTGTATGTGTGTGTGTGTGTGTGTGTGTGTGTGTGTGTGTGTGTGTGTGTGTGTGTGTGTGTGTGTGTGTGTGTGTGTGTGTGTGTGTGTGTGTGTGTGTGTGTGTGTGTGTGTGTGTGTGTGTGTGTGTGTGTGTGTGTGTGTGTGTGTGTGTGTGTGTGTGTGTGTGTGTGTGTGTGTGTGTGTGTGTGTGTGTGTGTGTGTAAGAAATAAACTAATTCAGTAGTTTCTTATGGAAACTTCTTAAAATACCCATTAACACTTACCTTTCCATTAGCCAAATAACCATTGTTTTCTTTAACAGTGGCATCAAGTTTTTGCATGTTAAAGGGAAGAATATCTCTCAAACAAATTTCTTTCTTAGCTGCCTTAACTTTCTCATCAGATTCAAAGAAAAACCCAACAATGGCTGCGTGACAATCAAATTGCATAGATTATTATCATGGATAAATAACTCAATTTATCAAAAATTTAATAAATAATATTGTAAGATTACTAATAAAATTGGAGACACAGATTAACTGATTGGATTCAGGAAACAACAATGAAAAACCTTTGGCTCATTCTATACATTATGAAGAAAAGAAGGCAGATTGTAAGTAATTAGTATTCATAGATGTGAGCAGTAGGTGTGTTGTACATTTGTATACATTGTTTTACAAAAAATATATAATTCCATTTTTTGTACAGTTTTTGAAAAAAATTAATAGTACTGAATATTATTTTTTATTATTTGTAGAGTATGTTAATATTCAGGCTGAGAAATATTGACATCCTCAATACAAGTTCTAGAGGGTCAGGATCAACCTCATTTCAAGTAGATGAGTGACATAAAATGACCAGATAATGAAGAAACCTTTACTATCTAATGTCAGTTTGATTTAATCTTTTTGAGGTTACTGAAAGTGTTTAATGACAGTGAACCCAGTTATTTTTCACTTAAGAATGAGGAAAATTTGCAAAAAATGGTGAAGAGTGAAAACTATGTTTTAAGTATTTTTCAAGTTTAACTTGCTTTAACTTTAACACTTGTGATAATTCTTTTTGAAATTTTAACGACATAGGCAATATTTTTAACATTTTATTAAAGTACAGTATTATAAAAAAAAATGTAATACATTACATACAACCACAAAAATTTTCAAAATTTTAATAACTAGCTAATAGGTATAAACATACTATACATAAGGAAGTTTTCTGGAAAGTTTTGGCTTTTTATATTGAAAAGAAAATGATTTTTGAAAATTTAGTATATATAGGTTCACTTGTTGGTTCAGGGTTGCATGTTCATCGCTCATATCCTGTAGCGGTTTACATTATTAATGTTATATTCAATCAACTAATAATACCTTATACTTCCTTTTGTAGAGCAACAACTTGTCATAGACCTTTGAAACAAAAAAATAGCCTATTTGAAAAATTTAAAAGATTTATTTCTTTTTCACATCTAATGATTTTATAAACTCAATCTATCAGTCTCCTATTAAAAGAGTTTGACCTACTACAGTAAAATAAGCTTTAGGCTATACTCCTTGAAGTTACTTTTCAATGAAATGATTATTACTCTCTAGTACAAAACTTAATTTGAATGTGCATCAACTATTACTCTTTTAGTTTATTGTATGATAATAATAAAATGTTTTTGAATGTAAGTTTTATAAAAATATTTATAAATTGCAAATTATTTTACTTTTAATCCAATAAAAAAAATTAGGGGATGGAATGGAAATTGCCCTACATGTACTAATATTATTGTAGCTTAGGCCTACTTTTTATATTTCTTTCAAAGGTTTTCCATTTCTGAATTACATGATTGGTATCACCTTCTTCTCATTATTTAAAAGAGTAAAATAGGCTTAAATTAAGAGAATATTATACAAGTACACTAAGTATTACTAACAATTTTGTTAACTATTAATTTTTCACACCTCTCTTAAATTATTATTTGTTGAAACTAGATTCAGTTTTCTACCAACTTGTACTATTATTAAAAATTTACATTTTATTAAATAAACTGTTCATTTTGTAAGTTTTTAGGGAATAGAATACTTTTCTATAACACTAGTTTGATGATACCAAATAGTAAATATCTTTGACTTTGAGGTAGAAGAATAATTTTTAATGACAGATTTCAAAAGCAACAAAAATCTACATTCAGATAAAGTTATGAAATTTTATAAAATCAAAATGTTTTGTACAACCTTCTATAAACTCAGAACCAGAAATTTAAAAAAAATCATAATTTTAATTTTTAGAAGCTTTTAGTTTTACTTTTGATTAGCATGAAAACACAAATTCCTTCAATAAACTTGTTTAAACAATTCATTATTATGCTTACTCTGACTCGCTTTACTTAAATTTTGTGAATTTTTAACTTTAGCAAAAAGTGAACTATAATACAATAACAATATTGATTCAATAAATGCCATTTATTTCTTTGAAGATATAAAAATCTGCAGCAGGCATTAATAAAAAAGATATACAATCACCATCTTACTGGAAATTAAGAATTAATTTATTTAAATAATGGAAAAAGTTTTGAATCACACCTTTCATCTCATTACAACACACTGCATTAGTCTGTCCCAAACTGGACTACCAACAAATTAAATCTAATTAATTAATGATTTGCTTAAATATTTAACCTACACATTTTAACAAGGTTATTTATTTTAAAATTTCTTTCTCTAAAAAAGCAAGTTTTGCATCTTTCTTATTTGTTCAACTGTGACTCTTATTCCTGTAGCTAATGTAATTAATAAATGCTTTTAGAAATTATTAAAAAATTTATCACCATGCTTTAAGTTATCTTCATTTATGGTCCTCTTATTTATACGATATGGTTGAACTTAAGTAAATTTAACGATTTGTCAAATTAAATTTTACATAATTACCTAATCGTAAATCATGGATGATGTCAACTATTATGTCGATGTTCAAATCTTCCAACGAGTCTTTACCAACAAGACCATCAGCTTGTCTTGCGAGATACCGACAGATAGGACCATGTTGAGTAAGTATTTGTTTACCACCATCAACTTCCAAAACAGGTAATTTCAGAAATGGTGTGGCTGAAATAATGATTTCATAGTTTTAATAGTTGCAATACCATCCACTGATATGATGATACCGGTAACTACCAAACAAATTTCTTAAAATTTAAGCAAACAATTGCTATTTTGTTATATTTAAGCATCATGAATAAAATAAAAATTTAAGACATTTTAAAACTCTAAAACAGATAAAAATATACTTTTTCTTCACATAGAGAATTTCATCAGTTGCTCCCCTTCCAATTGAAAATATTTCAAAAGGGAAAATATTTTACACAATAAACTGATTGGAGATTGGAGATTCTTGTACACATGCTTAAAATTTTGGATGTCCATCACTATTTAGCCTACTCTCAACAAATGGTTTCACATATAGGTAAAAGGCAGTCTCACTCAAAATTTCAAGAAAAGAAATTCATGTAACTTTTTTTATCTACAAACAAATTTTTGAAGTAAATTTTTTTTTTGAGCAAATAACCAAAATATTCATCATTTGTATTGAAATACATAATTTGCACCATTTAACTAATATTTTTCTACATTAAAAATATTAATTTAGTTGTTAGTAAAAAAGAACAATCATTGTTCATTATTACGTAATTTCCAAAGAGAACACCAATTATTCAAGATCAAAAATGCAAAAACTAACCCTTGCCACCATGAGATTAATTTTTGCATTTTAAAATATATATATATATATATATATATATATATATATATATATGATATTAAAAACTGAACTCCAATAACTTGTATATAGGCTATGCACAATATGCCAGTCTGAAGTGGCTCTTTTCAGGTGGACTTCCACTTTCAATACAGACTTCAAATTTAAGCTAAAACACCAAAATTTTTAAGAAATGTGGTTTTGAGATATAGGCAAACAATTCCTTGAAGTCAAATTTAATTGAGATCTGTTTGAATACCCATTATGCTTAAGGGAAAAATTAATTTTAAATTTAAAGCAATTTTTTGTATGTGTATGACAAGGAAACATACAGGACGCTACGTTCACGAAGAAAAACCATTGAGAAGTTATTAACTAAAAACAAGTAAAACTTGAATCATCTAATTTTACATGATATAATGACGATTCATAACATCATCATTTGTACCAAATTTAAATTTAAAAAAAATAGTCAATTTACTAAAAATTTTTAATGAAAAACTGATATAAAAAAATTTTGAGTTCATAACTTGTTTAAACATTTTTGAAAAATGAAAATATGATTTTGAGTAATTGTCAAATAATTCAAGGCATGGTAAGTTAAATTTAATGTAAATCTTTTAAATGATGCCTAATGATGAAACAGCTGTTACAGATATGGTATATGTTTCAGGAAACATTTTTTTAAAAGTTTTATTTCTCTTAATATAGTAACCTCTTAGGAACAATTAGCTACTATATTTGGGTTTATAGCTTTACTAAATACCCACTGTTATGCTAAACAATATTGAAAGTTTTAAACTTATAACAATTAAAATTTTTGTATATACAAAGAAATGTAAATATATTTTTCTAAACTTTAATTTTCAACATAACTTACTTGGTTTTATTTTTGGCCAGTCTTCTGAATTTATTCGATAATCTTCAAAATCTATACCCAAGTAGGAAAAGAAGAACCTTATTGGTTCAGCAAGACCTTTAAGGTTAAAATAGATCAATTTGTACTTGAATACCATGATGATTCTAGACAAAGAAAGCTTTTGTAAATTTGTGTTAAATAGTAGCATTCAGAATTTAGATTTTTGTGTAAATATTTTTACAAAAGTTTGGTAAATTGAATTCTTATCTAATAATAAGAGCATGTCTTTACATTTATATTTACATCTTTATATTTATTTAAAAATGTATAGCTATTTCTCTTTGTTCCTTCAACATTTCAGTTTTAATTGTTTTTTTACTTGTAATAGTAACTAAAATAAAAATAATTGTATACTGTTTTATGTTAAAAAGTTATTCCTACAAATTTTACAAAAATAATAATAAATGAATAATAAGCCAATGAAATTTTATATCCAAAGTTTCATATATAAACTTTTGATTAAGCTTGGATATAAGCATTTAAAAGTTTATCCTAGCTTTGGTAATGGTTAAAGTTTAACTAACCACTAATTAATAGGCTTAGTATTAATAGGGAAAGTATTCATTAGTAAGCCTACTTTATCTTTAATCATTAATTATATTTTGTAACTATGATATTACTTCCATGATATTTATACTTTTATGAGTATGTGTGAAACTCTTAAAACAACAAAAACTTATTGTAAAGAAGAATATGGCATTGAATTGGCTTCTTGCCTATAAGCAAAGCCTTTAAGAAATGCCAATAATTCATAGAAAAAATATGACATTTCATTTGTTATTATATTATATTATTGTCATTATATTTAATTATTCTATAATATTTATGAATTTGGTTTTGCAGATTGGCAGTTATTAAGAAAAACCTACCTACTGTTGGTACATCCAAGACCCCCAAGAATCTACAACACCAACATAAACACAGCACCTATAAATTCTGCAGTAACTACATCAATTAGAACCAGTTATGTAAGTAAAACTGCAACTTATTAGCAGCAATTTTATTCTCATTACTGGTTATTATCAACTAAATGAAGGCCAGAACAATCTATTACAAAAGAAGGAACACAAACAAGCTATGACAACCTGTATTCTAAGAAAAATTTCTTTTAGCCAAAAGAAGAATATAGATGAAGCTTTTCTTAAGTTATTCACTAAAGATTTCAACCCTTAAGTGCAGATGACAGAGGTTTTAAATCTTTTACAAAAGCACTAAACTCTCTTTGACTTACTTAGTAGGCAATGGTATCAAAGTCCTTAATTCCAGCAAATGTTTAATTAAAGTCTCTCTCTCCATCCCCTCTCTCTCCTCCCTTCCCGCTCTCCCTTTCTCCTGTACCTCTCTCCCTCGTCTT
The DNA here is from genome assembly GCA_022606455.1 of Callitettix versicolor. NCBI lineage: Eukaryota > Metazoa > Arthropoda > Insecta > Hemiptera > Cercopidae > Callitettix > Callitettix versicolor. Next base: position 53,595,086 of record CM040183.1, read on the forward strand.
TTTCCCTCTCCCTCCCCTCTCCCTCCCTTTCTTCCTCTCTCCCTCTCCTTCTTACCCTCTCCCTCTTTCCACTTCCCTCTCTCTCTCTCTCTCCCTCTTCCTCTCTCTCCCTCTTCTCTCTCTCCTCTTCTCTCTCTCTCTCTCTCTCTCTCTCTCTCTCTCTCTCTCTCTTTCAATATATTGAGATTCAAGGTCAAACCTTTTACTTTGCACATAGTTTCGTGGCATTTCTTTGTTGACAGAACTTTTCGACAGCTATATATTTGCAGCCCGCCGGAAACAAATTCAGTGATGTAATCAAGCAGTTTGTCAAGCAACTACCCCAAGTAGTACATCATGTTTTGAAACAAATAAAATTATCAGTTTTATTTTCAGTGCAGTACTAAATATTCAATGTAATATATAAATTAATATTAGCCTACATATTTATAATAATATTGTAAGTATGTACTGACTTTTTTTATGATGAATTTTTTAACACTTTGAAGCAGGAAATAGATCAACATTAAACGGGAAAAGATTAGTACCGTTATCAAAATAATTTTAAATAGAAAGTTGTTGAGAATTAAAAATTGTAATTTTAATGAATAGTTTAAAACTTTGTAATTTAGAGTATTTCAATTAATGCAATTAAAACAGTAAATAAAAAATTTTCACTAAATATTTGTAGAATTGTTTTATTTATTTTATTATTATTTTCACGATGGAGAAATAATTTTTATTTGAAAAATTCTGTGTACTAATTTCACCACTTATTTCCTTTATTGAGCCTGCTTTCAATTTCATTTAATCATTTGTTTTAATTTGAATGTTTAATTACATTGTGAAGGTTGTACTTTTAATATTTGAATTGTTCTGCTTCAAAACTTTTTATTAATTTTTAATTATAATATTGTTTTTTTCAAATAAATACCACATATTTATAATAATATTTCCATATTTGTAAGTATTGAGTTCTGTAGGGGATTTTGTACTGTACTATTTAAAACTTTGTAATTCAGAATATTTTGATTAACATAAGTAAAATCAGTGAAAACAAATTTTTCATTAAATTTTTCTGGACTGACTTTATTTATTGTTTTATTATGTGTTAATGCTTATATATATATATATATATATACATACATATGGTTTTTGTTGTTGTTATTTTAAGGCGAAAAGCATATTAAGGCTATTATCGCCTCCCTAAATGTAAGTGTGAGTGTAAAGTGTTAAAGTCGTAAGTGTAGTGTTGTAAGTGTAAGTGTGTGTTAGACTCGGGTACCGCGAGGGACGTCTAAATCCTCTCAATAGGTACAGCTAGTCTGCACCCCTGCGGGGCTTAGCTATAATTGTTGATATCTCCATTGTTATTTTAGAATTTAAATATATATTCATAATTAATACCATAAAATTTCCCAAATTTATATATTTTATCAAAAATATTAAAAAAATTAGTGAATATAAATATTCCATTAAACAATATGTTTTACTCGTATTATTGAAATGTTTGTAAGGTTTTTATGTGATGAATTTCATTAAAAAAATGTTTTCTGGTTATAAAACATTGATTTTATGAATCAAGTTCTTTTAAATTTACAGTATTGTAATATGTCTCCACTATTATGATAGTAATTATTTAGACTATGTAGATCGATGATAAAATTTTATGATAATTGTGTGATAAATTTTAAATTAATTAACAATTTTCAGTTAAATTGCTTTATAACTTATTATAACAATTCAGGAACTTTTTTGTTTCTTGTCACACAATTTTAAAATTTATAATACAGTAGAATCTCGATTAACCGTGATTCTCGGGACCGTTGGGATGACGGATGACAGAATAGACGAATAACAGAAATAGGCAACTTGTATTTTCGGCGATCGATAACAATAACATACTATACTCTGTTTATAGCATAGAATGTTTTATTATTATTATTTTGGAAAATATAGTAAAAGTTTAATGTATCACACAAATTTTACATACGTAAGTTTTTAATATCGTAAATTATTCGTACTTAACCTTTTGACAAGTATTCACGTAACAGATCAGTCACGTGCAATGGCGTAGGCAGGATTTTGAATTTGTGGGTGCCAACACAAAAATGGCACCTTTTTTATCCCTAGGGGGGGATAGGTAACCCTCCCCATCCATCTCAATATTTGATGAGAGAGTGCGATGCGCGAGAATGCATGCCTTGCATTCTCCCTCCGCTAGCGCCTCCCTCAAGGTGAGCTAGTTTTTTATTTTTTCTTTTTCCTGCTTTTTTCTTCTCTTTTTTTCTGGCATTTCGGCGCCCCTTTCAGAGCATTTGGGGATGCCACGGCACCCACTCTGCGCACGCCACTGATCAGGTGACTTCACGTGATCGACGTATACGCTGAGTGGTAAATAGTTTAAGATTGTTTATCTTTCCATAGGAACATTCTTGCACTTTTTCCGAATTTGTTGGCATTATTTGATGTGTGTTTGCTCGATTATTATCAATGTTTGCTTCAGACAGGAATAAGTGTCAGCTGCAATCTCTTAGCCGTAAATACGTCGTGTACATTTACAGTGTTTTGTTTTGTCTAGAAGGTTACGTCTTTTATTTATCACAAATTATTTACCGTGTAAGAGTGAGAAATTTTCAGATAACAGAATTAACCTGAAGGTTAAAAGGGTGATGTTTAAGTGAGACTACTGTAATTGTGATGATGTAATTTTACACCTTTGCTTTTAGTCTTCGTATCGGTCGATTAGTGATTTATAAGTAAATCAACTAACTTTTGCTTCGCTGCAAAAGGTATTTTTCAGGGAATAAAAATTAATAGTTGATTAACTTGAAAATAACTTAATTTTTTATTTAATGCAAACTACAGTAAGTTTAAGCTCGAGAAAATATCCCGTTTTAAAATAAATCAGACATTTTTAGTCATTTCAGCATACGAAATTTTGAGGTAGCCTACAGCCTATCTACAATTCATTATATTTAACAATTATAAAAGTTTCTATTGAAATTTGGCAAGTCGTTTCGCAGTGGTTGACGGACAAACGACATTTTAACGTAAAAGAGATATCAATTTTGGCTTTTCCAATGCAAGAAACGCAAAAAAAAGTAACTTAGAAGTCTACAGACAACCGTTTTACTTCTAGAGCTCGTGAAAATACTCCATTTTAAAATACTTCAGGCATTTTAAGTGAAAGCCATTTTGTTTCGAATAAGTATATGACAGTTGTAAGATAGCTTGAAATCTATTTACAATTAATTGTATTAACAAATATAAAGGTTTTCAATGAAATCTGCCAAGCTGTGCCTCAGTGAAAAGCGGATAAATTAGGCTTTTTAATGTAATAGATGGAAAAACTTAGACAATTTGCGTGCCCTCTATTTTGTTTCATAGAGAAGTATGACAGTTTTTTTGTTTTAAAACATTAAAACCGCAGCTCCACAAATAAGTAAAAACGTTTAATCTAAATGAGTGAAGCCGTTCCTAACAGACAAATTAATTAAAAGCAGCCACGTAACAGACAAATAAATCACCATTTTGAGTGCCTGTCATTTCGTTACACGTATGTAAATTACATTGTGATATCGCCTAAAATCTTGTCACAGCTTCCAACAACGAAAAAATGTTTCATTGAAATGTCTGAAACAATTTTTTTTTTTGTGCGCGAGTGTGTGTGAAAAGCGCAAAAAAACGGACTTGTATGTCCTAAAAAGAAACCATTAAAACTCAGTCTTACTGCACCATCATGAAAATTTTAACTTGGTAGGTCTTATTGTGCCTGATATACAGAAAGATATTAATTGTACGAGGTGTGTTCAGAAAGTAACGAGAATTTTTAAATTTCGCGGGATTGGAGAGTCCGATTGTCAAACATTTTTTTTTTTATTATGTTGGTATACATGCCCATAAAAGTTTTAGCTGTTTTCATTGTTGACTTTGTCTGTGACAGCCACTAAGGTTAGACGTGTTTTTATGAGCTCGGCGATTGTCGTTTGTTAAAAGAAATGGATCAAATAATTTGTTTCAAACTTTGCGTAAAAAATGGAATAAAGTGTAACAAAGTGTGAAATGTTAACAAAGGCCTATGGTGAGTCTGCTATGAGTAAAGCAAGAGTTTACGAGTGTTATAAGCGTTTCCAAGAAGGTCGTGAAGATGACGAACGCCCTGGACGCCCCAGCACATCAACAACCGATGAAAACGTGGAAAAAGTGAATGAAATGGTTATGAACAATCTCCGAATCACAATTACAGAGGTCGCTGATGATGTTGGCATATCGATTAGATCATGTCATGACATTGTTTCCAATGTTTTGTGTATGAAACGCATGGCAGCAAAATTTGTTACAAAATTGTTGAATTTTGAACAAAACAGCGGAGAATGGAAGTTGCTCAAGAGTCACTAAATGAAGTTAACGACGATGCAGAATTAATGAAACGTATTATAACAGGTGACGAAACATGGGTTTACGGATATGACTCGAAACTAAGGCTCAATCATCCCAGTGGAGGCATTCTGGCTCGCCAAGACCGAAAAAGGCTCGACAAGTGCGGTCGAACGTGAAGGTTATACTCACTGTGTTCTTCGATATTAATGGCATAGTGCATCATGAATTCCCGCCACCAGGTGAAACGGTCAATAAGGTTTCAAAAACTAAAGGTTTCAAAAACTATCTACAAGTTCAAAAACTAAAGGCTATATCGCATCGCTGAAAGAACTAAAGGCTATCTCAAAGATCGTGTTTGAGAAGTGTTTCGAGGATTGGAAGAAGCGCTGGCACAAGTGGACTATCTCCAATATCCAATGGAAAATCTCCAATGTGGACTATTTTGAAGGCGACAACATCAATGTAGAAGAATAAATAAATATTTTGTTCAAAAAATTAAAATTCTCGTTACTTTCTGAACACACCTCGTATATCTTCTAAAACTTGATAAAAATCTATTAATTTTCTACTGCACCATGGAATTCACAGATTTTTATTTTTGAAACTTTGCTTTAGGCATTATAGCACTTTTTATGAGTAAAAGCATTGGTTTTGCGTCACGCTCGAGCTGTATACGCTGAGTCATCTTAAATAGCTTAGGCTTATAACACACACACACACACACACACACACACACACACACACACACACACACACACATATGTACAATATAAGTTCACAACTTGATTAAAATATATATATATATATATATATATATATATATATATATATATATATATAAATGTTACAGCCCCATATAAATACATACATATATATATGATACATATATGTCCCATACATTGGGATGCACAATATATATATATAATTAATTACATATATAATTGATGTGGATTATAATATGATGAGAGAAAGATCTTGCATATTACAATTTAACTTAACTTTAATAATCATTTTTGGGGTTTAAGAGTGCCAACAGACATTAAAACTAGGTCAATGTTATTCATTTTAATGTACAAATTATTATTTTTTTATTTTTTATACTGCAATTAACCTGACAGTCAAATATAAAAACCAAATGCGCATACTGTTTATTGCAGAGTTAATGTTTACAAGCTCATATTTTCTAAATTTAACATTTTAAAATTAATGAAAAGGTCTTTATTTTGTTATTTTGGTTGTCTCTTGCAGATTATAAAATGAAAAATTTATAGTCGAATGCAAATACTATTAATGTCTGTAAACTCATAATTAGGTACTAAAAATGGATTATATTTATACATCAATAATTCTACAATGTTAAAGCATATATGTTACTTTCTATAACAATTAATGTAAGCAAAGCTTCTGTCAGCTTCCCTGACTGCCAAATTTTTTATCAATTTGGTGCTGATTGAAATCATAATAAAAGTTTTTTAAACTATGAAGTCTACAGGGACAAAAATAACTTTTAATTTACTCAAAATCATTATAGATTAAGAAGGATGTAAGACTTAAAATTTACTCGGTTTAATAAATTATAACTTGCAACAAAATAACTTTTTTTGTCAATCAGTAACAAAATGACTGTTTTGTTACAGATTTTAAAATGAGTATATAACGAATACAATCCTGATCTAAACAATTGTTAAGTACAGTTTTATTTAATTACAATTACTTACAAAATTATATATTAAAAATTTAAGTTTACTCTACTTAGGCTATATGCAGCAAAATTTCTGAGAGAATAACAATATACTTACGGACTGTTCTGGTAGGCAAAATGGAAACTGTTAGTGCATATCTAACTGCTCGTGATGAAATGGTTCAATCATATGCTTTCAATTGTTCATATCTACACACTTCAGCATGTCGCTGATTACTCATTCGTATGACCTATGCAACAAATGTTTCACTTTATGCAGTGTTACAAGGTCATATGCCTTGGCAAGTGTTGATATTTTTGCAACGATTAAGTCCGGTCTCGTGTTACATCTACCCGGAAGTAGGCTAGGTCGACCATCAGCCTCCAGTGGGAGATCTGATATCATTAGGCCTATTTTATTTTACTTTGCTGAATAGTATTAACTTAAGTATTTATGTTAATCACGTTTTATAAAGTCACTTTGGGTTTTGTCCGGGTGGAATTTTGCAATCGATTTTAAACTAATTTCCCGATGAGCTAGAGGTTTGAAATTTCGTATACAACTCTAAACTCTATGACAATACAATAACATTGGCTTATTTATAAATATTGAACTATGCCAAGGGCACTATTAATGAAATTGTTTGGCCATTATTTCGGCATTATCAAATGTACAATATCGACATTCTGTCTTTTTTTCTAGCTGTAGGTAGTAATGCTGTTGTCGTTCAGTTTAAGCTAGGTTGGCCGTTAGGCTGTAGACGTGACGATTTGTATGAGAAACATGTATCTCTGTACACCAAACTATAGGACTTGTACTAAAACTTGTTTAAATCGACATTTTATGCCAACAAAAATGAACGTGTAGGGACATTACATGTTGTAGAATGCAACGATAACTCTGCCAACATGTAATGCCCCCAGACATTCGAACAAAATTGTAACAACTTGTTCGTTGCCTCTGTTTGCGCATACAAATCCTAGTGTTTAGTCCCACACAAACTTTTACTTAGTCCTAGTGCTGTTACTTTAATCCACACAAAACTGAAACCGCCGAATGTTGGCTCATACAAATCACAGCCCTAAACACAGCTAATATATACAGAGATGTGTTGTGTCAACAGTTCATCATGTCACATCGAAGTTAGTGCTGCCACAGTAGTAATAAATAATTTTAATCAGAAAAATAAACGTAGCAAGTGGTGTAAAGAGTAGTTGAATAAACATGACAGTTTTTCGCATGTTAATTTGCTGAATGAATTAAGGGTTTCTACAAAAGAGGACCTAAAAACGATTTCTTCTGAATGCTGATCTTAAAGAGTTAATTTTTCTTATAGCAAAATATTTATTGGCGTCAGCGTCAATCTCCTTCAGTTTTTCAACTAAAATTGCGTATGCTTCGTCCCTTAAATTTCTATTATTATAATTTTTGATTTGACTTTACAGAGACAGGATGTGTTTTATAAATTTCTATAAATTCTTGAACAAATGTTTTAGAGTAATTTTGTATACACACATTTTTTTAAACAATAGTATAACACTAAAAATAAATGTAAATCACAAAAACCGACAAATGTAAATTAAAAGCAGATTTCCAGCAGCAGTTGGACAAAGAAAACGAACCTTGCAGCTGATTCGGCGCATTAGCTAAGTGCACACAAAACCAAGTGAAATCAAACCCTGTTGATTCACTGCGACATGTTTGTGCATGCAAGTTTCACACACAGATCTTACGCCTAAACGCAGAAAACTGTTTGCGCAAACAAATTGGAGCCAACATATTTCATGCGTCTAGTGATGATACATGTTGTTTCATGCAAAACGCCGGATGCTTCTACAAACATTTTAGATTACTCTAACTTGTTTGTCGACTTGTATGTGCAAGCATTTCTGTTCAACATTTCCTGTAGTGCAGTTACAATTCGTGTTGGTGCCAACAAACTAGAGGAAGTAATCTTCTCCTACATATACGAATATTTAGGGACAAGGTCTATTTTGTTTGTGCATACATGTGTGTCATACAGATCTACGCGTGTTAAGGTAGCCAGCTTTTAGGCGCCAGCTTTAAAGTTCTGGTTCCCGGTTGGGAACGTGGGTTCGAACTCAACACCTGACCAGGATTTTTTATAGCGTTTTGGCAAGCTTAATATAAACGTAATTTGTTTTTGTTGCGAAGACTATATTTTTTTCAAAACTTATATTTTTTTAAATTATTTATAGTTGCATTGTCAAAGATTTGGCAGTACGCTAATGTTCTAGTTTTACCTTTGGAAATTCAAAGTTTACAGTAAATAAAAAAATGTACAATAACGACATTCCGTCTGTTTTTTTTTGTACTTTAAAAATAATTAACAAGATTAAAAAGTAAAAATAATTATATAAATAAAAAAACTTGTTTAAAAAATCAGGTTGTTAAAATGGATAAAAAGTTTAAAATAAGCATAAATCCATTATTAATCCATCAAGATTTATAAACCTATACAGATTCATAATCACACATAGATTAAAAATTTTTGACAGTGAATTTTTATAGATATGAAAATACTTGTACAATTAAAAACAACAAACGTAGGGCACTTGTAATAGATATTAGTCGTTATCTAATTTCATGCGCCCCAAGTTTTTTTGTTTTGAATTGTGCAAAGTATTTTCACATCTATAAAAATTAGCTGTCACAAATTTTTAAGACTAAGATACTGTGTGTGGTTACGAATCTGTATAGATTTATAAATCTTGATGGATTTTTGGATTTATGAAATTATTTTATACGTTTTAGTATATTTTAAGAACATGATTTTTTTGAAAAAGTATTTTTTTTTCATTCTTATTTTAATGTTACTGTTTGTGTGTGTGTGTGTGTGTGTGTGTGTGTGTGTGTGTGTGTGTGTGTGTGTGTGTGTTTATAATAATTATTGTATTATGTTGTTTTGTACACATCTTTTCTGATACCGTGTTTGTCAGCTCTTATATAGCGTTTTATTTGTTACATGGTTTCCTGATCAAACAGGACGTGCAAGTCTGTTTTTTTTCTGATTTTAGGACTTTTTTTTAGGACTCCTAAAGAGATTGAATGGGGTAGAAAATGTAAAATAGTGGTATACAATTTTGCACTGAAAAAATATTTGTTTTGGATTGAATATTTTATGAAACACATATTTCAAAAATTTTCCGAATTCATTCCCTAAAAGATTTAAAATGTAAAAAAGAGGTATAATTGGAGAAAAAGAGTGTTTTCATTGGAGAAAAATATTTTTTATTGGCTTTTCTTAAAAGTAAACAAAATATTATAAAAAAACAAATTATGTTACACATAATTCAGCATTCCCCACCCCTAAAATTCATCCCTAAAATGAATGTTTGAAAAGAGATAATATATAAAATATAAAAGAGGTATAAATGTTTGTATTAGAGAAAAATATTTTTAATCAGATTTTCTTAAATTCGAATGGAACGCGTTTGAATAAAACAACATATTCAGGTTATAATATTTTTTCATGTTCACCATAAAATAATCACGAGTTTAGATGATCACGCTTTTATTAATATATTTTTTTTGTGTTTCTAAATTATTACATCACTGAAACACTAAGTTTCGTGGGTGAAGCCATGATGGGTAATGCTAGTACATATATAACAAAGACAAATAAAATGAGGTATTGCTGATCAAATTCGGTTAAGTATTATTTCAGGCTTATAGTAGGCGCATAAATATTTAAACTTTTAATTTTTGTTTTTTTGCAATTTTACAATTGTTTGGAGTTTTTATTCAAAAGGCACATCCTGCAACCAGAATGGATAAAACTAGTTACCGTTAATCAAAATCAGTTCAGTACTAGATTGTAGACAAGTAAATGTTGAAGAAAGATAAAACAGTTAAGTGCTATTTTCAAGGTTTTTTTACACTTTGCCTGACTGTACTGATAAAAAAAAATATTTATTCTTACACTTTATCATGCCTCTTACAGTAATAACACTGCCAATTCTACAAGAGTTTTTGTTTTTATGTTATGGATACCTGAAAACCACTACACATTATCTTCCATATATACACTGCAGCAGTTTTAGTGACTAGGGGGGGGGCTGTTCCTTGATGATTAGCATTAGCATACTATTGGAATCAAACAATGATTCAGATACATAACCTTTATTGTAATCATTAAAAATAATAATACAACAACATATTTTTCTTTAATATGGATGTTGTTAACACTATTGTATAATTTTATTACTATAAAATGCATTATTACCATGGATTTTGTGCTCTGACAGACTAATTAGCACAGCTTTTCAGTCAGGTCCCGAGGCTTTTTGAAATACTCAGAGGCCCAGGCACAAACCAAGCCAAGACAAAAATATAACAAAAAGAAAAATAATTGAAAATACATACATAAATAAAAAATGTTCATAACTTCACTTTTAAAATGTAAAAAAAATAGAGGAAGAGTGTATGCCAGAGTGCAGTAGAAAAATATAGAAGTGTGATGTTGCTGTAGAGGTCGAGTCGCAGTTTCCCTGAAAAGTTCTGTAAAATATATGGACCTCAGTGCAGAACCTTGCAAATACTGGGCTGTAGTAACCCTTCACACCAAATTTTATCTAGATTTCTAGATAGTAATGCCTTATTAAGAAATATTACTTTATCAAACATATTGGAAAATATTATTGATTGATTCAACATTAATTCAACAATAAACAAAATCAGTGTAGACTAAATATTTGATGATGAAATAATGTGTGTTTTAGCTTATTTCATTTCAGTTTTTTTTTTTTTTTTTTTTTGTGCAGCATGAAAGTATAAACATTTATAGTATTCTCCTGTCTGTGTCTATAAGCATTTCATTTAGCCTTATTTAAAAACTGTATAATTATCAAAATTTACTTAATGCAATAATTCCATAGATAATTAATTGGTAGATCATGGTTACTTTTATTTTGTAATTTATATTTCAATTTAGTTTTTTTTTAAGTAGGTACCTATTCAGTAGTGTAGGTACTGATAGGTAATCTATCACCTTTCAGGCAATAGAATTAATGTCACAAGTCTCATCAAACATATTTAGCAATGATTTCTGGACAAAACTAGGGATTATAGAGGAAGAATTTCAATATAATGCTACTGATTTAATTCATTGGCTGCAACTTTCCCTCTTGCAAAACTTTCCAGATTAAAAATTTTAAAAAATTTGTGCTTTTTTGAATATTTTATCATAATTTTATGGTATTAGATTATATTTTTTTAAATAAAATTATTTATTTTATAACAACTTGAAGATTTTAATTGATATTATTTTAATCAACAACTCTTTTAAAACAAAAACCTGAAATTTTAATTTTTTTCTGAACTCAAAGTGTATTAAATGATGTCGTATATGACACAAGGAACATTAGAGATTTGTAGGGAGTTAAGACAATAATATAGAGATGTGTCCAGTAAGCATTACACTAGGAAACTATATGCAAGCCAGTCATATAATTACAACCTGGGCACTGTAGTACTTGTGACATGGCGTGAGAAGCGAGGGCGAAGAGAGCTGTATTTTTATAAAAGTACAAAAATGGTACTAATGATAAATAACAGTTTTCCGTAGCATATTCAAGTTCAAGTAAGTCCTAGATTTTTGTTTCCTGTACACCTTCATTATAAATTAACTGTGCATTAACTGTCAAAATATTTTAATTAGAAAATATTTTTCACCTAACTTGTTAAAATTTACAGTGCATTGAAAATAGTACATAGTAGAGCATTTCTCCTGCAAATTAAGCTGATAACCAGATAAAACTCATTCATGGAATAACATGCAAGTTTGCACAGCAATCATGGTCTGAGTGGGTAAGGTGAGAGTAAAGGGGGAAGAAGTGCCTGGCAACCCTCATTTGCCTAGGGATCTGAGGATCTTGTCACAAGGTGTAGATGTCTTTGGATTACTGTAGGTTTCTTTTTTGAACATTTCGTTATTTCATTTGATAATTCAGTCATTTTCTCTGTCTAGTTCTTTTTCATCAGTGCAGTAAAGTCTTAGTTGTTGTGACTATTTGATACAGAAGCTACATCTTTATCCAAGAGACTTCTTTTATCTGATAACATTACTTTCTTACTCAACTCAAGCAATTTGCTAACACAAGCTAACAATAGTCAACTCAAATGCCTTTTTTGTTTTAATTCTTTTTTGTTATAATAATTTTAATTTGCTGTGCTGCCCAATTGTATTTTTCGCTTCCAGGGCTTGTGATGTGATCTCTGCACCCTAACACTTCTCTTGAATGATTACTGACTTGTTTCACCTTTATTCATCTTTAACAGCACCTCACAAAAGTCCGGATTGGTGCTCATTTCAATGTGTTGGGTCTGGGTATTATATTATGGCCAGTCCTAGAGCTCTTTTCCAATGGAAATTTGCTAAAACTATTGTATACAATATTAGTATAATTAAATACAATATCATTGTTTTTTTAGGTGAATTACATTATATATGATAAATAATGAATTTTTCTTTGATACTGTTATCATTAGAACATGACAGTGTGTGTGTGATTTAAGTAAGTTGCCTAACTCAACTTAAACTTTGTTAATTAAATACTGTATAATCTTATCAAAATAATACTTTAAGATTAATTGCATTGAATTATTAGTAAGTTTTAAAACTGATTAAATTTAATTCAAAAATTTTAATTAAATTTGTAAGATATCTGACATGATTTATAATGATGTGGAGTCTATCTTAATATAAATTTGAAAATTATAAGACTAAAAAGTATATACTTTAATATACATATTTATATAGTTCATTTTCAAATTGAAATTCATGAAAAATGCAAAGCTGTATGAATCTTAATAAAATCTTTAAAAGAAAATTTGATACTAACATTAACTGTTGTAATTTCAATTAATTTAGATTGTACATTAACAACTGGGGCACAATATTGCAATATTAGAAACACAAAATATAAATGTTCAATTTTGGAACCCAAATAATAAAACTGGCTAGGTTCAATGTAAGTACGAAATTAAATAGTGGCAAAGAGAGATTCTATTGTGATATCAAGTTGATGTCTATTTTGGGACCAAGAAATAAAGGAGCTAAAACTACAAAAACATGTTCTATAAACGAGTTCAACAATACCTGCAGTACAAAAATATTAACATATTTATACTAAATATAATATACAAACATAGATTAAAAAAAAATTAGCGTATGTTCATGATATCTGATCACATATTTTTACTATGTAAGAGGGAATTTTAGTAAACAACAAAATTAAACATTCTGGTGTTTACTCAAAAGAACACTACAAATATAAAAAAAATACGAAAAATTAAGTTTTTAATTACTGATATAACTTATGAAATGACAAAGGATGTCAGTTCTAAAAATAAATTTACTTCAAAGAAAGTAGTAACACTTAGAACGAAGGGGAGATTGGTTTGCTTCTAGCAGTTCTAAAAACTTGAAACTTAAAAGGTTTGTAAAAAGTCTGGTCTGTAGACAGGGATGTTTTCAATTTTTTTCCTTTCTTAGAGTCAATTGAATCTCATTAGATATGACTGACATGGTTTGAAGAATCTACGATCATGACATTGGGTTTCTGATTACATGCATGCAAATACAAATATAATTGGGTTTTTTTGTCTATGCAACTTTCAGACATCATCCGAACATAATCCACCACTGTTTTACCATTGTATGAGTAAAAGTGCAAGTTGATGCCTTCACTCTCCCACGATGTTCCTCAGATTTACTTACATAAAAAAAGGTCCATTTACACTTTTGTAGTGTTAAGAACTGCTTGCAGATCAGATTGATTGGATAAAACACTTTTTGTTTTCCTTTGTGTCGCTTCAATTACAAGCAGCATCTTTGCGGTCACCGTGTTTCTTGAAAGCCTCTTATCACTATCGCCATATTTTCCCCTTTCTTCATGAGCTGTACACTGCTTGCATCAGTCATTTTTCAACTTATGAACTTTCCAAACAAAACTGTGCCATGTGTTGTTGGGGAGTTGTTAGTTTACTGTAAATTGAAACTTTATAACTGCAAGGCATTGGGCATAATTAAATAGACTATGGTAAAGAACCAAATGTAACGTCTCATTACTTTAGCGTAGTAAAGTTTGAAATATCTGTATATTACACAGCTGACACTGGACTCACATAATTCATTAATTTTGCACATTTGCTACTTTATCAATTTAGAGAAACATGTGTGCCTGGGTGTTAGCACTCCCATGATCATAACTTTGGTTCAATTTGATTCAAACTTGGTACAAAAATATATTTGGTAAAAGTTTGGATGTTTGTTACTTGAAAAAACCGGTATAGCAGTTTCAAAATACAGACATTTCAAGTCTTAAAAAAATTATAACTTTTTATTTTACATTTTGTCGAAAGTCTGATTTAAAAACAGAGTTAAAATATGCAACAATTAGTATTTAAAATTTTCAGTTTACATTGAAAATAGCCCCTACTCGTAGTTTTGTTGAAATATAGTATAGATATAGATTACTAGAATCAACTAATAATAAAACAATGAAGGCAAGAGAAATAATTGTTATGACTTGTATTGCTTAGTATTGTGACTTGTGTTGCTTATACGAAGTGTGTTCAGAAAGTAACGAGATTTTTAATTTTTTGAACAAAATATTTATTTATTCTTCTACATTGATGTTGTCGCCTTCAAAATAGTCCCCATTGGAGATTATGCACTTGTGCTAGCGCTTCTTCCAATCCTCGAAACACTTCTCAAACTCGATCTTTGAGATAGTCTTTAGTTCTTTCAGCGATACGCTTTTAATGTCATCTACAGCTGTAAAACGACGGCCCTTTAAGGTTTTATTATTTTTGGAAATAGGAAAAAGTCACACGGAGTCATGTCTAGCGAATATGGATTTTTTTTTTTTTTTGGTGTTTAACGTCCGACTATTGTGCACACTTGGGCTAATGCAGACGATGGGATGATTTATAGCGTATGAAAATGCCAAGCCTTCGCCGGGAATCGAACCCGGGTCCTCGGGGTGAAAGCGCAGTACGCTATCCACTAGGCCACCGAGGTGGCAGGCGAATATGGAAGCTGGAGCATCGTTACAGTAGTGTTTTTGGCCAAAAATTCACGAACAAGCTATGAAGTGTGAGATAGTGCATTATTGTGGTGCAAAAGCTATGAATTGTTTTTCCACAGATCCGGGCGTTTTTTTCGGATTGCTTCACGCAAATGGCGTTGAACTTGTAGGTAGTACTCCTTATTGACCGTTTCACCTGGTGGCAAGAATTCATGATGCACTATGCCATTAATATCGAAGAACACAGTGAGCATAACCTTTACGTTTGGCCGCACTTGTCGAGCCTTTTTCGGTCTTGGCGAGCCAGAATGCCTCCACTGGGATGATTGAGCCTTAGTTTTAACGTCATATCCATAAGCCCATGTTTCGTCACCTGTTATAATACGTTTCATTAATTCTGCATCGTCGTTGACTTCATTTAGTGACTCCTGAGCAACTTCCATTCTCCGCTGTTTTTGTTCAAAATTCAACAATTTTGGAAAGAATTTTGCTGCACGCGTTTCATACACAAAACACTGGCAACAATGTCATGACATCATCCAATCGATATGCCAACATCATCAGCAACCTCTCTATTTGTGATTCGGTGATTGTTCATAAACATTTCTTTCACTTTTTCCAAGTTTTCACCGGTTGTTGATGTGCTGGAGCGTCCAGAGCGTTCGTCATCTTCACGGCCTTCTTGGAAACACTTATATCACTCGTAATCTCTTGCTGTACTCATAACAGACTCACCATATGCCTTTGTTAACATTTCAAACATTTTGTTACACTTTATTCCATTTTTACACAAAATTTGATACAAATTCTTTGATCCATTTCTTTTAACAAACGAAAATCGCCGAGCTCATAAAAACACGTCTAACCTTAGTGGCTGTCACAGACAAAGTCAACAATGAAAACAGCTAAAAGTTTTATCATACTTCAAGGACATGTATACAAACATAATAAAATAAAATGTTTGACAATCGGACTCTCCAAGCTCGCGAAATTTAAAAATTCTTGTTACTTTCTGAACACAC
Organism: Callitettix versicolor; assembly: GCA_022606455.1. Classification (NCBI taxonomy): domain Eukaryota; kingdom Metazoa; phylum Arthropoda; class Insecta; order Hemiptera; family Cercopidae; genus Callitettix; species Callitettix versicolor. Next base: position 53,611,205 of record CM040183.1, read on the forward strand.
CTCGTATACTATTTGTATGTTCTATTATTATTATATTGTATGTTCTATTATTTTAATGAAATTCATGTGATTCATGAGCACCTTAAAAATTTAAATAAGGTAGAATATGTTAAATATAAAGAAAAGAATAAGACAAAACATTACAATTTATAAAAACATTTATTTTTTATAAAGAAAATACAGTAATTGGAATTATTACAAGAATTATTATGAAAAAATTAACAATTTTCCCAAAAAATTATTGCATTACATATCAAGTAGAGTTAGGGCGTTTGGCAACATAGGCCTGAATTTTTGGGATTGCAAAAACTTTCTCTTTGAGTGCTTTTAGAGTAGGGCGGTTGTCCGTAAGCTCACTTCCAGCCATGTAACTCAGGTATTCAGATACTGAAGCAAAGTATATGTCAGCCCAAGACAACTGCAAATAAGAAATACAATTATACATTATAATAAATTATTTTAACAAATTATTGTACCTAAATTAACATACAATTTATTATGTCACTGTAACTAAATTAACATAAACCCTGTTTTTTGCAAAAAAGACAATCACAGCAAACTTGCTGACGTGATAGAAGCAAATTTCTAAAAGTATTTTTATCTTGCCATTTTTAAAATTCTGTTCTGTAAATCCCAAACTCCCCCTATTCGTCTGGCCTTGCCATGTGCGATTTTTTCTGTTCCTCAAAATAAAACTGAAATTGAAAGGTCACCATTTTGACACAGTTGTGTGTGTGTGTGTGTGTGTGTGTGTGTGTGAAACAATGGGAAAATTTTGTTCTCACAAAAATTACATGAGAAGATATTAGGTATGAATAACCTTGTCATTTGATGTTACATCAAACTCAAGTCTCTTCTTCTTAGCAAAACATTTAACTAGATCCTTTTATTTTTTCATTTGGGATGTTTCAAAACACCTTTCTTACCATTGTCAGAAACAGAAAATTCACATATCAATAACAGATACAATATCGAAATTTATCCCAATTTTTTGAAACGATAATGCCCAGAAATTCTTCTTCTTAAGACTTCTGAAAAGAAGTATAATAATTTGATATTTTAATGACACAATGATAAATAAATTGTACAGCACACGAAAAAATTACATTAAAGTAAATAATACACCAATAATATCAAAATTTTATCACATCTGCCACTTTACAGTATGAGGATTGTTCCAAAAATAAAGAACAATTGTTTTTCTAAGACACTTTTATTTAGGATAATGAAGCAAAATTTATTTACAATACATTTGATAACTTAACTATTTTTTATGTAGTTGTTATAAAAATTGAAACATTTGTCTTAGCTTTTCTGTATCTTCTGCATACTCATTTGTTACCAAGTTGCTGAATCTACTATTTACCCTTTTCAGTTTATTAAATATTAATATTAATAAATATTAACTAATTTATTAAATATTTATTAATTAATATTAATATTTAATATCCTGTTATATACTGTTGAATTTTTCCTCAATCCTTAATTTGAGTTTGTCAGTCATAACTGAAGGTCGGTCTGAGTGTTCATCATGGATCTGTCTACCATTAAACATGATGTACTATTTTCGAACTGAAGCTTAATTCATCACATTATCAATAAAACTCTGTTTTCTGACTATACATTTCGATAATAAAAATTTTCCCGCATTCAAAAATGCATTAAAAAAAAATTGGTAGATCCTGGGAACATGACCTGCCAAATACATGAAAATAAGTTTATATGTCAATGTGGAAGCCCATCGATTCTCAAAATAAGTTACCCACAATGCCTTAAGCGAAGAAACCCTTTAGAATTAATATAGTGATGTAATTTATTGATTTTTTAAGTTTTATATATTTTTGATGTTTTTATGTATACTTTTACTGTTACCTTTCTCACTCTGTATATGTGTAGCAAGTTAGATTTAGGCTGACATTAAATAAAAATTTAATTTCATTTATTATTGTTTATACGTTGTTAGTACCATATGTTCAGTTTAGTGCTTATTTTAACTGTCATTATTTATGATGGTAATATACACAATAAAAGAAACATAATAAAAAATTTAAATAATTTTGTATTTAAAAAAATACTAAACGATTGTGTTGTTACTGTGTATATTATAAGGTTTAAATGATTTCAATCAGCAAAATTAACACTCACCTTGCCATTAGCTAAGTAACCTTTGTTTTCTTTAGCCAGAGCCTCCAACTTGTTCATGTAAAATGGAATAGTAGAATCCAGCGATTTCTGCAAATTGTAAAAGTGTAAGGAAAACACACTTCTTTCTTACTTGCCTTACGTGTTTCATCAGCTTCATAATGGAATCCAGCGATTTCTGCAAATTGTAAAGTGTAAGGAATCAGGATAAAATTCTTACTACTTTAGTCAAAACGGAAACTTTTTATTTTATACAATATTACATAATATTAAAGTAAAGTAAATTATAGGTCCATAGCTTGAAAAATTCCAGGTTATTTTTGTTTGAAAGTTAAAAGCACATCACACTATGAATTAAGTATCTGCGGATTTTCCGTGATAATTATGTAGTTGACTGTGAAAACGCACATCTCAAATAAAAATTAACAACAAATTAAATAACTAATAGGCGTATGCCTATTATGCAAACAGTAAAATAAAACATACGTATTTCTTAGAACTTACGTTTCAACACATATTATCAGAAAAATATTCTTAAACTTAGTAACATTGCTTTGTAAAGCCACATTTTTATTTTCAACCGAGGCCAGTTCTTGTAATGCAAGTTGAATTTGTTCCTTCAAAAGTAAATTTTCATTTCTTAAACATTTAATTTCCTCTACAGAGGCATTATTTACAACGATATTTGTATTAAAATTACTGACTACGGAAGGGTGGGTTTCATTTACAGAATTACACGTTACAATTGCACCAAAGTCATTTCCATTTACAGGTTATTTTCAGTGGTCATCGTCACGCATTTTTTGCAGACAAAGACTTACAATTCTTATCACCGCAGTATATCAGATGCAGAAAATAAATCTAGAGATAAGCTAGCCGCTCTTATAACAGTACATTTGTTTATCTTTACTCTCCAAAATAAACAGTACGTGTGCTATTTATAGGACAATAAATGCAACCTGGTATGTTTACGTACAATGTGAGATAATAGTGAGTGATTTACCAAGACCGTGTATGTTACAAGAACGGGATAGAGAGGCAGTTCTCTTTTATCAACAGTATATTGCTTTGGAAGCAATGATTTTCATATAATCAGTCATCGCTTTGTTCACAATACCGAGGGAGGCCTATATCTGGGCGGCGGTATAACCAGCGATCACTGTATTACTAATACTACATTTAACGTAAAAATCCTAATCATATAGATTCAAAACGCACCTAAGCATGCATTAAATTTTATACATAAAAAAATTGTTTTATTAAATCACGATTCCTCAACATTTTTCAATTGAAAAATCCACTAACAAATTTTTGGAATGTAACAAATTCCCTACATGCAACAAAATGAGCATTTTTTAAAATAAATTCACCACAATTAAATTCGCCAGAAACATTAACAAAAATGTCTGTACAATAACATACTTGAACAATACTGTTGTGCAGTAAAAACTGATAAAGTTATGAACCTTGGAAACAGCTGTAGTAGAAAAACTGCGTGGAAATTGTTTTTCGGTAATTTTTTTAAAATACAAAAACTGAAATTTAACGAAATTAACATATATTTATTGAGAAAAGAACACGCTTTAATTAGGTGTATCTGAAATTTTTGTAGAATTATTATGGAAATTATGATAGATTCATGAATTATCTCAGATGATTCTACTAAACTAAATTAAGGAATAATAACGCTCATAGTGTTTTCTTTTGTGGGCCAAACTATAATAATCTAATTGAATTTTGAAAGAACATTTTTAAGGTTTAAATCAACTTAAATATTATTTCTTTATAAATAAAAGTTATTTTTGACTTTTAATTAAGTAAATTATTTAATTGTTTTGAATGGAGCTTATGCTTTCTATGAATTGGCCTGTTAATTTATTACCTTGACGTAAATCTCCAATGACATCAACAATAATGTCAATGTTCAAATCTTCGGAAGCATCTTTTCCATTTAGGCCAGCTTCTCTACCAAGATAACGGCAGATGGCAACAGACTGACAGAATTTTTGTTTACCATTAACTTCCAACACTGGTGTTTTTCCAAATGGAGTGGCTGAAAACAAAATTATTACAACTATCATTTTTTTAAACACAACTGGTGTTTTATGTTACCAAACAGTTGAACATTCTTTTCTTAAAACAGTATTTATATCAAATATATATTGTGTAAAAGGAGATGTGAACAATAAATTATTTTTGAAAATCAACTGAAAACACATCTATACATGAAACGGTTATTTCAAGGTTGTTTTGAGCAATCTTGACCTCTGGAACATGTTGGAACATTGGTAGTTCGTTTCAAACTCATTTGGCACAAAACTTGCTTCAGAAAAGCTTGGGCAAGTTCAACAAAATTAATTTCAAATTGGCTGTTATTCAAACCTTAAATCTTAAATTTGTATCTTACAACTTTTTGAAAATCTGATTTTACAATAAATATCAACTTTAAAATTTGGTTAAATTAACATTTTAAAATTTCAAATTTGATGCTCTGACAGCAATCATCGTGAAATCTGATTATCACAAAGTCAGGTAAAACAAGTTTTTACTTTTTTAAGGTTTTGAATAGCCAGCATTTTGAAATAGATAAAACAACTTGTCTAAGCTTTTACATTTTTAGATTTTGTAAAATAAAGAATTTTCCTATTTTAAGTATTATTTTATCTAAAACTTCATTTAAATTATATACTGAATATTATTACTTCATGAAAATTCGCATCATCATGTCAGCAAAATAGCATCACAAAGCAATTATTATTATTACATATAACTGAACATTTAAGAGATGTTATTAATTAATAAAGAACGTTATTAGGAAAAACTAATGATAAAAACCAACTGGCTCAAATGTAGCTTTTGAACGCCACAGAGTGTCTTGGTCTAAACAAAAATCAGTAAAGTTTTATTTGTTTAAAAACACTCAATTTATTATCAAAATTCTACTGGAAAATGAGTTCTTAAAGCAGCCATCTTGGTAATACCATGGAAAGTGCACCAATTCTGATGAAACAGGTATTGAAGAATTATACATTATATATATTTTGTATATGTGCTTTCCAGTATTATTAATTTTAGGTCTTACCTGTTTCACACTAGGCAGACAAAATTAATTTTGTTAATAGCTAGAACAAGTTCATTACTTTTGAAAATCTTTTCAATTGTTTCAAAACGTGGTCATTTAAATTTTAAGTAATTCATAACTATTTTACCTTTCTTTTTTTTAAAATATGATTCTTCTTTCATAATCAGCTTTAAAATCAGCACAAATTACGATTTTAAATCTTCAAATTCAATTTAAAGTACAAAATTTAACCAGACGGTTATTATCATATTGAACCAACACATAATTAATCATGAATGTATAAAAGTATACATTTTTTAAATAGCCATTCAAAATGTGACATAAGGGCATGTGCTCATTTCGTAATCTCGGGTATAGGTCTTACCAATATGACTGCTCCAATAGCACACATTGCAATACACATTTGTTAATATAATAGACATTTTGCACCATAATACAATTTCCAGTTTGTTTAAATTTCAAGTACATATGGGTTACTGTAAAAAAATATGTAAAAACACGAAGTTCTGAAACTACAAAAAACTCAGTTAGCAAAAATACTAGAACACCTCACAACAAATAAATAATATATTATTAAAATAATTATAATCAATCCTGAAACATAGACGTGGGCAGGATTTTTTCGTATGGGTCTTTCGAAAATCGGGTCTTTTGACTAAAATACCTAACCCCTCATGCTATTAATGATTAATGTTAAATCTTAAAATTTGCCAACTTCGGAATACTGTAAAATAGTTGTATTATCATGTATATTAAATAAAGTATTTCTTCGTAAAAATATTCAGGGTTGAAGCATTTATTAATATACAAAGCAAAAATAACAAAATTAAAGTGATTAAAGAAAATAAAGATTCAGGATGTTTCACTATAATACGATTAAACATTTATGTTTTTAATTCTATAATTATACTATGAAGATCAGCTTTTTCAGCGAGTTCTTGTTCTATGTACGGAACCAGATGTTCCAAATGGTCTTCCTACATTGTTGACCTAATTTTTGATTTTGCAATAATAAGTTCAGAAGATTTTCTCGCAAGTGTAGCCTATAGATGGAACGTTAGTAAATTTTGCAATGAGACGTTTAACTAGAAAAATCGACTCTCTGTTGTTGGAAAGTCATTCCAAGAAAACAGGAGCATTAGAAAGGTTCGTTTTTATTTTTTGTACTTATTTTTTGTTAAAAAAATTTTTACTTGTGCCTCTAGCTCTGAATAATCTTTCCGAATTGCGTAGAAAGACACTTGGGATCATATGAATGAAGCTGATAATCTCATAAACGTACCATTATAACTTTGCCTGAAGCATAAATAATTTGTTGTTGATTGGTTAGACCGATCAATTAATGACTGGAGCATCTTGTCCAGAACACGGTGGAATATTCTTTCAAGTCAATCGTAAGAATCACTTTAATTCCAGTCTAACACTAAGACTGGTCAAGTAAATTTAGTAACCCTACTAACCATAAGAATCACCCATCACAACAGTTTTTGTTACCTTTATTACCTTTTTTCTTTTATGATTTTTTCAAATTATACGAGGGCTATTTTTTTCAACCTCCGAATCTATTGTGAAGTGGCCTGTGGAAGGGTAGGAGGCGCTGCAGCACATTGGATGATAGCGCACCTCTCCCACTGTCACTTTCAACTTCATTTTTGAACGCCATTTTGAGCTAAGTTGCAGACCCGTAAACATGGCCACGCCTATTGATTCTCCTGCTAAAGTGCGAATTGAAATTAGTTTTCTTTAAGCAAAAAGGAATAATGCAGCAGAAAATCATCGCTAAAATAGCCAAGTCGGAGCAAGATCTGCGCTTGTATGAAGGGTGATCGATAACTTTGCATGGGAATTGCGCAAGGAGCTATTGGATTAGGGCAGCGGCGTTAGGTCGTGCCCTATCATAAAACAACTCCAGAAGACACCAGACCTCTTCTTTTGACCTGAATGGCTCGCCGCATTGACGAGTGACGTTCATATCTGCATTGTTCTGCATTTCATAGCAACACGCCTTATGGTCCTAAAACATGGTAACCATATTTCTGTTTTTGAATTTTTCGGATTTATTCGGAGAATTTGTATGCACCATTCTCGCACACTTTCAAAACAGCCAGAGATCTTATTTCCATGATTTACGTTCCTCGTTCATAAGTTGATAAGACGTTAAGGGGGATTCAGAAGTCCCTAGCAATCTCTGATTTCTTTCTCGTCCCTTTTCTACTTCGTTAGTCATCGCTACCTTCTGGCCAAAGTTAAAGAAGTCTGTAGTTTGGAAGGTGACATTGTTACACAACGCATACACAAGAGAGGAAAAGCGTAAACAAAATTCTACAGTACACTCACTTAACAAGGAAATGAGCAAGCATTACTTGACAGCTTGGCTCACTTGCTGCGTAAAAAAGGCACAGGAAATTACGTAATATCTGACCTCTGATTATTTCTCACTTTGGCGTAACCGACCGTCTGCCGGGCGAGACAACACTTTATGAAGTGCACATGTACTACACTGATTACCGAATGCGTGTTTGTTAATTTTTACAAGATAAGTCACGATAAAGCAGTTTGGTGTGTTAAAATAATTGGAGCTGATAAAGGACACATATCAGTTTCGTTAAGGTTTAAACACGGTTCGACTTGATAAACACGGTATACTGTAATATGGAACTGTCAAAAAACCCAATAATGACCTAAATAAATAAATAATGACCCAAGCTCATTTCCTTCACTTGGTTATCCGTGAGATAGCTTGCATAAACAGTACACATAGATAAGCAGTTCATTGTTTGTTTTCACAAAACGTTACTGCTTCTTCATATTAGAATTGGCAGTTGGCATGATTTTTCCATACTGTACTCTTTTTTAAAACATTTTCTGCCCACTTCATGTAGTTGTATGTGCAGTATTTGTTTGTTTTGATAAAGTTTTTTGGCTCCTCTTATTATCCATCAATCTGAAGAGAGGTGGATAAATGGGGTTCTACTGTACTGTATCATGGCAATAAGAAATACAAAATAACAAAAACAGAATTCAAATTAACAACAAATTTTTTAACATTGAGTGGATACAAAATGCTGGTTTGAAATAATCAATTTTCATTGTAACTAGTGCAATTCTGCTGCTGTCTTTTTCAAATTAGTTCGTCTTGGTATTCATACTGTGGGCACTGTAAAACCTTAACAGAAAATATAGCCCACCTATATGCCACAATCATTCAAAGAAAAAAGTATAGGTAAAAGATCTATCTCCTAGTCATGGTATATTGTTTTGGTCACAAAATGGAGGAAAGATTATATACTCATATTGTATTCACTATTAATGGATGTTTTGAAATGTCGACAACAAAAACTGTAAAATGAAGAAATACAGAAAAATAATGAAAATAAAAAAATTAAAAACCCACTAGTGATAGAAAACAACAGGTATGCTGGGGTTTGACAGACAGGTTCAAGCCCTTTCCTATTATGGCATTGTAATAAGTGTTTCGTTTGTCACTTGCCAAATTTATTAGAAGAACAACAGGTTCTGTAAAAACATTGCACAGTGTTTATTTGCAACTGTTTTGGTAAATATACCTGTAAGTTTAACCACAACATATAACTTACAATTACAAATTTTCCTCAATGCACAAAAATTCTTCTATTTAGAATAAATTAGATCTTGTATCATTTATATCTTCAAAAATAGTATTTTCTAAAAATGTTAACATTTTCGTTAACAAATTATCAACACATTATTTTCTTACCATATACAAATTTACATTATATTTACAGTACATACATATTTAGCTCGATATGTAGGCCTATTGCTTCACATGTTTCAAAACAAAAAAAATTAAACAGCAAAAGTACCATATTTAATTCCTGTCAAAAAAGGGCAGCATTTATAAACTCTTTCCTCAATGGGATAAACAGCACAAAACAAATGAACACTTTTTGTTTTCAACTTAAAATCGCGGTATGTTTATTTATCTTCTTTAAAATGGTATACCACATTAAATAATATTCATATTTAAAGTTTTTGAGATTCGAAAGTATGATCCTCAATTTCAGGAACATTTTTTACATGGTTAATAAATTAAACATCTGCATATGTGTGGACTGTTACAGCCCGTACAACCAGCAATATCTATCAATTAAAATTGTATAACATGTTGCAATAGTTGTGCAATACTGATTTACAATAACCATAAATATTTATCAATTAACAGTATTGTTTGCGATATTTGTTCAATATTCATTTACAATAACTTTTGTATCAACATAATATTACTGTGACTTCAACATTTGAAACCTTTCTTTTGCATTAGACTACAGAAAATAAAATAGGTTAGTTATCTTAAAAACAAACAAATAATTTCACAAACTTAAATATTAAACAGTTAATTTACTCACTTGGTTTTATTTTCGGCCAGTCTTCAACATTAAAACGATAGTCTTCAAAATCTTCGCCCAAGTATGAGAGCAGAAACCTGATCGGTTCACCTAAGCCTTTCACTGGGAAATAGATCAACTTGTACTTGGGTGGCATCGTGCGGCTGACGTTAATCCTACACAGTACAAGAGTTAACTGAAGAGTGAGCAGAGTAATACAGTGTCTTGCCTTACAACTGCTTGCTTGATTGCACAACTATCTAATCTGCTTTTATATTTAACTTCCTTATGTAACAGTAGTGTATAAATATGTTCTGGGATATGACTAATAGCTCTTTTTACAATGGAAATTCACTAATATTGACAGTACCAATAACTGTTGTCTTATTTTTAAAGCTAGAATATTTCTTAAAATATTTGATTAATTTAAAAAAATTGGCATAAATAAAATACTATTTAATCATTTTAGATTACAGACAAACCATCTTATTACAGCAGATAACTACTTTTGGTTTGACAATAGGTCAGCAGTAAATGAAACTGATAACCCAAAAGAGACCATATGATTAATCAGTTAGGTAGTTCACTGAAAAATGAGCTATTGGAAAGACCCAGACCAGGCCATAGATATACGTTTTCTTTAAGGAATACACTTTTGGTACATTTTGAAAGAACAAACTACCAGTGAGCAAGTATTATCCTAGCAGAAGAAGTTCCAGAATTCTCCCCTGAATTCTGTAGTTTAAAAAACATTACAATATTTTTTACATTAAAAACGCACTATGCAAGACCAAAATGTGCTTCTTCCCTATTCTTCATTAACTGATTACAGATGAACACATACATTACAAAAAACAAACGCAAAATTGGGTCATATAGTAAGAGCAAAAATAAGCCGGTAACAGTTGCAAAAAAGTATGTGTTATTATAAAAACTGCCATAATACTACTTGTACCAGTACAGAATAAAATGCTGTGTTACTGTATGTAGGCCTACAGTGTTTTGAGTTAGCATCGATTCCCATATTAGACGATCTAACAAAAATAATTATTTTGAAGAAAGACATTATTTTTTTGTTACATTATCGGGCTGTAGCTTAGTAAATGCTTCAATAGGACACACATTTCAACACAAGGATTATACGAGACATGTTTTCCACTTAATTACAACACTTATCAGCTCTAGCGGAGAGAGGGGGGATAAGCTAATTACGTTTTTCTATGTTAGATGGTAAAAAATCAAAAATTCATATTTAAAAAAAAATGTAAATTATGTAAAAAAGTTAATCGTGTTTAATGATGGTATTGTATATGCTTTTTAATCAATAAAAATAAAGTAGGCCTACATAAAAACAGCTTGTTTGGTACCGGGAACAAATTGTGTAGACGCAATTATAAGAACCATCGGTGGTGGGTTAATGAAAAGTGCCAGTAATGTTTGTTTGTGTATTACTTTACTGTACACTAAACTGTTTACTTTCTTATGATCAGAATGGAACTTCCCAATGGAATGCTTCTGATAAGGGAACAAACCACAACATATAGGTTTGACTGAGTAAGCAACTCCCTTCACCACAAACTTTGAGCTGTCACGGCACTGTGCTATTGCCATGGCTATATTACAGAAACAATATTCTTACTGAAAACCATAAATTAGGCGTTTTCCTTAATTGCAATTTTTTCTTTTACCAGGTTTCAAGGAGGGATATATTCCTCCTCCGTACTAACACTAATGATCCAGACCCCGCATGGTGTATCCAATCAGGTTAAAGGTGGAGGGGCTGACCCCGTAAAGAAATATTTTAAATTATTAATACATGCCATTATACCACGTCTAGCCCAATCATCAATATATTTTTATAGCGTTTGCTGTTGTCAATTACTATTACTATTACATATGTGAATTAGTATACATTTACAGCATTGGACATAAGCCTTTAAAAACAAAACCTATCCAAATCAACTTTATATTTTAACAATATATCTTTCTTTAATTAAGCGATTTCTATTTGTTAGATAAAAGATACTGAAGCGCCTGCAAGCAGCGGCGTCGGCAACATATACACACGGTTCAACACACTTGACGGTGCTGTAGTCTCGATGTTAATACACTGTACCTTCGAAGGAAATTTGAACCTCGATGTTAATAAATTTCCAAGTTATTACACACCCCGGAAATTAAATACAAATATATTTTATAAACATTTTTACTAAGTTCATAGTTTAATTGGTTCAGATAACGAAGTCGTACTTTCTTTTTTCATCTTCGCTAATTCATCCACAATTTTGTTTGGGTCGGTTATGTCTGCTATTTCTGTTCACGCTCGTGTCCACGCATCCGTTTCTAATAAATGTGTGCACGTACTTATTTCCCCTTCATCTTTAAAGTTTAACCTCTCCAACTGTATCTGTGCACGCAGGATTCAGAGAACTCCCGTTTTAATATAAAGAGTAAAATTATGCTAATAGCTAGCATTTTTTGTTTACTTAATTAAATAACCAATAAATTCATGTTTTTTCAAATTGACTCCAATTCTTAGGGAGGGGCTGCAGCCCGCCAGTTTCCCAGACGTAGGATGTTCAGTGTTCAATTCCTGAACTTCAAATGTTAAAGAAAAAAAACGATTTTTAAGAATATTAAATATTGCACAACTCATCAGTTATGGTGTCAAAAATGTATTAAGTACAAGTAGTCAAGGGGCGGAGTTCAAAGTACAACTGCTGGAGAGGTATTGGAGAAGTTGCCAGCAAGCAGATAAGTGAAAACGCATAGTTCTTGAGACTGAGCTATAGGGCCTACCTAGTTTATCACACTTAGGCCTAGAGGCGATTGTGATTACGCAATCAATACTGTCTTCTCTCTTTTGCTGTAACTGGATTATTTCCCCTAATTTATGAAATCTGTAATAATTATTATATATAACAGTAATTTATAACTTACAGTAGAGTTATAATTTAAACAATTTTTTTTATTCTGTATTGTTTTTATGCTTTTTATGCATAAATACTAAAACCTTTCAATGGAATGATAATACTTTTTAAATGGCTTTTTTTGGTTTTTTAATGGCTTCAAAAATTTAGATAAAAATTGACAATTTCACCCACATAAGGACTCAAATAAGGTATTGATTTTTCACTCTAACAAAATTCTGGTTTGAAAGGTATAGGTGAAAAATCTGCAAAGATGGCAATTTAAACATTGATTTTTACTTTACATTATCAATGAAACTAAAAAACATCAACACAATGGCGAGACTGAGAATTGGCAGGAAGCAAGCAATTTGTATTGGCAATATGCCACAACCAATTGAACCAATACAAATTGTACACAGCATAATATACAGAGTGCATCAGAACTCAAATTTCCGGCTTTAGTGAATTGCTCATTTGAATGAAATATTAACATACAATCTTATCACTATGTTCATAAAATATTTTGTACTATTAGTTAGTAATTTTTTACAGAATCTAATAATTTTTATTTAACTATTAAAACGATATTAAAATTAAATTAAAATACTTTGTCATTAAAAATTTTCTAGCATGAAGTATTATAAAATAAATTTTGAAACTGTTTTTAAAAATTAAAATTTTGAAAAAGAGAACAGGTGAGTAACACATGTGAAAAAATGGTGCATTTTACATGGTGCCGGCGAACATATCTTCTTCAATATATTTATTTAAACTGTTATCGTCACTATTATCACGGTAACTGCAATACACGGTAGGGGATCGAGAAGTGAATGCGCAGCAGTCAGCAGTGTGTAGTGATGGACAAAAGCGTTAATTTTAGCAGCTGTTATCTGTTAATGCTAATTAGAATTTAGCAGTTAAAAATAGCAGATACAACTGTTAACTGCCAATTTTTTAGGCTGCTAACGTAATACTCTTAGCAGGACAACAGCTTAAATAATAATATTGTTACGTTATTTTATTCTTTCGCTCCTTATCTTGACAACTGAGATAAACAAAAACCTCATTTTGACGATAATGAGAAAATATCAATCACTTTTAAAGATATAATCAATTGTGCTTGTTTTTTTGGACACGCTGTTAAGTAATATGGAATGACTTGTAATTTTTTTTATGGTACCCAATACATGATTTGAATACTTGTAATTTTTTTTTGTGCCCACCACATGATTTGAACTACTTCTATTCATTCATGGTCATAAAAAATTATACTGTAATACATGTAGGCTATATACAGGCCTATCTTTTATACGACTGCCAAAAAAGGAGTGTTATGTTTTTCGTGGCTAGATATGTATGTATATATGTATGCATGTTCCATCATAACTTCTTAAAGCCGCCTCAGTGGCCAAATTGATAGCGTACTAGACTTTCACCCCGAGGACCGGGGGGTTCGATTCCCGGCCAAGGCTTGGCATTTTCATACGCTATAAATCATCCCATCGTCTGCATTAGCCCAAGTGTGCACAATAGTCGGACGTTAAACACAAAAAAAACATAACTTCTTAACGTCTCGCCCGATTTTGATCTACCTTAGCTCGTTGGATTCCTCACTTCACCAGAAGTGGCTACATAACTTTCATTCAAATCACTCCAATGACTTGGGTAAATTATAACATAACTGATTTAGATAGGTTGCTAAGACTAAATCAATCATTCTTAAATAACTAACGTACTCATACATAGTTAAATAACTGATGTACAGGTGTAAAGATAATTACTAGGAACTATACAATAGGAATCACTCAGATTCCACCACGGAAAGCAATAGAAAAAGACTAACTTCGGAACCAGTAGGCCAAGAGTTACCGCTCAAGTTTCAGCTGATTCAGGTTTAGGGCATTGAGCTGGGAAAAATGACATCCTGAACACAAAAATCGGCCAAGCCAAATCGGAAGGAATGGTAGATAAGTTAGCGATAGGTTTTTTCCAAAGGTCAGACTCGGGGACGATTTAATTGTTAATCTTTTAAGTTTTTAATCGAAGATCAAAATTTCCAGGTCATAAAAAGAAGATAATGTTAACAGCTGTTACATGCTGAATAATTTAATTTTCCTATCTTAAATTAATTGATGTTAATTATTATCAGTAAACACGCCAAGCGATTTTTTACAACTAGAGATAGAACAATTTTATAAAAAACTTAAATTGGTTTGATAAATGTCTAATATGACAAATAACAAGCGCCTCATGTAAAGGCGCAAATGTTCACAAAACTAGGTATTCTCCTTTGTTAATTTTCGTTTTTAAATGAATGAGTAGGCCTATTCGGAGCTAAACTCCGATTTAGGAAAGAAAGAATTTGTACTTGACAGCAACAACATTGCGAAGCTCCCTTAAGTAACAATAAAAGTAGTTTAAGCAAAAATATATATTTTCACTTTTAAAAATGAAAGCAACAAATACAATCAAGAGCCTCATTGTACAGTAAACTGAATCTGTTATTGATGGAGAGACTCTGATGAGCACTCTATGGAACTACATTAACTAAACTAAAATTTGATAAGGTTTTCCCAGTTTATTGAGGGATTGTTCCACTTAATAACAATAATTCTAAGTAAGATATTACAAACACCCCTATTTCTCCATGATTTACAGTATAGATAGTCACAGGACATGCAAAAGATAAAAAGTATATATATGTAGTTTTAATGTGTAATAAAAAGCTTTGCAAGAAATTCAGCTGTTACATAGGCCTACATGTAGACAAAGTAAGGAAAACAATACTTTTCACTCCTTCAAAGATGACTTTAACTACAATCATTGTCACTTAGCCATCATCTTCATCAACTTTTTTGCACTTCCCCCATATTATCATATACAAGCTTTGGTGCACAAGGTTACATATACAGTAACAATTTTACTCTATTGTTGTTCAGTGGCCCTAAAAGTAATGCCACACATTTAAAAATGTACAGGCAAAACCCTCATATGATCAACATTAATTTTTATTATTAAAACTATAAAAGTAAATCTTTTGAGAAAACTTAATTTTTTAGCTCTTCTCAATTCTATAAAAATTTGTATCCCCTATTTTTTTTTTGTCATAAATTATATGGTGTTTAATATAGCTTAGGCCTAAATATACCAAATAGAATTCACAGAGTAATATTTAAAAGACCATATTGAGACATTTCTACATTAACCTGTCTTCTTTATATGTTCATTTGGTGAAGTCTATTTTAACTACCTAAATATAACGCTATAACTTTGATAAGTACTGAAAATTGCTCTAATTGTACTCTAAAAGTACTAAAATTGCCTCTATTTGGACCTGACTTTGTAACAACTTGTACCTCATAGTTAGAAATCAAATATTTAAAAATATTAGCTTATTTCTTGTAAAATTATAATAAGCATTTTTAATTGTTTAATTATTTGTTTGTTCATATAGAATTTAAATTAAAAACAGCTTGCAGCTCATAGTTACAAATTAAATATTTTAAAATTACCTTACTTCTTGTAAACTGGTAAGTATTTATAATTGTTTAATTTTATCATACAAAATAGAAACTGATAACGTTTAAAGCCGCCTCGGTGGCCTAGTGGATAGCGTACTAGGCTTTCAACCCGAGGACCTGGGTTTGATTCCCGGAGAGGGCTTGGCATTTTCACATGCTATAAATCATCCCATCGTCTACATTAGCCCAAGTATGCACAATAGTCGGACGTTAAAAAAAAAAATAATTGATAACGTTTAAAAGGTTTTTCTGAAATAATGACATTTTTGTAGGAAATATAACTTTTGCCTTCCCTAAACTTTTCAAATGAAATGAATAAATTAGCATATTTGCATTCCTAATAAAATATTTTAGCTATTTAAAGTGCAGTATATAATATTTTTTTAAAATTCTTCCCTTTTAAAATTATTAATTTTTACTTTTAGCCCAAAACGTTTATCTGAACTGTCCTGTTACTGACTGATAGACAATACACAGCCTAAACCACTGAAGATATAAACATGACATTTGGAAGGTTCATCCTTAGCTTAGAAGGTTAAGAGCATCACTAGGATAGGATTTTTAGAAAATAAACCCCAAGCGCTGAAAAAAGGGTGTACAAATTTGCATGGGAAAAAATTAACCGGATTTTCTTGAAACGTAACTTACATACACGGGTGCACAGCTAGTAGTAATACATAAAAGCAAAATTCATTCATTTCATCATTGTATCTCAAGCATGACAATGCCTACAAAGTTATAATTTTGTATGGTGGCTCCTGTTAAGTAGTCTCACTTAACCAACAAACGGGAGGGATAGATGTTGGATACTGTACATGAAAATATTGTGTAGTTGGAAAGTATAAATAAAATTATTTTTAAGATGATTAAATATGTATTTATTAACACATGTATTGTGTATACTTCAATATTACCCATAGTTAACATATACAGTGTATATGAAGTCACGGTTAGGAAGTAATGAATATGATATAAAATGAAAAAAACTATATATATTATATACATTTATTTTCTATATTAACTATTGTTAATATAGAACACTATTAACAAATTAATACTTTAATCAATTAACAAAGTACTTAAACGTAAGAAATACAATACCATTGAACAAGTTCCAGTAAAATACATACTAAGTACAAATAAACATATTTTTTTGAAAAAAAGTGTTATTGTTGCTTGTTTTCCTGCAACTGCCACTTTTTTCTGCTATATCCTGCTAATTTTGAAGCAGCATGTTACTAGTGGTCTTTTCCTGCTTCAATAGCCTTCTTTATGGGACATTTTTTCAATTTGTGTTTCAGTTGCATTTTTGTCTTCTGTATTTACAAATACTATGACATCTTGATCCCTTTGCTCTAACTGATCATCAGAGGCCATGCGGTTTTTATCAGTTTCTGTTGTCTTTAACAGAAATCTCTTTGCAAGTTGCATTAGAGAGACAAGATCATCATTTCATTGTTTTGATGTGTTGTGTTCCCTTTACATTTTTCATCCAATAGTACTCCATGATTTGGAGATTGTTGCAGCTTCCTATGTTTACGCAATCCAATACACTACATCTTTCACAGTGACATGATGTAGTTTTTACGTTATTTTTATCCATACACTCAAAGGATGTCAAAAGTTTTCTGTGGTAAAGTTTCTTTAGTAACCTTAAAGCACCTTAATCCACAGGTTGATAAAATTTTTTAACATTTAACATTTATATTTCCACTTTCGTCAGGATGTGTTGAAACATTATATAACAATAACACAGCTTTCCTTGAAACACGGTTCTTTCAAATATTTTTCCTAGTTTGATAGAAATTCATTAAAGAAACTGTCTTTACAAATTTCACTGCTCATCCATTTACTGTTTTGTCTGAAATGTTTCACTAGCATTCACTGGTATGTTTTTAACAATGGTTTTATAGGATATTTTGATTTGCCAATCATTACAAATTTCATTTTGTGATTTCCTATAGCAAGCCACAACAATCACTCGTTCTTTAGTCAGGCACTGTTGTACGGACTTTAGCTGTTAGTGCTTTGCTTGGAACCAATTTATAACTGAGCTCTGGTTTGTCACATTTAAATATTTAATCTCCATTTTTCTTTTAGAATAAACTTTAAGAAATACCTCTTTAACTCTTATTTCCTGTATGTCTGAAAATAGTTTTTCACCACAGATACTGAGCTATCGGATTCCATATAGTTTTTTCCAGCAATCAAGCCAACCTGTACTAGCAGAAAATTCAGTCACCATCAAATTCTCTACAAAATTGTATTCCTTTTTTCTGCATACAAATTGAAATTTTTTATCTTTGCTGTATATAAACTTAAGTGCAATACCTCACTCAATTTATCTTATTCACAGTTTTCCTCAGTTTTAAAACACCTCCGGTAATTCTTGATGATCACTATTTCTCTAATTTTTCTTTCATTCACCAACAACACTTTATAGCCAGAAATTTATCCTCTGTGAGACTTACATTCATTTCCTTTTTGTAGCCATTACAAGTGAAAATAAAAATATAGTTTTGATCTATATAAATAACATGAAAGCATAAATAAACTAAAAAAAGTTGAAACTCAGAGACAACAATTATACAACTGAATTATTCACTTTCATGACCAAAGTAACATTAAATAATGGACTGGGTTGGCCAATGACCTTGGTGCAAAAGCAACAAAGCATATGTAGAATAATGCACTACATTCACAGCAAAAAGTACAATGTTAAACATCGTAGCAAAACTAAAATTATTTATTAATTTTTATTACACTGGACATATGAAGTCTTTTTTGGGCTTCGGGGAGAGTGGTAATATCTTGAATGATGATTTTACTAAACCTTTACACTTCATATGGTGAAAAATTAAAATGAGGTAATATCTGTTTGGAACTGTATCACTCATAAATTAGTAAACCAAATTAAGACATAATTTTGTGTATATAGAGGACAGAGATATATTCTGATCAATCACAAGCTTTTCTAATTTTGACGTCACTATACTCTATAAAATAAAGGTTGTTTAAGAGATTAATGACCATTTAAAGTTAAAGGTAAACAACATGAAATATAGTTTGGTTTCTATATTATCTCCTCTTAAAATAAAATTATATTTATTTCATTTCTTTATCATATTTATAATTATTTTTTAATAACGTCCCTACCACACAGTTGTTTTTTTATCATTTCACAATTATCAATGTTGCCTGCAATGAACATGACAACTAAGAAACTATTAAGGCAGATAAAAACTCAACACATTTTTATAATATTCACATAATAAAATATGTTTTATTAATTATTTATTCAACATTATACATTACAAAATTGTTTATAATTACTCAAATTTCAGAATCTGTTTTATTTAACAACAAGAAATTTTAAAACAATAACACGAACATGGTATATTAAATTGAAATATTAACTGCATAAAGTGACCAAATAATGAAAACAGTTGTAAGGGTTGTCAGTTCAGGGTGGAGGAATGTCATCAGGGCGTTGATCAACAAAAGCTTTGATTTTATCTTCGGCAAAGACTTGCTCTTTAAGAGATTTCAAAGTAGGGTAAGGTTCGTATATATCAAATCCACACATAAAACTTAGATATTCAACCAATCCAGCAAAGAATATGTCAGCCCAGGAAAACTGGAAGAAAATAAAAATATGTTATTGTATGTATTAAATACTTTTATCAAATTATATATACATTTCAAGCTAAGGTAATGATTTAAAAATTCAATATATTGTATTGTCCATGCCACAGTATTTTAAGTTATTTATTTGCGAGACTGTTAACACTCACCTTGCCATTAGCTAAGTAACCTTTGTTTTCTTTAGCCAGAGCCTCCAACTTGTTCATGTAAAATGGAAGCGTAGTGCTTAAACACACTTCTTTCTTATTTGCCTTACGTGTTTCATCAGTTTCATAATGGAATCCAGCGATTTCTGTAAAGTCAGGTGATTCAATCAGATTATTATAATCAATTAACAATATTAACATTTAACAGTTTCAGAAATTATATGATATGAAATTTATTTTTCAGCTCATAAGAGCCATTTATAACAATTCGCTCAGACATGAGAGTTTATAAGCAAAATCATGAATCTACCATAACAATCCTGTCAGATTTGGATTGTTTAAAATTCCATTTTCAAAACTTGTTTTACAAAAGTGAGTAAGAATCAATGAATGATTTTATAATCTATGCATCTTAGAAGATTTCTTATATTATACAATAATGTGGTGTACAGGACTAATGTTTTTTCAATCATAAGACAAACAACATTACTCTCCCAGTACAAACTTATCACTAAACAAGTATTGTAAATTGAAGAGAAAAAGATTGTTTATCAAATATTAAAAAATTATGTATGTTTACATGTTCTAACTGAACTCCACTGAGGTGCTTATTTGTACTGGCAGAGATGACGTCATAAATCAACATTACAGTACTCATTGTGAAATCAACATTGTACATTATAGTTAAAATGGCATTGGCATAGATATATGTAACTTTAAGTAAATCTTTTAATGGTCTTCAGGTATTATTAAAATTTAAAAAAATATGTTTTTAAATGAGTGTCTGCCTCTTAATAACATGACCCCCACTAGTGCCTAAACAGTGGGCTAAATAAAAAAAATTATAAGACCTAAATGTTCATGTTTATTAACCTAAATGTTCATTAGGCTGTTGACCTAAATGTAAATGACCTAAATAATATGTTTCATGTTCACTGACAAAATTCACTGTTTTACTTAGCATCCAATCCCAAACCAAGGGTAAATACAACAATAAAAACATTTATAAGTAAATACAATTACAAACATTTATAAATGGGTAGAGTAATACAAAAAGGGTAGAAGTACCTCAAAATGTTTAACTTGGTATCCGATTAAAAGAGGAAGATTACTAATTATGCTAATTTTAATACAAATTCTACATGGGATAAGGGATTTAGCAAATTATTGTCACATTTTACTTTAATATTAAGAGATCAAAAATTCTGAAGTAAATCTGATAAGTGATTTATTCAAATTGGAAGGCAGGTTTCAAATAAGTTTGATTTGTATAATTCTCAAAATTCAAATCTTAAATTGCATAAAAATGGATATTTATTAAAAAATACCTTATGGTATGTCAAAGTAAAGATACTTATGATAAACAACCAGAAAACATCAAAGATTGGACAAAACATCTGAAACTATAATAAAGAACTAACTTAAGATTAATGTTAAGATGACGTTAACCATTTACAAGTAGTACAGCCTATTTTTTAAAAAATATTTTTATAGCGAATGACAATTTGGACTTACAATAATTACAAATGAAATTATGATGAATTATTTGCTTGGAGCATTCACACAGTGTACAGATGGTTTTTTACCTTGACGTAAATCTCCAATGACATCAACAATCATATCAATATTTAGATCTTCCAAAGCATCTTTTCCATTTAGGCCAGCTTCTCTGCCAAGATAACGGCAGATGGCAACAGACTGACAGAGTTTTATTTTACCGCCATCAACTTCCAAAACTGGTGACTTTCCAAATGGAGTAGCTGAAAAGGCAATTGTTAGCATTAACATTTGAGTAAAAATACCCTTCCATTTTTTTAACTGATACAATTCCACACTGAGAATTTACAATGTACATACACACACACACTTTTGGAACCTTTTTATCAATGAGATAAAGCCCTCACTGAAAGAAAAAACTAATCTTACGAAGTCCTTTTCATATTCTAACAAATCAAACTACTTGATTAAATAAGTTTATTACATATCTACATATCTTTTGAAAGGTTATGTCTTTTGTATTTAATTTTTTTACTTCAATAAACGCTACTGCATTTAATAAAGCTACTGCTCACAGTAGCTGTCACTTTTTTTTGTTTGACTTTTAGGTTTGAAGTCAACCAAAATTGGAATTCCATATCCCAGAATATCATCATTGTAACCTTTCTTGCAGACAGCTGAGTTTTGAACTTTTTTGCTGGGGGAGATGAAGGGAGTTTTCACATCCAACTTTGTCGTTTACTCTCTGGTTCAAAATGACGGACCCATGTCTAATCAATGGTTCTTATTCGCTTCAGAAGTGAGTTTCCTTCTTCTTCATAATGTTCCAAATGCTTCTGGGAAATGTTGAAACGATTGTCTTTATGGATGCTGGGTAATTGATGTGGAACCCAGCAAGCACAGACTTCAAAAGTTCAAAGAATTGTGGACGATTGAATATGCTGAGCCATGGCTTACATTCAACTCAACTGCAATATTATCAACTGTAATTCTTCGATTAATGAGAATCATGTAACCGCTTCAATAGTGTCATTAATCTTTGAAGTGGAAGGCCTAACAGGTCGCAGTTCATCACAAAGAGAAATCCTACCACTTTTAAAGCGATCAATCCATTCGTAGATCTTGATTCCACTCAATTCTCTCCATATCACTGCTTGAATTTCTTCCTTGGTGCAATCAGAAACAATACTTTCAATGAACATACATGTAATTCGGAAAAAAATTACATTTCCGTTTACTTTTTGACTTGCCCAAGTTCAGTTTTTGCTATCGTGTGCACATAGCACAAATGTTGCTTCGTCTCATGCTGTTGATAGAAAATGTTATATGGGTTCCAATTATGTAGTTATATTGTTTTTTTTAAATTGTTACTTGATGATAAAATATTTGTTATTATTACTGTAAAGGGTAATAACAACATAGTTATGATAATTAACTATAAACATAGTTTCTTCACAAACTGTAAATGATTTTGTTTATTAGTTAAATAAATACAAAATAATAACAACAATAAACGAATAAAAAACTGTGGATAATTTTCTAAATGAAATGATAATTAAACAATTTTTACTTACTTGCTTTTATTTTTGGCCAGTCTGCTCTATCAAAACGATAATCTTCAAACTCTTCACCCAAATATGAGAGTAAGAATCTAATTGGTTCAGCTAAGCCTTTAATTGGGAAATAGATCAACTTGTACTTGGGTGCCATGATGCTAATCTACACAGAGAAAGCAGACTGCAGTTTAACCTCCGAGATCTTGTGTGAGATCAAATTTCTCCAACTAAAATTTTATCTTTGCTCTAGTCTTCCTCTAATATATTTATAAATGAATATTTTTAAAATATCAAAGGCCTTTTCTTTTAAGATCCTACAATGTGGAACTTAATAACCCATAACAAAATGAAAACATACCAGCTTAAATTAAATAATACGTGCAAGTGTATGAGAAACTAGAATAATTTCAGTGTATTGATATTTAAGGTTCTGCAGCTAGTGGAAACATCCATGACACCATAGCATATCACATAGCCATGTATACACATCACATAGCCTGTCCAAGCAGTCACACACGACATGATTAATTAATTAAGCCCAAAAATATATGTGTGTGTGTGTGTGTGTGTGTGTATATATATATATGTATGTATGTATAAAACCTATATGTAACCTTTGACCATTTATTTATTGTTCAGATATACTTAATAAACAGGAAAAGGATGAAAACTTCTTTGAACCAATGTAGTTTATATTATACAATCAAATAATTAGACAGTAGTATGTCATATAATGCCATTTAATAAAGTATTGAACAAAATATAAAATAATATGAAAACTGTAATTAATAGGTCTATACTAGTCAATTTCATGACAGACACTTTAGATTGCATGTCGAACCAAATATAAAATACAATACAAAATAAAAACAATGTAGAAATTGTGTCATTTATATAAAACTAGCTGTGTACCCATGCAAAGCTACAGTATTTTTCAAGGGGATAAGAATTACAGTGACAAGTTTTTTTAGGAAACACACACACACACACACACACACACACACACACACACATATATATATATATATATATATATATATATATATATATATATATATATATAATTTGAACTTATCTTTGGTGTTACTAGTTTATTACATAAATCATGTACCCTGTCTTCATTTTATAGAAGTCAGAATGTAATTAAATATTTTATTGTCAAAACAAACAACTCTACCTATTTGATCTAATTCAAACTATTCTCTAAAGGCAGTAGTCTGTAGAAAATATATATATATATATATATATATATATATATATATATATATATAATAAAATCTATTTTTTACACAAACAGAATTACCTATATAACAAATCTTGTATTCTATATAAGAACTGCAGTATAAAATTAAAATAATGTTCCTAATAAAATACTTATCATTAACCAGCTAACACTCTTTCCACTTTATATAACATCACCACATCCATGTTGTTTAAAACCACCAAGATAAGATTTTAAACACATTTTGATAAACATATTAATAATTCATAACATAACTCTTTCTTATTTTACAAAATAATGTTAATATCTGATACACACTAAATACTTTTATCTTATCTCTTACAGTATTAAAAAAAAAAAAAATAGATATATGATACCAACTATATAGATATATGGTTCCTTTTCCATTGACAGAAATTCAGGGTGCCTGCTTTCTAATTAAAGAAAAATTTCTTTTCAATTTAGAATATCAGAATAATAATTTTTAATACTATACAAAACAAAATTAATAGTCCAGTACTTATAATGCATATTGATCAGATCCCTGATATTAGCCTACAAGATGCACACTGTGGCTTTCTTGCACCAACATTTTAGCACACACATCATTGTGCACCATTGACTTTCCACAGTGACTGTCATACTTTCCTGTGATTTTTAACAGCACATTTACAACTTTATCCCATCGATCTTTATGCAGCTGTGCTTATTGAAAATTCTCGAGCAGGGCCTGTAAAATTACTGTTGATATCGCAATTGAACTTCTAACTGTAAAGATATTTTTCTTTTTTTAAAAATTTTGTGATTGTGATTGTAGATATAGAGAAACTTATAGATGCAAGACCTTCGTACCAATATATAAAAGTAGAAGATGGATTTAGAATTATTTTTGTATACTGTACTTAGTTAAGTGCTAAAACTTTCAAAGGGTTCCATTCAACTTTTTGTCCCAGGTCACTTCAAGGTTTAGTTATGTCAATGGGCAGAAATTGCTGGAAGAAAACATGGGAAGTTGTTGCCATATATACTTATATATATATATATATATATATATATATATATATATATATATATATATATATATATTTATTTATTTATTTAATAGTGCACAAGTGTTGGGGAAATGCTTTACTCGCCATATCTCTGTATAAAATAGTTACGTTGAAAAGGATGGATATATAATAATAGAATTAGATCTATTTTTAATAATAATTCAGATTTATTGTTTGTTCCCCCCTAATCCTTTGAGTACAACATTTCAAATTTCAACTACAATAACAAAAATAATTAAATATGGGGCCAGCAAAAAAACACTTGAAATGGCATAATCATGTAAATATTTTGGTTGTATTTCCAATATTAAAAAACATACAATTACAACTAGTCTAAGACTATCTAGCAATATTTTTCGGTCTATTGTCTGAGTGGTGAAAAAATTAATCGCCCTTCATAATGCAATTACAGTTAAATCATGTGTATCAATCCTGCACCACGTCAACAGGTTTCTTTCTCTTCAATATCCTCACTTGTGGTACATTGCCCAAATGTACCACCTCTACATTTTGATGTTCATAGAGCCTGGCTGCATGTTTTCCAGCATACCTTTTTACCTCTTCGGCGACTAAAGGCACCTTCAAATCCCGATGAATATCTGCATTGCGGATATACCACGATGCTCCGACAATACTACAAAGCAATTTGTTTTGAAATGTTTATATTATTTCAATTGGTATATCTTTAATTTGAAGATATACCAATATATATCTTTAATAATGTTACTTTTCTTTGTGCATTCCCACAATTAAATGCCGTGGGTCCACACGGGTTTCAGGACTTGCTTATACAGAAGCAGGTTATTACGTATGGACAATTCAGAGTTCCTTCCAATAATCTAATATATTTGTCTGTACTTCATTCCAAGTTGTTTGCGTTTTTTTTCACATGAGACTTCCAACGAAGCTTAGCATCCAGAGTCATCCCTAAATATTTAGCCTTGTTTGCGTGCAGAACAATTTGTCCATTTATCATTACTGATTGATAAACATAATAATATAGTAAAGTTGACACGAGTTGATTTACCCTCATTCAGTTTAATTCGCCATTTTCTAGTCCATATGTTAACATTATTGATTGCTAATTGTAGTTTGTCAGTAGCTGTTTGAATGTCATGTCCAGTAGTAAGTAGAGCGGTGTCATCAGGGAATGTGGCTGTAAAAACCCCATAATTTTTTGGGATATCACTAGAATATAGCAAGTATACAGTGGGCCCCAGGACACTATCCTGAGGGAATCCAACAGCAATACATTTTAATTGAGACTAATCCTCACCATATTTTAACTCTGAAATATCGATCGGAAATATACGATTTCAAAATCTCACTCATTTGCCTCGGTAAATAGCCATCAAGTTTACTCTCCAAGCCCTCATGCCACACTTTATCAAAAGCTTGTGCCACGTCTAAAAATATAGTTGCACATATTTTTTTTCTTCTAATGATTTCTCTATGACATCAGTCGAATGATGTACCTGGTCTACAGTCGAGTGCTTACTACGGAACCCAAACTGGTGATTTAAAAAATCTGCCTAGCTTCAATAATTGGCTTTAGTCGTTTTAAAAGTAGCCTTTCAATAAGTTCTCCTACAGTTGGTAGCAGTGATATTGGTCGGTATGATGTTTTTTCTTGCAATGTCTTGCCAGGTTTTGGGATCATAATTACCTCAGCTATCTTTCAAAATATAGGCACATATCTGAGCTTGTTCTTGAGTAATTTCATTTTAAAAATCAACATTTTTTTTTTGGCTCATCAAACAAAAATATAAAGGAAACTAGTAAATTAACACCTATTATATAAAGAGAGCATCTTCCAGCCAAGGATGAACTAATATATCAGGCAACCAGGCAAATGCCCCGTGTAACCTCCTTGAAGTTGGCTGGCACTAAAACTTCATTTTTCATTTACAAATAATTTTTGTGTGAAAACTTGTTTTAATATTTGCACATTTTTTATTACAGTATTTACATAAAAATTCTTTTATTTTTAATTGATGAACAAAGTACTGTATAACTATGAGGTAATTAATTACTATTATAATATAGTAGACTGCATGAAAATGGTCTGATGGTAGCTGCCTGGTTGGAGCATTTCCACCTCCCTTGCACCTTTAAGTATTGCAACTTGCAGAAGAGATGCCAACATGTACTGAGCAGCTGATGAGATGCAAATCAGCGATTTGGCAACACTTTTATTTTGTTACTATTTGACATTTAACTTTTTCTTTTTTATTAAAACTCCCTTTATTTTGGCCAAAATTTTAAGGGGTGTTAAAATATATTTCTTAGGTTCAGCTAAAGTACCTGCACTTCAATCTCAGACTTAGTAGCCAAAAAACATACATCACCTTGTATTATATTTTGAGGAAACAAGCTATATCTCAATATCAACAGGATTTAAAAAAAAAATATTTTACACAGGCTGTAAAAAATAAAGCAGTGGGCCACATTTTTAGCCATTTTCAAGTTTGTAAGTCAGCCAGGTTAAACAATTTTAAAAACTAAGAACATTTTTAAAATCAGAAAAATATTACCTTGTAATTTGATATTTCACATGCCTTAAGTTTTGATATTTTCACATGGCACAAGTTTTAATTTTTAAATCCTTACATTTTTGAGCGAGGAAAGAATATTGTTTAATTTTTTTTTTTTTTTTTTTGTGTTTAACGTCCGACTATTGTGCACACTTGGGCTAATGCAGACGGTGAGATGATTTATAGCTTATGAAAATGCCAAGCCCTCGCCAGGAATCGAACCCGGATCCTCGGTGTGAAAACCTAGTACGCTACCCACTAGACCAGGGGTCTCCAAACTTTCCAGCCTTAGGGCCATACTGATTACTCCAGTAAGTTCCAAGGGCCAAAACCATATTATCATTGTTGCCGGTGGTAAAAAGTGAAATAGTCCACTGATGAAAAAAAAGTCCGAAAAAGTACGCTGGATTCTTTTCGGATTCACACTTATGATTCATTGATTTATCAGAATCAATGGACATCGAATCACTACTGTGATTGATGTCCGACTCTGTAGAAATAGTAGTTTTGGAAGGAGACACCTTGGAAGCAACTCCTTCCTTTGATTTTTTTTCCTTCTTTGTTTGTATTGTTTCATTTTTAGACACAACCATAGGTGGGTATGTGTTCGATTTTTTAAGAAAATGGACTAGTCCAGAAGGAACGTTTTTAGACAAAGACTTTAACACTTGCGACTTAGCTCTTACGCCTAGATTGGAAGATGGCTTTGCTTCTGGAATTACAGGCCTCGGATACTTTGTCACAAGGGTGTAGTAGCGACTTTCGAAAGGTGAGTATCCTTTCCTTTTGAAGACACTTCAGAGGAAGACGTTTCACACGATTTAGACAGCGAATCAGGAATGGAACCCGCAGAGATCAGAGTTAGCAATTGAGCTACCTGTTCCGATAATGCTTTTACCGTTTTAGATAGCTCTTCGCAATTAGCACACAATGTTTTATTACTCGACATGGCAGCAGCAAACGATTTGCCTTCAATTATTGACTTTGAGCTTTTGAAAACCTTCCTTGCTTCCAAAAAAGATACCTTCTCTTTGGCCATGATAGTAAGAATTGCTTTCTCGTCCTTAAACTTAGGGCAGTCGAAGGAACGAGCAGGATGGTCTCCACCACAATTGCAACACTTTGGATCGTCTTTACATTGCTCACTATCATGACCATTACCACTACAATTACCGCATACCTGATCCTTCCGGCATGTGGAGCTAACGTGTCCAAAACCCTGGCATTTAAAACACCGTCTCGGGTTTGGAATGTCCGTACGTTCCTAACCGAAAGGCGCTGGTGTCTGGCATAGATATAGTCTGGTACGGTAGGTTTACCAAAAGTCAAAATCAATGAGGCAGTAGCTACTTTTTGCCTCTTATCATTACGAAAAATACGGCACACATCTACAACTGATTGCTTTGCCAACTCTGATTTAATCTCCTTTAGGTCAACATGGAGGAGATCTCTGCAAGTCACCACTCCCTTAGCAGAATTTAAGGTTCTGTGGGGTTCCATAGAAACCTAGACCATTTCAAAAAATGTTGTCATCTTTAGGAGTGATGAGCTCTGCTTGTCGCTGTTTGTCTGCACTAGCAAGGTCCCGTTCTGCAGCTTCGTAATAGAAGCAACAGGACCTGCTCTTCCCACAATTGCCTTATTAATCAAAAAGGGCGATACTTTAGATAAGTCCGCCCCTTCCACCGAATTTTTAAAAATTAAATATCTAGGAGATGGTAACTGAAGTGCTTCAGTACTCATCTCCATGCCTCCCACATTTTCATCCTTCTCCACTGAACCAACAGACCCGTTTGACTAAGTCGAACGAAGCCTCTTTAACAGACCTTTGGCGATTTTGTTTGTAGTTTCCATAATTTGTTTTCCGAGCGATTCATGAACGAAGATGTTTCAAGCAAGTGGCTCAGACGTCACTAGTAGCCCAGGATACTCGAACTAAAGTGAAAACCCCCAATAAATTGGGGGGGGGGACCTCCAAATATCCTGGAGCCGAAATACATGTCTGTCAGCACTCCAGAATATTTTAGGAATGTGTTCTGGTACACAGTTACTGTTCCCCAAACCCAAGTACCACCGGCAGCCGCCCTCTATGAACTCACAGAATGCAACCACTTGTTCCGATAGACTCAGCTATGGGCTCCGACACCCATAACTCAACATTCATGTGCTTGCCAGGCGCCTATAGGCTGCTCGGTCCCAGAACTTATCCCATCAGAGGTCCTCGGCAGTGCTAGGCACACATCAGGTTCCACATACTTGGCCAAACGAAACCAAGCAGTATCGCCACTCCCAGACATAACGGAACAAGTACAGTAAATCCCTAAATGTACGTGTGTGTGTAAGGTGTTTAAATCGTAAGTGTAGTGCTGAAAGTGTAAGTGTGTATTAGACTCGGCTGCCGCGAGGTTCATCTAGGTCCTCTCAATAGGTGCAGCTAGTCTGCACCCCCTGCGGGTATAAATATATAGGTTTCTTGTTATCTACAACCAAAGTAAAACATAACAAAGAAATAAAAAAACCTTTATAGTTAAAAACTGAATTGTGAAATACAAATATTTTTTACAATCAGGGCCTGCTTGAGAGGTATGCGGTCAGTGCAACAACACAGGGCACAGGGTAAAGAGGGGTGTAAAAAAAATGAAATGTTAAAAAATCACAAAAAAGTGACAGGCCACAATACAAAAATCAACTGCACAAAAATTATGCATTAAAATTGGTGGTCAAAAAAAGCAAAGGCATCAAAACATAAAATCTCATGAAAACAAGCCAATATGAATTATTGTTAAAAAGTTACAAAATAAAAATATATGACATGTAAACACCATGTGATATGAAAATGTCAACTTGTGAAAACTTTACAATATTTAAAAAAAAAACATTTTCACCTGATTTTTTTTTTTTTTTTTTTGTAGATTACAATAGCAGTATATTACTTTCCTCGCTGGTTAAAAATTTTCTCTTCTTACTGTAGGCATACAATTTATTTTTTTTAACTCAGGAGACGAATTTCTGATATATTGGGAGTTATTTCAGCGAGAAAAATAAACTGTTGATTTATTGGAGGTTTAGATATTTTTTTAAATATTTAATTTGTTTTACATAAAATTCTTACATACGTAAAGAAAGAACCATTAACACAATATGAGGAAAAATTATAACTAGAAAATACCTAAATATCTGTAAACTATCAATTTTTTTTGCATCATTTCTATGAACAGTAGGAATTAGCTGGTGTGTGTGTGTGTCTGTGTTTACACACACATTTCATTACTGTTAGCAGGTGTTTCAGCATTGCACAATGCATAACAACTGTGTTTATTTTTGTTTTGGATAGTATTAAAATTTATTAGTTTGATGTTCTAAAATGAATATGATTTTTTTTTTTTTTTTTATTTGAAAAGTGACATGATGAAATTCTTGCACAAATCATCCAAGTCAGGATTTTTCTCATGTCTTGAACACGAAAGGAGAAGAATGTAGGTACAATAATTTAGCTTTTCCACTATATGAGATGAGAAAAACTGCTGTCCTTTTCTCCTATTTGTATAGAAGACCATAGGCTCATAGAAGTAATACAAATATGTCCTGATTACAGAAGCCAAAATGAATTATTTACTTTACAAATTTAAATGATGCTGGGTATGAAAATGTTATCTATTCAGAATGAACCAACTTAAACATACAGTGAACTTACTAATTCACTTAATTTTTTTTTTCTATACTTTATGTCTTGTATATCTAGATTTGAATTTTGTTTAAAATTTACCTTTGGTAAATCTGCTAGTTAGTGCAAAATAGTTAGCAAATTCTTCCTTTAAAATGTCAATCTTTTCTTGACATAGGCAGGATTATGAAAGAGACAAAAAAGAACTAAAATGCTATGTAATGTAAAAGGTATATCTACATGCATCACTGCTCAGAGCCAATACATCCTCCTGGTTCAATGTGGTTAGGACTCATGGAGTTCCATGGTTTTAAGGTTGTGAATTTGGTTTGTCGCCTATTATAATTTACTGGGTAAGATTTCTGCAAGACAAGGCAAGATTTCTGGGTAAAGGCTTTGCACATAGATCAGCCTTCAGGTGTCTACATACTGTTTTAATGACGTAGAACTTTCTGATCTTCCAAGTTTTTTTTTGGAGGGGGCATGCCGTATAGAATCCTGTATCTACTTAAAATGATTCTGGAAAACATATTTAATTTACAAGGTCATAAAATTCACCAAATCTCATTTAGTTTGAGATGGATTGCTTCAACAAGTTAGGTTAATAGCAAGAATTTCTTCACATATAAATTATATCCACAACGATTTTTAAACAATAAATCATTAAGTTTGAATACAAATAGTGATGCCTGATTTTTTTTTTTTTTTAATACTCTTTATAACTGCAACTTTGTAGGTGTTACAATTCGTTCAGCAAATGTGTTGAATGAAGGTTTGAAGCGATTGGAAGGAGAAAAGGCAACAACCTTTAAAGCTGACGACCCTGGAAATGATTCACAGTTGTTCTTAGTAAAAGTTTTCTCTTCACTAATTGACCCATAGGGCACTTCTTAACAAGCATTTTTCTGCCATACTAACACTACTACAAGACACTCTATTCTTGTTGCTGACAAAATTTTTCAATTATTTTAGAATATCATGCAAATGATTTGATGAATTGTATAAACATACGGAAAAGTGACAGAAATGTGGTATAGTTCATTTTAGCAAAAGAATGTCTATAAATTAAAATAAGGTAAAAAAGGTAATAATAATTTTAATACAATACTTATAATGAATTGGTTATTTCAATTTCAATTTATTTAGCTATAAATACATCATTCCTAGGAAATACACTCTGTGAGATCGGGAGCTAAAACTTATAAACTAACACTTAAAAACTAAAAAACAAAAGGGATAATGCTACTCAGTGCAAACAAAAGAATTATTTCATTACATTAAACATTATGTAGAGACATTGGAAATAAATGCACTTATATAAAAAGTTAACATTATCGTTTATCAAAGCGGTTTCAAGTCAGTACTATAAATTACAAAAGATATTTATTTTAATTTAAAAAATAACAAAGACTCTCACGAGGCACACCGTGCAGAAAAAATCCTGGTTTCAGTAGTAAAACAATCTATATATTATAAATACTGTATAATACAACTATTATGTTAGGTGGAACTTAACAAAAATAATTTTTCTTATTTTTTTTATATGTGCTTAATAATGGTACAGAATTTTATAAGTTTTTTAATCAATAAAAGTATGTGAAATATATGAATTACAGTAAACAGACTGGTGGATACCAGTTATACAAACAAACTACTGTGTAGAGATACAATGACACTACACAAACTATTGTTTGCACAACTATTATGTACTTTTTATTTAATTGGCCTCATTGTGATTGGAATAGATTAAGTTATTTTATAGCTAGAGGGGGCCAAAGGTACTTCTAGTTTACCATTAAGAAAGTATTATATCAATGCTTCTCTTTTGGTGTGGCGTCACAACAAATTGCTTGATAGAAAAAATCCCTACACTTTATCTTTACTATTAAATGGTGTATGATAGCGGAGGCTGATGTCCTTTAGGGGCTTATCGTAAACATTCCACCAGCTTCTACAACTCACTTAAAGTTCACTTGTTTTTGGTAGAGTGAACAGCAAGGCCCACCATAAGCCATGAACGGTTAGGTGAAAGTTGGCAAGGATGTGTGAATTGAGTTGCATAAGCCTATATGACCAAGTGTTTTGATACTTTTGTTTTGCTATATATTGTGTATACTTATCGAAGAAATACTAAGTTTTATTAGGCTTAAAACAGGCTTATGTCCAAATGTAAAAAATATTACATTTTCATCCATGCAAAAAAAAAAATCCATGGAATTAAACTGTTTTAGGCTTAAAATATACTCAAAATTAAAACAAAAATATTACATTTTTGTCCATGCAGAAAAAAAGTCCAGAAACTAAAATGGTTCAATGGTATAGTAAAACATTAAGAGGCCTAATTGATAAAAAAAATGATTAATAAAGGAACAAGAGTAACTACTAATGCTAATAAGCTTATTTTTATCCAACAATCCACAAGATTTGTAACAAAACCAATAAATTTAAATCTGCATGTCAAAACAGCCTGTGGGTGTCATAAACATTGAAAAGAACTGTGCTTTGAAGGTCTTGTTCACTCAACTATAGCAGTACAAACTATAATTAATAATTACTTGCCTAGATGGGGATGCCTAGATATATTCTTGATCAAGAGTGTCTCTAAATAACATACGAGAAACAATTTTCAAAAAAAGAAGCTCACAGCAAAATTTTATTTACAAAAAAACTAATAGGGGTCTAGGCTACTTTCAGGAAACATTTTGGTTATTGTTATAGTCACGCTGTCCTAGTTTTACCAAATACTTAAATTAAAACCAATCCATATCTCCAAAGAATCAAAATGATAATTAAGTTTGCATGCTCTGTCTCCGAATGAGCAATTACTTTTAATGTCACCAGTAACCGGTACAACGCCGGTTATAACTGGGAATACCTATCAAAGTTTATTATAAAATTTAATATAAATTTTAAAACATATTCCATTACTAGAAAGCATAACGCATTTCTGAAGAAATGTTGTCAAAATTAAAACTTACCTTTATTTTAGTAATGCAATTAAAACCCAAAAAACAATTATTATCGAGTTAGAAAACAACACAATACAAATGCAACAATTTAGATTTAACCTTGACCTACCCCAATCCCAATCCAACTTGAATTAGCTCAGTGTTGCCGAAAACTATAAATGTTTTCCCTCCACTAGCTATAAGAAATTTCCC
The DNA here is from genome assembly GCA_022606455.1 of Callitettix versicolor. NCBI lineage: Eukaryota > Metazoa > Arthropoda > Insecta > Hemiptera > Cercopidae > Callitettix > Callitettix versicolor. Next base: position 53,645,703 of record CM040183.1, read on the forward strand.
CAATTTTAACACAGAAAAAATCCCAATTATAAATTATTAATATATATATAGCCAAAATATGTAAAATGCATTATATATATATATATATATATATATATATCCAAAATATTTATATAGTATAATGCATTATATATATATATATATATATATATATATATATATATATATATATACATATATATATATATATATATATATATATATATATATATATATATATATATATATATATATATATATATATATATATATATATATATATGTGTGTGTGTGTGTGTAGGGAAGGAACTTACAACTAACTTATAACAAATTAAATATGAAAAGACATATAAAAGAATATCCATTCGTTATCCAAGATAAAAGTACAAATATAAAATGTTTAACATATATATTAGAAATTAAATAACCTAAATATATTATTTTTTAAACAGATGACAAACTTAACCATTAAAGTCAACATTTGTAATTAGGATTACAAAATAAGGGTCAAAAAATGTTTTTGGTACTCACAGCAAATAATAGCCTGATTTTCTCCACACATGGCCTTGGAACAGCGACTGCAGAAGTACTTGGTCATATGCCGAAGTCTTGAGGGGCAGAAGGAACAGATTTTCCACCATTGTGGTTTTGGTGTTCTTTATTCTTGACAAGGTATTCCTACTTTTAGGATGGAAGCTATGGATCAGTGTAATTCTCGAGGCAAATTGGTCATCTGCAGTCTTCTCTGGAGGTGTGGCTTCATTGTGAATTTCTTTTAGGAACTGTCTTCTATTTAGTGGCTTGATTTTTCCTTTTACACAGTTATGAACATATAACACATAGCTGCTCACCATAGTTTTATTTACAATGTTGAAAAAAAAATGCATAAAGGCCACCTTCATGTCTTATAGCTGCAGGATGCTACACATCTGGTCCAAGGCATTAATGGTGCCCTTTGTAGCATTGAAGCTTTCTACTATCTCGGTTCGCCTCGGTGTACTAGGCTTTCACCCCGAGGATCCGGGTTCGATTCCCGGCGAGGGCTTGGCATTTTCATACACTATAAATCATCCCACCCTCTGCATTAGCCCAAGTGTGCACAATAAAAATTCGGACGTATTCTATACCAAACAACTCCAGAAAAATACGTTACCCTTTTGTATTGCTGAGAGAATGAGCAATCCCAAAAAAGCATCAAACTCATTTTCTGTTAATTCAGAGAGTGTTGAAGTTTTTTCCTTGTAATTTGATTCTTTTTCCTGATAGTAATATTTCTGATTTCTATTATTTTAGATTTTAAAGATGTTGTGAAGTATAAGGAAAATAACTCTTTCAGTTCAATTAAATTCAGGGCTGCTCCTTTTGAACCTCTTTGTGTATGTACTATATTCTTGGCTGCATGTCTTGTTGGTCTATTAGATAGTACAGTAAACTGAGTTTGTGTTGTCTTGCCTTGCCCTTTGAGAACATCCAGAGTACAATCAAGAATAAATGGGTTGTTTTCTGATCTTGTAAACAATGTATTGGGAGCTTTATTTTGTTTTCTCTTTTTGGCTTGATCTTTGACACCATCTGTTGATGTCAATGGGTTTTCAAGTTGAGCATTTTCTAAAGGGATTTCTTCCTCTTCTTCAGAATTGCTAAACTCTTGCTGCGGAACTGGAAATTTCAGTCTGGGCCAGGTTTGAGATATATCTTGATCAGGATTGTAGTCTGGGTTGGTGTCAATATCATCTGTATTTTCACAAACTTCCAATTCTTCCTGATCTGAAGTTTCACTAGCACTGTCGTAAAAATCTGAATCGTCACACTTCTCTAAATACTTCAATATCAGGTCGTTCTGATGATCCATGACGTCTTAGAGTTTACACAATAAAACTTAAGCACAAAAACACTTAACTTTAATATTTAACTTAATAAACACTTAAATAAAAAATGGAATAGAGAAAACAAGCCATACAAGTAAACACAAAGGCATAGTTCCATAAACGACGTAAAATGAATAGCTGTGTAAAGGAACCACTTTCAAGGTCATCTACACAAGTCCATTGCTGTCTTGCTACACACTGAAGGTGTACGGAGTTTGGAGGCACAGTGGTGAAGGGAAGGAGTGGGGCGAGATTTTAGCCTAGTCTGACAGATGACGCCTTTGTATTCTAGGGTTAACCTAGAATAAGTCTGTACATATTTCTCAAATTTTCCCAATAATAAAAAATTCACCAAACTTAAAATTTCTCCACTTTTAGAAACCCCCCAATATAGCAACACTGAATTTGTGGCACCCATTTCTCCTTTCAGTATTTCATTTGTAAAATCAGTGTAGACAGGTAAAAAAATATTTCCTCCTCACAAAATGTCTCCACCTTTTACACAATGGGATGAGTTGTAATTATTTTTAGTATTGAATGTCCACTGAAAAAATGAGATATTAAAGCACCCATCATGATAAGATCCCGAAATGAGTATCATTTAAATTTTCAAACTGCAATGAAATTAAGAAAAAAAATTGATAGCAGTAAAGATTTATTTTCCCAGTAAATTATATTTGATTTTGAAATCACTGCAAGATTGGCATGCTTCATCTGGCTGATTTATTTATATCAGCTTCTTTGTAACACTCACTGGAAAAATGAAATAATATTCAATTTAAAATAAGCCTATAGATTACATTTGAGCTAAATTTAATCCGGTTATTGAAACAATCCAATTTTTATAGTTTTTAAGGGGTTTAGATCATAAAACAGCTCCTAAACAAAAAATACATGCCAAATCTAAAATTCAAAGACAAGAAAAATTTAATTTAATTTGAACAATTTATTTTTCTCTAGTAATGTGACACACACACACACACACAATGGTTCAATGGTTGATATGGCTAAGGCACCAATTAGTCTGCTAGGTCTTTAAACTGTGCAGGTTACAAGGTTGTGGATTTGAAACACAGTTATTTCCACAGTTTTACCTTTTTTTAATGCTGTCTCCTCGTCCTTAATAGTCTAAGTGTCATAAAGTGTGAGTATTGGTAAAAAAACACAGAGATCAAGATAAAAATACCTTTGAACTCAGAAGGCCTGAAAATGGGACATATTTTTCATAACAGTCTGAAAAATCGATACATGAATTTTTACTCTTAATCATGAATTAATTATATTCATTAATTTAGAATTAAATGAGATCACACATTTTTCTCTCTCTCTCTCTCAAAAAAAAAAAACAAACTAGATAGACAGTTGTCCACTGAGACCTTTTTAGGTTCTTACAGCCCTTTTTTATAACAAGGAAATTTATTCACAAAATATTCCATGTCAAATATTTTATGACTCTCTAGAATTTTTGTATAGTGGTAAAGCAAAAATTACAAAATATTTGTTGAAATATTTTTTTATTGCAGTTCAAAGCAGTAAAGAGACAAAATTAAACAGTTTTGATTTCCAGTGCTTACTAAAAATAATAATACAAGCTAATTCTTATTTGTGAAGGTGTTCCGAAAAGTTAAACTATAAATAAAATAATGCACTTCAGATCAAATGAGACGCAAATTTGTTGACAATAAATAGTTTTACACCTTATACTCATTACTCATTAGTGAAATCAAATTCAATAGAAAGCATTTTAACTCTCCAGTAAATGTTTTCTTAGCCTTTTTGAAAAATACATGATTATTTGAACAAATTAATAATAAATACTCAACAAGACTTAAAATACAATTCAGTAAATTATTGTAGAAGACATTATATTTTCAAGAAACAAAATATTTTTCTTATTGCATGATATGATGCTCAAGCTTCAGCCAATCGTAATCTGTTTTAATGTGTACACTATTTGTAACCCAAGCACTGTTGTTGTTTATATATATATTTTCTGATAAAAATAAATTTATATTTTATATAAATAAATTATTATAATACACTATACAAATATTAAATAATAAAACATCAAAATTAAAACAGAAAATAAGTTCAATCTATAAATTTGAAATTACAATATTTTTTTAAATTTATTTGCAGGATTACTGTTTTATTTTAAAAAGTTATATAACAAATTACAATAATTGGTTTACAGATTATGATGGATTACTAAGAAATGCAAAAAGGTTTGGGTTTTAAAAGTTATATAACAAATTACAATAATTTTTTTACAGATTATTTGCAGGAATAAATGTAGTTATAAACAAATAATTGGTTTACAGATTATGATGGAATAAATGTACAAAACAAATAATTAAGAAATGCAAAAAGGTAAACTGAATGGGTTTTAAGAGTTTCCTTGAATATGAAAACCGATCAATCATCGATCACTATCGTCTTAATACATCACATTTAAATATTTTAAAATGTACCTTAATACAAAATTTTTTAATTACAAAAATCATAAATTAATTACAAATTAAAATCAAAATTTTAAAATAAAAAAAAATAGTTCAGTCGTTGTAAACTTTTCATTCTCAGGTCTGCAAGTAACAATCCCTCTCCAATAAGTCTCTAGAAGAAACATAAAATATTACAACATTTTTAACAACTAGAATAGAGATATAGTACTTCTGTCAACACATGCAACACATGAACAAAACCTAGGTTAGGTCACAAAATGATCAAATTAAAAATATGCAATACAAATTATATAACACACTTATAACTATAAGTAATATATCAATATCAATTAAGAAACATGTATATCATGCACTGAGGATAGTAAATTTTTGTCAGGCCTAATCGCCCAAAACTTGTTCTTGCCCATTTTAATTTCTAAACATTAAAAACATTTTAATTTTCAAATTAAGCTGATTAGTGCTGAATTGCAAATGGAAAAATTTAAACTATGGTTATGTGATATGTATCAATTTGAAAAAATAAACACATCTATCAATTTATGAACGACACTGTCAGATCAAAAAGCTTAGCAAGTATCTTGATATTAAAAAAATGTTGACTACTCTAACTTAAAGTTACCATAAAACAAAAATTTTATTTAAAAAAAACTATGTTCCATGATCTAACACAAGACCAGAAAAACAAAAATAAGAATAAGAACAATAACTCTTTATCTTTTTCAATTCCATTGTCAAGATAGTAATACTGAACATGTTTTCTTCCCCTTTAACTATTTACGTTAACACAGTCCACCTCAGTATCAGATGGGACTCCTTAATCTTTAAGGAAATTAAAGTTTAATTAATTTTAAAATTTTTGGACATATTTAATGAAAATAATATTTTAAACTACACACACACACACACACACACATACACATTTAATAGTTACAACAAATCCACCCACCCATGTCAGGTTACACCAAAACAACCAACTGTTTATATAATGTGGGCCTCACCCCTTTATTTAACCATCACTCTGGTTGAGGGCAGAAATTTGTGTTCTCTGCTACGAGAATTCTACAAGTCATTACCAAATGATTTCTCCAAGATGAAACATGTAATAAATACCCAAAAGTAACAGATTTTTATCTTTAGGCCAACTTAAGATTGGCTAATTCCAGGAGATCTATGAATATAAACAACTTGCTAAAAAATGTAGAACTACAGGTTTCTCATTACTTTGTAACTGTAACTTCTGTATGATGTGCTATTCAAAAGTTCAAGGAATTGTTAAAAATAACAAAAGAACTTACTTCCAATCAAATATTTAACTGTTTTCTTTAAAGTAGCCATAACAGTGTTTCTGCTGTGAATGGAAGCACTGATTGAAGTCAGTTGTAGTAAGCTCCCTCAGTACCACTTGTCATTCCTCTTGAATTTCTTTTATAGTGTCAAATCAATATACCTTCAACTTGATTTTCATCTTTCGAAAGACGAAAAAACTGCACCGGGAGATGTCCGGCGAATACGGTGAATGGTGGTACAAGTGGCATATGGCTTTTTGTCAAAAACTGCCTCACTGAGATCACAATGTTTGCTTTTCCATAACTTTGACTGTTTATGCTACACATTCTTCCTCAGTTGCCTCAAAACAGTGAGGTAGTAGAAACTGTTAAGGGTCTGACTAGATGGGACAAATTTCTGGTAAACAATCCTACAAATGTAAAAAATTATCATCATTGATTTCATGTTACTGCAAACCTGATGTTTTTTTTTTTTTTTGTCTTGGGGAGTTTGGAGTCTCCACTATGATAATTGCTGATTGGTTTCTGGATCATAACCATAAACCCCGCTTTCATCACCTGTAATTACCTTAGACAAGAAATTTGGCTGGATCCTCTGCAATTGTCCATTGGAGCTCAATATAGATTTGTACCCTTATGTCACACTGGTCTTGTGTTGAAAAAGTTGGAGGACATGCAATTTTCTCATGTTGAGTTCATTAGACAAAATGCCATACATGACGTTCCAACAACCTCAACCACATTGTGGTTGATTTGCCTTCCATCCTGACAGATGATTTCCCGAATTTTAGCAACGTTTTCTAAAGTGACACTGAATGATGGCCTACCCGAACACTTTAACAGACTACAGACTTACAGCTCTCTTTAGAACACATGAACCATTCAAAAATCCTTGATTTGCTTAAAACTTCATCTCCAAATGCTTAGACCAATATTTGATATGATGTCGCTTAGACCACTTCAGTTTACAACAAAATTTAATACAAACTCTTTGCTCTTCAACTGGCATCGTTATGGAAGTGTTTAAAACACTACTATCAACAAATGGTACGTGACTGGCTGTGCATACCTCCAAAATGACGCAGTGTGGCTTATTGTTAAACAGATTATGTCTTATAATACCCCTTGAGGAGGAACTTCATACTATAGTTTGTTTCCATGTTTCATTTAAATTCCTGGAACTTTTGAGTAGCACCTTGTATTTTGACATGTTTAAGGTAGTGTTGTGAGTGAAAAAAACTTACATTACTTTTTTCTACAGAAGCCTTTTGAAAACAAGCTTTTAAAATTTTAGACATTTAGGTCATTATGTTTATTCTTGAATTTAAATTAAAACTATTGCAATAACATTATTGTGAAGACAGAACTGGTGTACACTGCACAATTTTAAGTTAATCAAACACCTTAAATAGAGGCTTACTCAATCGTAAATATTGGCCAAACATATCATACATTTGGTCCAAATTGATATTTAACATTTATTATTGCTTAATGTGAGCTTTTTGAATAAGCTAGTTTTAGTAAGGTTTCGATACTTCAGTTGAGTGAATTACTGTATTATGTATAATTATGAGTTTTAAACTGGTTTCGTTCACAGTTTAGAAGAAAGCAAACAGAGCAATAATTCAGTTCTGTGTCAAAAGTATAATACTTAATAAAACTTACAATAATTAAATAGTTTTAGTAAACAATTTTACATAAACAAATTCATAAATAACTAATGAAAATATAAATTACCTAGATATTTTGTAAAATTTGTTTTGCTAGTGTTAAGACCACTAATCCATGGTTTTTTCATAACCTTTTCTGCCAATTAGTAAGAGCAATATTTAGGAAAACTGTTATTCAACCAATATTATTATAAAGTGTTTGCTATTTCCCCATGAAGCAGTAAAAATTATGATAGGTCTTGCCACTTAGCCAGTACTACAAGAAATAGCCAGCAACTACTTCCACTAACTGCCATCATTAAATCAGAAGCTGCCATCTTGGATCAGAAGTGAATGAAAAAAAAAACACTTACACATACGTCGTTTGGATTGTTATAAAGTAATTTTGTAAAAAAATTCAAAACAATCTATCAATTCTATTGGCCAAAACTGCATACACACATATTCATTAAATCAGAGGCTCCAATCTTGAAACAGAATTGATTGGGAAAAAGTCTTACACATACATCTTTCAGGCTATACACAAAAAATCTGTATACCAAATTTCAAAACATGCATTTGGCCAAATCTGCATAAGAAACAAACACGCAAAACAAATACAGAATGGTCAAGTTAAAACTGAGACCTCGCTTCGTTCGATCAATTGTAGCCTACAGTATCTTACAAGCAATATCTAATACAGTAGTTACAATGAACTGCAATCAAAAGAAATACGTAACTCTATAAATACTAATAATTCAAATAACAGTAGACCTTAATATATATTTTTAATTAACTGCCTGGCACCACCCCACACAACACTCTGATGTGCTCATAAACATTTCTACCAATTTAATCAGTAACCATAATATTTAGGAAAAATATTAGTGACCAACTTTATTAGAAATTTATGCTTTTTCTCAATGAAGCAATCAAAATTATGATAGGTCTTGCCATTCAGCCAGTATTACAGGAAATAGCCTCTAATGTATTGTTAAATTAGAGGCCACAATCTTTAAACAGGGGTGGAAAGGAAAAAACTTACACATGTCATTCAGGTTTTACACAAGGTAATTTTGTACCAAATTCCAAAACATTTGGTCAATGAGTTTGCTAAAACTGCATATAGTCATCAATTTTAAATTAAAAGCCGCCATCTTGAAATTGAAGTGACTGGGAAATTTTTTGTACACATATGTTGTTCAGGCTTTACACAAGATACCGTCCTACCAAATTGCGAAACAATATTTTAACACTTAAGACTTTTCTTATTTCTTCTAATTTTATTAACTCTTTCAGTGCTAGCCTCTGGTTTTACTGGACGTCTGTTTGTATAAATCTAATCTCAGCATTCTTTAACTTTGACAATGTTTTTTTCAAAAATAAATTAAAAAATATCAAGTAGTAAACAATAAGTTATTTATTATAACAAAAATATGATAATATTTGAGTTTCCAAATCAGTAACTCAAGATTGTTTCTAAATGCTCACTGAATAATTAAATTAAAATATATTCTTTTAATGACCTGAGTATAAAAGTTTGCATTGCAACATACCTGAAATAAAGTCTAATCTCGAACTCTGAGACCCCATACAGAAGTACGTCTTATTCCAACAGTGGGTCGTGCAATAGTTGAGAACTTATGTTTATTTATTTCTATATTAGGTAAGGTCATTTGTAATGATTCAATCTGTTTGTCTTTAAAAAGTCCAAAAATATTTAAATATTGCAATGATTTCATTTTGCCTAATTTCCTGAAACAAATTAGATGAAAACAAATTAAATTAAGCAGTGTGTCATTTATATATTTTAAAAACCTAGAACTGAACATTTAATTAACTTTACAGGTCTTAAAGAAATTTTCTTTGAAATATTTTTGTAAAAGTATTACAAGGATTTCAGCCTGGTCATGGAAATGGCCAGAAAAACCTCTATTATGGCCTAGATAGATTCTAAACTATGTGATTACTTATATTATACAAAGTAAGACGTATACTTTTAAAATATTCATCATTGTAAGACATAATACAGTAAATCATATTTTTGGTGAATTTCTATTTGTAAATGGTCTATTGGAGTAGCCATCATAGACCAAGACCCTTGAATTGAGATCCTGATCTCTAGGGTCACTTCTTGCAGGATGTGTGTTTCAAATTCTGTTTGAAATTCTAATAAATTTTATTTATTACTATTTCAAATAAATATCTTTGTGACTAATGTTGTCATGATGGATTAAGTTGTTGTATTAATGGAAAGTATAATTTTTTGTTCTTTTTACGTTAAAAACTTTATTGGACACAGGTTGTATAAACTCTCAATTACATTCAGTTTGATTGCACAATAGTTGTTGAATTATAAATTATAAAATTTATTATTTTTTATTTGTAATTATATTATTTACTTGTGATAGAATTGATATAATGAGTGAATAAATTTTTATCAACCATACACCATGTTATAAATTCAATTAACCTTAATGCTTTTTATTTGGCTTTGCTTACTTGATTGTTGAACATTAGTTAAAACATAATGTTTATTTAAGTATTACAATTTCAAAATAAAAATTATATTTAATGAAAAATTAAAATTTTATTAAGAAGGGCAAGTTGTATTGACTGTTAATTTATATATTACTTACACATATTTAACTGGGTATATGCTGTAACAGCGACTTAATGATAACTCTTGAAGGTCACACAAGTGCGAGACAATGGGATCTAAACACTTTTCACTCAAATCTGTACAGTCACTCAAATCTAATACTGTTAAACACGAACAACGTGAAACTAATTCTCTGACATCTGAAACAAGATCAATGTAAGTGCTTTTAAACATTTTTAAGACAATAAAAGTGTTTACGCATTTATTACCTAATTATCATTTATAATCATAATATCTAATCTGTTAATATAAAAACAGATAATTTAGACCAGTCCAAAACAATGGTTTGAAGAAGGAAGGAAAGTGGAGGGTTAGAGATCGTTGGTTCTATAAAGAAGCACAAACAGAATGTGTTAATAATTACAAGCATGAGTCTAACTAAACCCATCCATACCTTTGCAAACACATTTATTGCAAAAACTGGAAGTGCAATTAACTTATAGTTTACTAGGAAACAAACATGTTCCATTGATAGTGAAATGGTCTTTTTTAGTGATGTACATAGGTTAATGTGTTTGCAAGTCTGGGACTTTAAATAATACGAGCAAGTTGAGCAAAGTTTGAGATTTTTTTGTTAAACATGTATTTCAAACACTGGATAATACAAATAAATTATGATGAAAAGCTCTAAAAATATAAAATGATGATAGGTTGTCTATTTTTTTTTTTTTTTTTTTGCCAAAGAGATAAGAAGAATTCGTTCTGGAGGAAGTTATGCAGCAAGCAAGTAAAATTAATTTTTGAAGGGCTAATAGTTCCTCTTACCATAACATTTACAATACTCTGGATTTAGTAACTGGTCTCATCTACACTGCCATATACAAATTATTAAAACTGTATTGAAATGTAGGTCAGAACTGTTATACTTAAATTACAGGCATAGGGCGGAAGGAGTAAATTTGACTGTTCTTTATATAATATGAAAGAGAATGAAGATGTCTTTCATTTTGTTGCAATTGTGCCAATTTTGTGAATTTTCAGAAAATAGTTCAGAAGATTAGAGCTTTCAAGAGAAGAATTTAATGGCTATTTAAACAAAAGGGATTGAATATGATTGGCTCTGTATGTCCAGCAGAAGCATGGATATATAGATAAGCTTTAATAAAACAGTTTCATTATTATAATAATATATATAATAATAATTGTAATATTAATTTTTAATGGTTTGTGGTGTAATTTAGTTGTGTAGAAAGTATTTATGTAAAATTACCAAAATATAAATTAATGTTAAAAAAACTGATTAATTTAAAATGTAAAATGATGTGAGTAAGGTTACAAAAAAAGTATACTACCTGGGGCATATGGTATATATGATCATTGCCTTAAAATACTTGTAAAATATGCATTATTGTGTGTGTGTGTGTGTGTGTGTGTGTCTCAAAAAAGCATTATCAAATATATACAAGGTGTGTTCAGAAAGTAACAAGAATTTTAATTTTTTGAAAATATTTATTTATTCTTCTACATTGATGTTGTCACCTTCAAAATAGTCCCCATTGGAGATTATGCACTTGTGCCAGCGCTTCTTCCAATCCTCGATACACTTCTCAAACTCGATCTTTGAGATAGCCTTTAGTTCTTTCAGCGATGCGCTTTTAATGTCATCTATGGCTATAAAATGACAGCCCTTTAAGGTTCCCTTTATTTTTGGAAATAGGAAAAAGTCACACAGAGCCATGTCTGGCGAATATGGAGGCTGGGGCATCGTTACAGTACTGTTTTTGGCCAAAATTTCACGAACAAGCAATGAAGTGTGAGCTGGTGCATTATCGTGGTGCAAAAGCCATGAATTGTTTTTCCATATCCCCAGGCGTTTTTTTCAGATTGCTTCACGCAAACGGCATTGAACTTGTAGGTAGTACTACTACAAGTTAAGTAGTACTCCTTATTGACCGTTTCACTTGGTGGCAGGAATTCATGATGCACTATGCCATTAATATCGAAGAACACAGTGAGCATAACCTTCACGTTCAACCGCACTTGTCAAGCCTTTTTCGGTCTTGGTGAGCCAGAATGCCTCCACTGGGATGATTGAGCCCTAGTTTCGATGTCATATCTGTAAACCCATGTTTCGTCACCTGTTATAATTCATTTCAGTAATTCTGCAATGTCGTTGACTTCATTTAGTGACTCCTGAGCAACTTCCATTCTCCGCTGTTTTTGTTCAAAATTCAACAATTTTGGGACGAATTTTGCTGCCACGCGTTTCATACACAAAACATTGGAAACAATATCATGACATGATCCAATCGATATGCCAACATCATCAACGACCTCTCTAATTATGATTTGGTGATTGTTCATAACCATTTCTTTCACCTTTTCCACGTTTTCATCGGCTGTTGATGTGCTGGGGTGTCCAGGGCGTTCATCAACTTCAACGTCTTCATGGCCTCCTTGGAAGTGCTTATACCATTTGTAAACTCTTGCTTTACTCATAGCAGACTCACCATAGGCCTTTGTTAACATTTCACACACTATGTTACACTTTATTCCATTTTTTACGCAAAATTTTAATACAAATTCTTTGATCAATTTCTTTAAACAAAGGAAAATCGCCGAGCTCATAAAAACACGTCTAACCTTAGTGGCTATCACAGAAAAGTCAACAATGAAAACAGTTGAAAGTTTTGTCATACTTCAAGGGCATGTATACCAACATAATAAAAATAAAAGTTTGACAATCGGACTCTCCAAAACCGCGAAATTTAAAAATTCTCATTACTTCTTGAACACACCTCATATATATATATATATATATATATATATATATATATATATATATATATATATATATATTTATGTGTGTGTGTGTGTGCAGGACCAACTTATGTACAGGCATTCTTATGCCCCCATAGGTCCTTCTTATGTACCACAAATGTATGTATGAAGGTTAATTTGGTAATAAATAAATAATAAATATATATATAAATATAACAGCATTTGGTGGCAATAAATGGTGAATACCGCATTGTAGCTGTATGTTGGCCAACAAATCCCATGATAAATCCCCTTATAATGCTGTTAGCAATTTGCATTTTTAAAAAATTGAGAAGGCTGCCAATGATCGATATTACTAGTTATTTATACTCTCGTAGTTTAAAATTTTTTCACAGTGTATGCTGCTGTCTCTGTATTTCATTTGTGCATACATGATAAGTAATTGCTGTGTATTTGGCAGCTGAAACCTGGTATTTCCTATTCCCTCTTCTCAGGCCCGATTATCTCAGTGATTTCTTTACATGTTGTTCATGAATGGTGATACCTGTACCTTTCATGTATATAACTAATTACAGATTAAACTGCGCGTGTTTACACTGTGCACAGTTCTTCCTCTTGTATAAAAAAACAGATTTTTATGCAAAAGCCATATGGTATATGATAATGTCCTTTTCAATTGACTCAAAATATTTCAGTGTTACCGTGTAAAAAACATCAGCTGTAATCTATGCATTAAGATGAAGACAATAGGAAAAATGTTGAAATCTGATAACTAGAACTGAATTCCAAGCTTTTCAGTGCTAATTTTATTTGGCCAAAATACTAATCCTTACAAATCTTTAATATACATATTCAACATTAGGCTATACAAACACAACCTATTATTAGCGATTTTTTTTTTTTTTTTATTTTATTAGATTACAAAGTAGGTGATAATAGCCGATATTATTATCAAGTAAAAATAGTTTGATAACTGTAAAATAATCAATGTTCAGATTTTGATTTTTTTTTTTTTTTTTTGTACACCTGAATCCAAAACATTGGTTTTTCTATTTAATCTCACTGGGACTTGAATAGTAGACCCGATTTTGATGGAACATAGCATTCAAATCTGTTTTACTCATATCTTGGGATCATTTTTAAATTTTCCAGAAAAGAGTTTGAAAGCTTAGGCTTTTTCTCAAATAAAACTGAAAGTTCAATCCAATTTCTCAATACTAGTTGAAAATATTTTGCTAAAATTTTGATTACACAGTAAAATTCTTTGCTGAAGTCAGCATCAAATTAAATAGAATGAATTCTAGGTTTTTGAGTGAAGTGAATAAAATAAAGTTTCAAATTTGGTATATTGATTAGAGTTGATTTTTATAGAGACCTATGATAAAAATCTGACAAACCAATTTTGAAAAATTAATCCCATTTCAGTAACGTCTATTTTTATTTTGTCAGTAACGTCTAAACCCTTTTTTTTAATAACTGAAGGAGAGAAATTTTGTGTTACGTTTTTGTACTATTTTGAAGTACATCTTCGTTAGGAAACTGGTAGGAAATAATTCCCCCTTTTTCAAATTTATCAAATGATCAGCCACAGCACAACTCAATAAACATTTCAATTAGATACTGCACTTACACAACAAAAACAAACATACCTAAAGCAAACAGGTTGACATTTGATAGACAGGGAAAAATGGAATGCTGAATAGCTAATTCCATGGCTGAACCCTACTGTGTATTCAGAATACAATAACTATGTCAAAATGTAACAACAACAAAAAATTCTATGCACGATTCAGCAATAATGCAATGATTAACAGTAGTCCTTATGATAACTAATGCATTTAATATCTGAGTTATGGCAACTATGTTAGACGCAAACTTATTGGTTTAAAAAGGAAATGGAAAGTATTCTTTAAATTAGTTGAGACACAACATTATTTAAGTTTAAAAGGAATCGAAAAATATAGGTCAACAGATAAAATAAATTGTAATTTAAATTTTGATATTTTGTGAGAAAAATTGTAAAACACACAATGTAATGTCTGTATTTACCTAGATTTATATGCATAAATTACTCATATAAAAGATTTATATTCTCATAAAAAAACTAATGCACCAAAGTATACTTTTTGAAAAGATGCGAAATTGTAAGAGCTGAAAAACACACACACACACACACACACACAAAGTTGTTATACTTTTAAAATAATTGATTTTTAAATTAAAGTTAATAATTTTCTGTGTAACATTGATTTTAAACTTTTTTTAAAAGTACAGAATAATACTTTTGATAATAAAGTACATTGTAATGTTATAGATATACATTATTTCAAAATTTAAAAACTTTATAACTCTTTCTAACTTTATGCCAAATTATGACTTACGTGAATCTTTTATTCCTTTAACACATCCACTAAGATTTAGCTGTTTAATTCCTTCATTTATAAGCTTGCACACAATATCTATACATTCTGTGTTGAGACCAGTCCATGCCAGGTTTAGTTCTGTTAGTCTAAACAAGAAATTAATAATATAACTTATTACATTCATAGTTCATGGTTTAGGAATTAACAAAATACAAATTGCAAACTCTACACACTTAAAAAAACTAAGAAATTTACAAAATAAACAAATAATGAAAAAACAACTTTTTTGAATTATGTTTCAGCATAACTTAAGGGACCATCTGCCTAGATGATAGCAAAATTAAAAATTTTTACATATACAAATAATATAAGCAATAATTATTTATAAATAAAAATAATAATAAACCACTAATTTAGAATTAAATTACAATTTAATGTAGTTTGGCTATTGTATAATTTAATTATTAAAAACAACTATGTACTCATGCATAAAAAACTGCCATGATACATAATTAAATAATCAAGGCACGCAGCTGTCTCGTCGTGACAGAAAGAAATTTTCAAAAGTATTTTTCTTTATCTTAACCTTTTTCAAATTCTGATCTCATCATCATAATCAACATTAAAATCTGCATCTTCATATACCAGCACTTTAACAAATTACATTGAAAATAAGAAAATAAATCCTGGTTACCACCAAAAATTTCTTAATTTCAAAGGATTTTAAAAATTCAAAATGGTAATTTATGCAGTTTTCAATGCTGTTTATGGTTGTGAAATCGGATTTAAAAAAAAACACAAGACAAAAAAGTTAAGAATATTTAAACATTTGGTATGGCTGCCATTTTGACACTGAAAAAATTTTCTGATTAACAAACTTGTCCAAGCTATCATAATATCCAATTTTTGTGCAAAGTTCAAATCAACTTGGACCAAAATTGCAAATGTGAGCATGCAAAAACACTCAAAATATACACAAGCACATGGATGTGTATACACATACACACAAAATACACACACACACACACACACAAACACAAATAAATGAAAAATACATAATTTACATATATAACATATTATTCAGTTGTCAAACTTAACAGAAGTGTTCATCATATTCATCACTCATATAAAAAAGAGACTAGACCTTCACCATTTAATTGGAATAATTATTCCACATTTTTAACAACATAAATTTTGATTACAAGCTGATAATTCATTTGATTGTTTCGTTTATGATTAAGGCCTACAGTAGTGTAAGCAACAACACAAAATTAGACTTAGTGAGTCTCAGAACTTGGATAGAAATACAATTGTTTAGTGAAAACTGACTAGTTCAATATAATAGAGAAGCATCGATATGTTTTTACAACCGAATAAAACATCTTGTAATCAGAACTTAAGCGGACAAGATGTCACAATGTGGAAGTGGTGAAGGTTCTCAACAAGCTGACAGAAGCGTACTTCCAGCATTGCTTTGAACAAAGAAAAGTTCATATGAGCATTGTAGAGATCGGCAAGGAGAGTACATTGAAGGTGTACAAGTTAATTTTGTAATATACGAGGGTTGATCAAATATAAACGAGACTGACTTTCTAAAAACTTTTCCGTTGGACATTGAACTCTAAAGGGTGGGGTTTCAGGTAGCCTGGGAGGTTTGGGACGGGCGTAGACGGGCAACATTTCCGTTCGGACCCTTCAGTATAAAACTATACAATGAGTGAGAGTTTAGTGCACGTTTCCGTGGAGCAGAGAATTATTATTAAGTTTTTGGCCAAGGAGGGGGTCAATCCGACTGAAATCTTTCGTAGATTGACGGCTCAATTCGGGGACAGGACCCTGTCAAGAGCTCGCGTTTTTGCTTGGCACAAGGAATTCGCGAAGGACGGAAGCAGTAGAAAAACGATCGCCAAATCACGATCGTCGGCCGGGAAGGTAATGGCCACTGTATTTTTCGACAATCAAGGCGCCTTTCACGTCGATTTCCTCCATCAACGACGCACAATAAATGCACAATATTATTGCGATGTTTTAGAGGCCGCAAAACAGTCTTTTCGTAGGAAAAGGAAATCTAAACCGGCGAGAAACGTCATTCTTCTTCATGATAATGCCCGACCACATTCGGCGAACGCTACGAGGCTTAAACTCGATCAAATTGGCTGGGAACCAATGGAACATCCCCCATACAGTCCAGACTTATCACCCTGCGACTATCACCTGTTTGGGCCACTCAAAGAGGCGCTTGGAGGCCAGCGTTTCAAGATGATTCTGCGGTGGAGACCTTCGTGCTCCAATGGCTCAATGAACGCGACGAACTTTTTACGAAGATGGAATTAAAAACTTCCAATCCGTGGGAAAAATGTATTACTCGTGCGGGAGACTATGTAGAAAAATAAGTTGTATCAAGAATAATTTGTAAGTAAGCAATAATTTTTTTAAAAATCAGTCTCGTTTATATTTGATCAACCCTCGTAACTGTGATAAAGAACATGCTTTCAGGTCACTGTCCTTTCCATTTCTCGATTATGGTAAACCCCCAGTTTAACACATTGAATGGGGTGGGAAGTAGCTTGTTATATGAGGGTGCACTGAAACTGCCGTGGTTATTAATCGTTTTACCTGCAATGTATTGCATAGCAATATATTTTTATGCAAAAAATATAATGTTTTTAAACATCTGGGTTACTTAGAACTCAGTACGTTATGTTTACAAATGGATTTTTACTATATCATGTTCAATTATCAATGAACTGAAATATCAACTCATAATATAAACTTAAACTATAGAAATGCTTTTCAAAAAAATGGATAAAAAGTATTATCACCCACTTCAAACCGAGGGTTTACTACAGTATAGAATTTCACCAAGTACTGACTATTAATAGATGCATTAAGCAATTCCTTTAAATTATATAACACATTTAGGGTGATCTGCATGTTTAATATTATGTTTTAATAGAAATTTAAAGAAATGTAAGCATAAATGTTTTGAATAAATGCCCTGTCATCGTTATATTGTAACAATGCAGTCCGGAATGTAACGACGTACGAGTCGCGTGTGTAGTTTGGCCAAGCTGAATTTCATGATGAATATTTTAAATGTGTAATTGTGCTTAGTGTTTGTGATGTATGTTTTAATGTTTTGTTTGACTTTGTGATGACCTCGACAGAGGAATTTAACATTTTGTATAGCCTGAAGATGAAACTATTGTTTCGAAAACCGTGGTAGCCTTTATGAGCTGAATTGATAGACCACTGATGAGAAGAATAGGTCATAATCCTAATAATTATATTACTTTCAATGTTTTCATTAGATGTTTTATGTCACCCGAAATATATTTTATGTCCACACTGCCACTTTTCTTAAATCATTTACAATATTTATATCATCTTGTATTAATATACTTATTACGAGGTTTAGTGTAATTAATACAGAAAAAACTGCAGTTGCATAATAACCACAGTTTTTAAAACTCAACTAGCCTAGGTGAGCCATAACATAGACTAAATTTTCACTTCAATATTAGCAATCTCACTTTCTCCAGAAACTGGTACATATTACTTCTATGCACTTGAAGTCACAGCTGGAGTATTTAGTCTAAATAATAACCTCTTCCTGTATATTTTAATGGCAGAAATATTATTTCAACTTGTCTTTTGTGATATATATATATATATATATATATATATATATATATATAAAAGTTTGTAAGAATTCATAATTCAAACAAGATAGGTTATCAACACTCACATGTAAACACTGCACTAACCCAAGCCAAACTTAGAAACGTACAACAAACAGTCGCGATAATGTCATAGCGTTAAGCATAGTTCCAACATATTTCATTTTATTAATCATCACTTATTCGACAAGGATCACTAAACCAAAAACTTTAAGAAACAAACCATATTTTCACCGGCAGTAAATGTCCAAATCAAAAATATAACAAATCTAATTCATATTATATTTCTGAAAGTTTGTGTGTTTGTTTGTTTGTTTGTTATTCAATCACGCTTTAACCACTGGACCAATTGAGATGAAATTTGGTACGTATATGGTTTAAGTATCAGAGATACATATAAGCCTATTCCCGTTTTACAAAACGTCATTATACTACTTACCCAGCCCAAAATAACTATTAGTATTTAGTTTTGTAACATGTGTTAAATGTAGTTATTTACTGGACCTGAGATTTAGGTACCTGAGATGAACATAGATTCAATCCTATTTTAAGAATCTTAATCTGCGTTTTATTTATTGAAAAATTATTGCTTTTAATGTAACATTTTCAATATTTTAGTTGAAATTTTTTTCAAAACTGACTAATTTGTTACTTTGTGTTGAATTTTCAATATTAAATGTAAAAAAATTTTTACGCAGAGTGCCAATTTTAAGTTAGTATATATATTTGTGTAATTACATTATATGAAAAAATGGTAAATATGCAGTGTAGCATAACCTGGATTTTTCGATATTTTTGTTAATAAAATGCTTTATTATGTGCCCAAAAGCAAGAATCCAAAATATGAAAGCATGAGAATAACAATAAAAATCGAAAATAAAAGTGACCAACATAACCTCAAAATTGCAACTCGGCGAAAATAAGTAACGTGGTGTAAATCGGTAAAACAATAAAAATACGTCTAACACAGGTTTTTGGGTGATAAGAAACCCGTTTTTTAAAAGAATACTGCATATCCAAACTGACACGGTTGTTAGCCCTAACAAGGTGATGCGTGAAAAAACCTATATATTTTTTAAAAAATAGCCTACTATATATCCTGACACGGTTGTTGAGCCTATCACGGTGATACGTAAAAAAACCTTTATATTTTTATAAAGAATACTACATATACTAACAGACACGGTTGTTAGGCCTAACACGGTGATGCGTGAAAAAACCTTTATATTTTTTTAAAGAATAATACATATCCCAACTGAAACGGTTGTAGGGCCTATCATGGTGATGTGTGAAAAAAAACCTTTATTTTTTTTTTAGAATAATACATAACCAAATTGACACGGTTGTTAGGCCTAACACGGTGATGCGTGAAAAACCTTTATATTTTTTTAAAGAATACTACATATCCTAACTGACATGGTTGTTAGGCCTAACACAGTGATGCATGAAAAAACCTGTATATTGTTTTAAAGAAAGAATACTACATAACATAACTGACATGGATGTTGGGCCTATCACGGTGATGTATGAAAAAAACCTTTATTTTTTAAAGAATACTACATATCCTAATTGACAAGATTGTTAGGCCTATCACGGTGATGTGTGAAAAAAACCTTTATTTTTTAAAGAATACTACATCACCTAATTGACACGGTTGTTAGGCCTAACACGGTGATGCGTAAAAAACCTTTTTTTTTTTTTTTTTAGAATAATACATATCCTAACTGACACGGTTGTTGGGCCTATCACGGTAATGTGTGAAAAAAACTTTTTTTTTAAAGAGTACTGACCTTAACTGACACGGTTGTTAGGTCTAACATGGTGATGCCTGAAAAATATTTTATATATTTTTTAAAGAATAGTCCATAAGCTAACTAACATGGTTGTTAGGCCTAACACGGTGATCCATTAAAAAAACCTTTATTAATTTTTTTTAAAGAGTACTTATAACCTAACTGACATGGTTGTTGGGCCAACACAGTGATGCGTGAAAAACCTTTATATTTTTTTAAAGAATACTACATATCCTGACACGGTTGTTGGGCCTATCAAGATGATGCTTGAAAAAACCTTTATATTTTTTTAAAGAATACTAGGCTACATATCCTAACTGACACAGTTGTTAGGTCTAACACGGTGATGCGTGAAAAAACCTTAATTTTTTTTAAAGAATACTAGGCTACATATCCTAACTGACACGGTGGTGCGTAAAAAAACCTTTGTATTTTTTTAAAGAATACCACATATCCTAACTGACATGGTTGATGGGCCTATCATGGCGATGTTGTGAAAAAAAACCGTTATTTTTTTAAAGAGTACTCCTAACCTTAACTGAGATGGTTGTTAGGCCTAACAAGGTGATGCGTGAAAATTCGTTATATATTTTCTAAAGAATACTCCATAAGTTAACTAACATGGTTGTTAAGCCTAACGTGGTGATGCATTAAAAAACCTTTATTTATTTTTTAAAAAAGAACTCCAGAACCTAACTGACATGGTTGTTGGGCCTAATACGATGATGCAGGTAAAAAGCCTTAATTTTTTTTGAAGATTA
The DNA here is from genome assembly GCA_022606455.1 of Callitettix versicolor. NCBI lineage: Eukaryota > Metazoa > Arthropoda > Insecta > Hemiptera > Cercopidae > Callitettix > Callitettix versicolor. Next base: position 53,666,927 of record CM040183.1, read on the forward strand.
CTCAATAACTTAACTAACACAGTGGTGTGTTAAAAAAACCTTTATTTTAAAAAAGAAATTCACAATAACAACTGACACGGTTGATGGTCCTAACATGGTGATGTGTGATCTTTAACGTATATTACATTTGCGGGCAAAGCCTTGACGGGTAACAGGTAATCATATTATATTTCTGAAAGTTTGTTTTTGTTTTTTATTCAATCACACTTTAACTACTGGACCAATTGAGATTAAATTTGGTATGAACACGGTTTAGGTACGTAAGATAAACACAATACTATTCCAGTTTAATTGTATAATTGTGACTTTTTAATAATACTGTATTTTATTAAAATATGACAGGACCCTGTTTTAGAGTATCGAGTAGCAAAAATGTATATTTCTTGGCCGAAAACTATAAATCGTTTAATATTGTAAATAGAAATATATTAAAATGAAATGACCTATTCTGATTTTGAAAATCGACTATAAATTTTATTGCTTACATTATAATTGCAGGCAAAGCCGCAACGGGTAACAGCTAGTATGCTATAACTCAATAAACAAGGAAGACATATTGGGACACCATAATTGTCGCTAGAAGAGAACTCGAGCGTTACACGGAACTGCAACAATCAACTTTTGGCATGATATGTGAGAATATCGTTAGGGAACACATTTCAACGAAATTTCAAATTAAGTAAACTAAATGGAAAATAAATTGGTCAAAAATCATTATGCAATTAAAGGAACCAGTCTCGATGAAATTATACACAAGGTTTACATAATAATGATATTTCTGATAAAATATGAACCTGGACATCCAGGTAAATCTAGTTCACCAGACCTCGTAAGATATGATTGAGTTTATCAAAACTCCTAGAGAAAAGATAGCCGTGATAACGCTCGGTATAGTGTATAAATAGGCAGTCTGATGATCAGCGTGGTGTGAGGGAGAAGGATCTGACGACCACAGCCGTTCGTCGAGATCATCGTGCAAAATATTGATCATTAGTGAAATTAGTGATAATAAAGTAAATATTAGCAGTGAAATATATATAAATAACTGCTATATGTAAAGTAATAATGTGTGTGCAGCAAGATAAATATTAAAATGTTGTGGAAAATATGGGTGAGATCTAACAATTTTTTTAAATGTGTATATCGGTTTCTAATGTTAATTTGTTTTGTTTTTTAAATAATTTTAAAGAAATGTCAATATAACACATCTAGCTAAGATTGTGAAATGAATATTCTCATCTAATAACAAATATTTGCGCATCAATACTTGAAATAAACATTTTAATTCGCAATACTTATTATAGAATTGTTTTCATTTTAAACAAACTTGAATGAGGCCAGCTCGTTAATCTCCTCTCAGAGAATATAAATAATTGAATAGACATTTTAAAATCAGATTATTTATTGTGACCTGTGTGATAAACTCAAATGTTAATTCTCCCCTAGAGTATAAACATTTTAAGAGACATTAAAGACTCAGTAATATTTATTAGTATGTTAGACTTAAATGACCTGTGGATGATTTGAATACTAGTTAGTTATGAGAATAATTGTATTGTTATATTAAGGATAGTTTAAGTTTAGTGGTTAATGTATTGTTTCTAGATTTTCTCTTAGTAGCGAAAGGGATTGTGTGAATTTTTTAAAATTAGTTCATCTCATTTATTACAATTTATTTTCAAAATTAACTCCAATGAGCATTGATCGATCAATACAACTAAATTAGTTTAGATTAAATGATTAAATGATAGGGTGAGGAATTAAATGCTATCATCACCATATTGAATAATTATATGTTATAAGTTAATATAAAATTGGATAGAATCGAATAAAAGGATTAAAATTAAAATTGTCTTTTATATATATATATATATATATATATATATATATATATATATATATATACATAATTAATCAAATGTTTTTTTATTTTATTTTTATTTAATGGAAATAATTACTTCATCTCATAATTTGTTGTTATTGTTTTGTTTGTTTATATATGAGAATCGTAATTTCAGAATACAATTGTTTGTATATCATTTTTTAATTGAATCAAATGAGAATAACGATAGTGAATTGTGTTTCTAGTTCAGCTACTGAAAATAAAATAGTAAGTTTTGTTAATTTGTAATGTTAGTTACTTGTAGTTACTTTACAAATTCTAAACTATTATATTTCTTGCATAAATACAGCTGCAAACATATACTTAGACTTACACCAGTGTAACACAAGATCTTCAAATCCTAATGAATCTAAAATTATGTACTTTAATATTTGTTGTAAAAGATTACTTACTCAGAACAATTTAACAAAATATCTTCAAGGCCTGATGAATCTAAAAGATAGCATTGAGACATATTTAAAACTTCTAAACTGTTGTTGTTGGCTATACTGGAACAGACAGAAGTACCTGTGACACAGTGTTCTATGCTTAACTTTCGTAGGTTATGACACTTACTGAGAAGGTCTGCGAGATCTGAAAAAAAATCAATTAATGTAGGTTAAAATTAATAATAATCACAGTACAGAATTGTCTTCACTTATGTAGAAACAAAGTTGTAACAATATTTTGTTTTAATCTTAACTTTGTTGAAAAACTCATTTCACTATCATAATTTCATAAAGCAAAATTTTAATGCTGATTCAAATAATTAAAGTTAAGTAATAAAAAATAAAGTTTTAAATGAAATTAAGTTTAAGAAAAAAAATAAAGTTTTAAATGAAAACGGGTGAAAATGGTTGTAGCCACCATATTAAACCCTTTGGATAGATTTTGCTGGTATTTTGTCAAAAGCTATTATAAAAATCAATGTTTGTGCCAAATCAAAGTTTGAATAAAATCAGCACAAACTAACACTTAAATTACATTGAAAATATAAAAATGAACCCTGACTGCCACCAAATTTATTTTCTTTATTTCAATGGATTTTGAAATCTTAAATACTGATTTATGCAGATTTCTACAATGATTATAATGGTGAAATCAGATTAATGGTAACATTACAAAATTATGAATTTTAAAAAAATTTAATTGGCTACTATTTCAAAACAGCTGCATTGTTTTTGTTGGATACCAAAATCAATTTTTGAGACAAAGTTTGAATAAAACTGAAAATGAACCTGATTACCATTGTGTTAGTTTTTAATAGCATTTTAAATTTCTTGCAGACAAAGGAGAGTTGCAGACATGTTATAGTGGTAACCCTAGTATACTGAATTTTAAAAAAATACAGGTAAGCTCGTAGTGCTATGTAAGTTAAACCAAAACATGTTAGCTGCTTGCTTACTATTTTTTTTTTTTTTTTTTTTTTTTTGTGGTGTTTAACGTCCGACTATTGTGCACACTTAGGCTAATGCAGACAATGGGATGATTTTATAGCGTATGAAAATGCCAAGCCCTCGCCGGGAATCGAACCCGGATCCTCGGGGTGAAAGCCTAGTACGCTATCCACTAGACCACCGAGGCGGCTAGCTTACTACAATATATTTGTTTAACTCTAAACTCTCCTAAACAGCAATATGGAATGAACATTAGAGTGGCAATAGATGCAATCTGGCTTGGTTATGTGCTATATTACATATAGGGTCTTATTGGACTGTGTTTTTAAATTATAAGAATGGAACAGAGAGAGATGGGGAGATAGAAGTATTGGGAGAGAAATGTTATAAACTTATAAGCGGTAATATTGCTTTGGAAACAATATTTTTCCAAAGAACTGATCATCCCTCTATCCACAAAAATTTTACATTTGAGTTATTTATATCCATACGACTAATCAGACGTTAAGAAGGGGCTTATGGCAAACCCATGTTATAACAGGCACAGTATAACTGGTGATCACTATATTACCAAAATTACAAATGCTAAAACACACACACACACACACACACACACACACAAAAATTATATATCCCTGAAATATAGTCAGGAGCTATTAACAAATGACTGAAAAAGTAGCTTAATAAAAAGAGCCTAATTCTTAAAATTAGTTATTCAGATTTTACTCAATCCACCAATGCATTGTATTTGCTAATGCAAATTAAAAATAAATAACCGCATCACATAGCTGGCTTACTGACAAAATGGAAACACATTTCCAAAAGTACTTTTTTTATCTTATTCTCTCTTTGAAATTCTGATTTCGTCATCATAAACAACATAAACATCTGCATATTATTACCATTTTATACTTTTAAATCAAAATGAAATAAAAAAACAAAAATGAACCCTAAACACTGTCAAATAAAATTTCTTAATTACAATAGATTTTGAAAATTCAAAATTGTAGTTATGCAGTTTTTAATTCTGACAGTGATGATGAAATCAAATTTTCAAAAATATTTAAAGTAGAAAAGTTAATTTCTTTTAAAGATTTGAAATTACCATAATTTTGAAACTGTTGAACAAATTTTGCTGGTTAATGAATTTGTCCAAGCTTTATTAAAATCGATTTTTATGCCAAATTTGAATCAAATCAAAACTAAAATTGCAAACGTGAGCATATAAACACAACACAGTATATATATATATATATATATATATATATATATATATATATATATATATATATATATATCTTAATCATATTATATTTCTGAAAGTTTGTGTGTTTGTTATTCAATCACGCTTTAACCACTGGACCAATTGAGATGAAATTTAGTATTAACATAGGCCTATTCCCGTTTTAAAAAAACATCATTATACTACTTCCCCAGTCCAAAATAATTATGTAGTATTTAGTTTTGTGGCATGTGTTAACTGTACAATAGTGACGTTTTATATGTTTAATTACTGTTTCATGGACCTGAGATGGACCTGGATCTAATCCAATTTTAAGAATCTTAATCTGTGTTTTATTTATTGCAAAATTATTGCTTTTAATGTTACATTTTAGTTGAAATTTTTTCAAAACTGACTCTAACTTGTTACTTTGTGTTCAATATTAAATGTAAAAAAAAAATCCCTACACAGAGTGCAGATTACGATACCTTAAAAATTACTATAATTGTAAGTATTTTCTCTTTGTGAAAGTCTGGTTTGCTTTATTGTTTGTAGTTTGGTTACTTTAAGTTTCATTAGATCAAATAATCACAATGTGGTGTTTCATATTTAAGAGTTTTCAAGGTTTTCGACGTAGAGTGCAGAATATATAACATTAGGATACTTTAATTTGGATACTAATTGTAAGCTAGTATATATATTTGTATAATCACATTATATGAAAAAATGGTAAATAGCAGTGTAGCATGTCCTGGATTTTTCGAAGTTTGATACTAAAACGCTTTATTACGTGCCCAAAAGCAAGAATCCAAAATATAAAAGCGCAGAAACCACGAGAAATACTATAAAAATCGAAAATAAAAGGACCATGTTAACTTCAAAATTGCTACCACGCGAAAGTTGGTAATGTGTTGTAGAACAATAAAACAATAAAAATACGCCTAACATGGGTTTTGGGTGATAAGAAATCCATTTTTTAAAAAGAATACTCCATACCTAACTGACATGGTTGTTAGACCGAACACGGTGATGCGTGAAAAACCTTTATATTTTTTTAAAGAATACTACATATCCTAACTGATACGGTTGTTGGGACTATCACGGTGATATGTGAAAAAAAACCTTTATTTTTTTTTAAGAGTACTCTAAACCTAAACTGACACGGTTGTTAGGTCTAACATGGTGATGCGTGAAAAAAACTTTATATTTTTTTTAAAGAATACTTACATGGTTGTTGGGCCTAATATGGTGATGCGTGAAAAAAACCTTAATTTTTTTTTAAAGAGTACTCCATAACTTTAACTAACACGGTGATGCATTAAAAAAAATTAAAAAAAAAAAAATAAGTACTTCAAACCTAACTGACACGGTTCTTGGTCCTAATATGGTGATGCATGATCTTTAATGTATATTATGATTGCGGGTGAAGCCGTGACGGGTAACAGCTAGTACATACATACATACATACATATATATATATAAATATATATATATATATATATATATATATATATATGTACTAATGACCTCTCACAAAGTGATCTCTAGAGGTCAGGGTTGGTGCTCATTTCAAGGTCATGTGTTTGATTCTTATCATGATGGCTGTTCTAAAAATACAATATTTTACACATTTTATGAAATTAAAGTGCTAAACAGAGTTTTATAACTATTTTGTACCTTGACTTGAAATATGTGCCATACTGAGATCTAAATATTGAACAGGACAAGAAAAATCTTCCATTGCTGGCATCATTTCTTGAAAAATTGGAGTTAATACCTAAAAATAAAAAAAATAAACAAAACAAGCTTGTACATATTTATTCCTTAATAACTTTTACAAAAAGGTTATAAACACAATACACCGTCACTCTTTTAAGTCAGTCACGTTTTCGTCACTTACTATAAACTACAGTTGCATTAGAATAACATAAATGAATCCTGTTTTTAAAATTGTTATTTAATGGTGGAATATTTAGGTTAGTACAATTTATTCCGACATTTGTCATCGTTTGTGTATTGCTTTTTATAAACAAGTAATGGCAAATGTGTTGTAATGCCAAATAATCTGTAATAATAACATAAATATAAATGTAGTTCCCAATATTAGTGAATGTAGCATTTATAATTTATTTAACTGCACAGTGTACATTCAGTTTATAAATATGAATTTTTTAAAAAATGCAATGAATGGGGTCAAGTTTTTTTAAGCTTATCTGAACTGTTTATTCAGTTAACCGTCATGGTCATGGTTCTGATCCTGACAGTTAATCGAAGATTCACTGTATAAATAATTGTCTGTTCAAGTAGTATGAGTAACATAAAACGACATTTTGTATTACATAAATATATTGTTTTTGTTCTCTCTTCCCCTCTATCTAAAATATTTAAATAACAAATGACTGAAAAGTTAAATTAAAACTTAAAACTATATTATTATTTAATCTGAGAACACCAAGTTCATAATTAAGAAACTGACTTACTCTTACAACACAATCAAGCATCTATTTCTTTTTAATACTAAAATATTTAGTGAATAGGACAACAATCTGTACTATCTTTCTCGTAAATCTAAAATCACGTAGAAAACATACTAGCTGCTACATTCCTAAAGATTGCAAAACTGTTTTGTATTCACTTTTATAATGCAATTTAACTGTGTGTATGGAAGGGTAAAGCAAGATTTGAATTGATATGTACTGCCTGAAAATATTATCTTAGAAGTTCTTAAAAAAATTATCATCTGAAAGGTTAAAAAAAAATATTTAATAATATAGTACAGTAGAACTTTGATTATCTGGGATAATTAAGGAGAGGAAGGACACGGATAACTGAAATCATGATTAAGCTGCTGGCAATAAGATAGGTAAAACATATCGTACCTACAATAATGAAGAATTGTTTTGTTAATATGTACTGCATTTTACATACACACACACACACACACACACACACACTTACATATTATATTTATAAAATATGCAGTGTATTCAATGTTTGTTCTCAGAAATAAATCAAAATAATAAATTATTTAATTGAAGAAAAACATTAACAACAAAAAATACAGTATTTACTTGAAAAATAAGTAAACACTACAATCATGGGTCTTGCTAAAAGTTCGATTTTAAGTACAAGTGAAATAGCCTGTGACTGTTTTCTTGTTTTTTTAAATTCTACTTAACTGACATGCACATGGCTAGTTGTAGGGTTGTAGATGCACTGATAGTATCCCTTTTTTTAATACCTTGGATAGCTCTTAACAACCACACTATCCGTAGGATAGATGGCTTTCTCATTACCCTTCTTCCGAAAATAATGATTGCTCCCTAATCTAATCTAATTTCCAAATAAAAAATCTGCATCAGCAGACTAATGTCGCCACTGCTGAAGCATATGATCCCTTATCTTCTTGCATTAGTAGACTGTAGTTACTTAATAGAAATCATTCTTTTTGTCTACATGTTTTTTTGACATAGTATAGAAGAGGATTTCTTAGAAGTGTTAATATCAACTTGAAGAGTACAGAGAAGGGAACTGTAATTTTACCTCCATATACTACATATCTTAACCATATTTTTGCCAATACTCATTCTTATGCCATTTGTACAGAAAATTCTCACTAACATTAACTTCTTTAAGTCATCAAAAACTAATAGCTGATCTTCACAGATGTTTTGTTAACAATTGATGAAATTTTTAAATTATCAACTCTAAGTCGTGATACAACACTTGGAGGGTTTTGAAAATCTGACCCTGCACCACACACACACACACAGAGTAACAATTATTTACCTCAGATTGTGCCATACGAAGTATGTGAGGATTTCGCTGCAACACATAGGCTACAGAATCTTTAGGTAATCTTTGGCTACTTATATCTATTCGGTACCACAGAGCTTCATCATAACTTATTCTTTTCCATCGCTGACATACAAGAGAACAATCAACTAAAAATCTCTTCGGCAGCCATTGAAATATCATCAGTACAATTTCATCCGACAACAGAGCAAATACATCTGTAAATAAATATTTGAAAAAGAATTAACAATTTGTTCTCATTTTCTGAAAATTATTTTTAAGATTAAAATTTATTTTTAATATGCCTGTACATTTTTAATATTCATGCATTATATTTCGGGAATATTTTATAAATTTGTAGGTTTTTATAATACTGAAGAACTAACCCATTCACTACTTTTGATGGACATCCCCATCCATGAGTTACTCGACCTATAAACCTTTGATGGACATCTCTCTCATGAACATATTTCATAATATATATTGATAATATAAATACACTCACATCAGTTGTATGTAGCAGTCAAAAATATTGTAGTTTTATACTTCCATGATGTGAAAAAAAATCTAGAAAGCACTATTTCTTCATAGAAAGAATTATGTATATTTTTTTTTCTTAGCATATGTTTCCATAATTATTTGAGGCTCAGTGGTTGATTTGGCTAAAGCACTGGTCGGTCGGTCTGGGAAGGTTCTTAGTTTGAACTGCAGTTACTTCTATTGCTTTACTCTTACGACTAACGCTGATCCCTCATTCTTGTTAGTTTAACTGACATAAAGTATGGATGATGAAGTTTGCTCACCTATTAAGTGTTGTACACAATGAAAAGTAAATATTCAGATATTGCAGGTTTTGATGAGTGGTAATATTCATGACTAACAAAGTGATAGTAATGGTTTGAAGATGGTTGTACAAATGAAAAGGATCAGAAAGCGAGAATAGTTAACTCATAATTTAAACAGTTATAAGTTAGCGTTAGGTTCTAACCTATTTGAAGTTTCTAGTGAAGGAAACAGTAGTTACGAGTGTATCAAGTATCCCAGTGTATAAACTAGCCCCTATTAAATATTAATTATAAAATAGAACAATTAAACTGAATACCTCCAACACCTCATAGTTCAAGTCTATAGACAGAACACAGAATATCCTGAACCAGAGGGTTTACTGAATACATATACTGGATAGCCTGGAGTGCACTTACCAGATAATTAACACAACTGGATACAACGGTGTTAAGAGCCTGAAAGATAGCAAACAGTTCAGCAGTAGACACTACAAATTGAGAGTAATCCATACTTAAACATTTGGTCCAATGTGTAAAATGCACAACCGATGTTATTTTTTAGTTTTGAGCCATCTATGAAAATAACTTCACTAGATTGGTAGCAATGAAGAATATTAAGAAACTCCTGACGATACATAACGTTAGGGGTGTTGTATTTTAAATAAGACAATAGTGGTAAATCGAAGGTTGGCAAAGTAATAATCTATTGAGAAATAAATCATTGATACCTTTCAAACAAATGTGGCAGGTCAATACGCAAGTTGTCTAAAACATGGGAGTTTTTACCAAGTGGAACAATAGCATGTGGTTGAGTTTCATAATGTCGCAGCAATTAATTATTGAAAACAGCATTATAAACAGAGTGGCATGGCTTAAATGATAAATTGCACATGTAAGATACTTGTAGTTTCTGTCTCTGTCAAGAGAGTGAAGTTCCCTAGCCTCGGCTAGAATGGTTACAACGGGATTAGAATGGAAAGCACCAGTTTATTTTTCGAAACCAGTTTGTAATTTTGTTTTACAATATGGTTTACTCATAGTTAATTATATAAATATGAAAATATAAAATGGAAATACAGTACATTCTAATAGCCTACCTTCTCCATTATAATAACGCTGATTTAATTTCTTCTTTATAAATGATGACTTTTGTTCAGGTGGAGTAACCATCACATTTTCAACACACTGTAACGATTGGCTGGTAGGAGATCGATGGCATAATGAATCTGATGAGCATGATGTATCTCCAGATTGCTAAAAAAAAATATAATAAATAAACTGAATATAACAAAAAAGTACATAGTACGTATTTCGATATACAGTATAAAAAAAGTTCTGAATTTTATTATCTTTATTCTCATGAACATAGTTTTATTGCATCTGATCGAAAAAAAAAAATTTACACTTTAAAAATGCAGTAAAACTTTGATTAACTTTCAACCTTTTAACCGTCAGTCTGAATTAGTTTTTTGTAAAATACCTAAACCCAAGTTATCTTACCTTGGGTTACATTACCTTAAGTTACATAGAGATGCCAGTCAGATGTTTTTTGTACTGAAAAGCACAGTAATAACTGTGTTGTTTATCCCTTACTCCTATCAGTCATTTGTTCACGATTTATGTGAGCATGATTATTTCTCCATTCTCATAAGTTCTACATTAGGAAAAAATAAACACTGTGTTCAATACAGTAGACTATGATACCTATCACCCAATCAACAAATATCAGAAAGTAAATAGGGTGATTAATGAATACAGTACTGTACATAGTTATTTGAATAATGAATTAATGAATATTAGGGGTTATAAATACACTGCAACCTTCATAGATCTATTGTGCCTCCTTCCTATAATAATGAATTTTTAATGCTAAAGTAATGTTTACATTTTTTTTATCTACCTTCATTAAATTATAAACTGGAATGGATAAATAACAATTTGTATTGAACTTATGAACTTTAAAAACAAACCATTAAATATGTACCACATAGGTTTAGCTGTAAGGTGTTAATAAAAGTTGTGTTTAATTAAACACACACACACACACACACACACACACACACACATATATTTAAAATAAATAAAGAGAAATGTATTATTGTATTATCGAAAAAATGATTGACAAAAATGGTGTATTAAATTGAACCAATTCATAATCACATTTTGACTTCACAAACAAAAGTGAACAAAAATTACAATAAAAATAATTAATGCTCACATTCCTTATGCTAACTCAGCCAAATATACATGAAAGACTTCACTGAAAAGTCCATGTTAAAAAAAAGAGACAAGCCTAATATAAGGTATGTACTAGAAAATGTACTGGCTACTTGGTAAATATTCCAAAATAAAGTCCTGAGAAATATCATAAATGTGCTCTTGTACTGTAGAAACTACAGTCTTCATAGAAATACAGACGGACACTGTAAATAAGACAATTACCAGATTTGCAAGGAATCATGAACAACCACACCACCGACAAATGAACACTGAGGCTAATAATAACACCGGTTTGACAAGAAGACTTAACAAAGCTAGATAAGTGATAATGATAGTGTAATTCAAAGTACTGTGTTATTAGTGTATACAGTTAGTTATTCGAATATAGGCTGATAAATAAGATATTGGTGCCTAAGTGATAATAGTAAGTACATATTTCAACGATTCTAAGATGCACTTTTTTCTACTCTGATACTCACAAAAACAAGATGCATCTTTGAATCAATGGCATCTTACATCTGATGTCAAAACAGTACTAAGTGATCCCTACTTACCTTTACCTACTTAAGACAAATACGGTACTTCTACTTTGATATTCTAAAAAATGAGCTCTTGTTAAATGAACAATAAAACAAGCTGCAAGGTCACTGACTATGACAATCCTCTTCTACAATTCTGTTGTCATTTTGTTTGCAATTGCCAGTGAGCAACGAGTATTTTCACTTAAATCTTGTGTTGTAACAAGTGTTTTTATTTAAACTTGTGTTGTTTGACAGAGTTACAAAATGGGAATTTAAAGTAAATGAAGCAAATATTCGCAGGTAGCACAAGAACATAAATTGTATGTAAAGAGAGCTTTTTATACAAAAAATCTTGTATGTTAAAATCTTTTACTGAGCCTAAAAAAGGATGCTGATTGATGAAGCCATCCTACAATCATGATCGATGCTAGAAATAAATGTTTACCAGTGACACGTGAAACCAAAATGATTCACATGAAAGGAATAGAAGCAGCAACGTGTTATGAAACAAATTTATTTAAGGCTACAAGAAGTTGGTGCAATAGGTTTATGCATCATCAAGGTCTACCTCTACAGCACTGAATTTATATTTGTCAAAAACTTCCAACTGATTTTGAAGTAAAACTTTTATATCATATTATTGAACTTCATAGGATTTGTAACTTTGCATTTAGCCAAATAGGCAATGTGGATGAAATGCCTATTTGTTTTGATATGCCACAAAATTATTCAGCGAATCCTAAAGGTGCTGGAGAAATTAAAATAAAAACAACAGGATATAAAAAACACTGTATGCTATAAATAAAAATCACAGTCATGCTATAAATTCAGGTGATGGTCATAACATGTCACCTTAAATGAAATCTTCCCAAAAAATATAATTATTCGCACAAAAAATAAATAAATGGATGATAGCTGTAGTATATAGGTATTTGTATGGCCCTACGGTTGGCACCACTTGTGGCTAGTTGTTGTGCCCCGCCGCACGGCGTGCCAGTGCTACGGTGACCGCCACACCGATAACATGTAGCTCTCCCAGTTAGTATAATAAAGTTACTAGTTCATAGTAAACCTGAAGAGTTTTCATTTATTTTAAGATTATATTCACGATATTACATATTGGCGACGAGGTAAATTTTTTTTGTGTGAAATACCAAGCTCGCATGGCGGTTCACTCAAGATGTTCGAGTAATGAGCGACACCTCATCAGACGAGGATGAGTATCAGGAATTGCGACAAGAGACGGATGCAAAACTAGCAGCATTGAGTGGTTTGCTTTTACTTGGTGAAGACCTGCCAGAACAAGTCTCAACTAGTGCTGTACAAGTTGATAGCAAAGAGTGCGAATCGATAAATAATAGCAACATGGCGACCGGTCAAAGCGAAGAAGCAACAGCGGTGATGCAGAAGGTCAATATTTGTGCAGCAGTTGGAAACCTGAAAGAATTTAAGATCAGAGACAATTGGGAAATTTTCGCTGAGAGGCTGGAGCAATATTGTATAGTGAATTTCATCGCCGATGATAGGAAGACATCGATCCTCATTACAAGCATGGACGAGGAGGTCTATAAGGTGCTAAGAGATTTGTGTGATCCTGTCCTTCCTAGAGATAAAACATACAAAGAATTGTGCGAAGTACTCAAGAAGCAATTTTCCCCCAGAATCTCGGTATTCAAGGAGAGACGAGATTTCTACGAATTGAAGCAATCCACTGGTGAAACGGTTAGTGCTTGGTATGCGCGTGTTAAAAAGAGTGCTGTGAATTGCGAATTTGGTGCAAATCTAAATTCTCAAATAAAAGATAAATTTTTGACCGGCCTACGGCCAGGAAAAATCTTAGATCGCGTCATCGAGGAAGACCCTGCAACAGCTCTAGAGACTATCCTCGAGACGGCTTTAAAAAAAGAAGCAACGATCGCCAACGCTTTTCCGGAGGAAAAAGAAGTAAACAGAATTTCGACAGCTAAAAGCCAAAACAAAAATACTCGCTCAGGTCATTAGAAGAAACATGAGTCTTCCAAGAATAGGTCTGCAACGGATCAAAGTTGCCGGTGCTGCGGTAATGATAACCACACGTCGGCTGACTGTAAATATAAAAAGTATGAGTGCGATACGTGCCATAAAATAGGGCACCTCAGCAAAGTCTGTTTTCAAAAGAACAAGAATGCTGAGACGACAAACAATTCTCAGAAAAATAGAAGCAGAGGCAGAGACACCAATTTCTTGGAAGGAGAGGAAGAGGGGTCCGAGACGCTATATGCAATGTCTGACGGCGGCGCCACCTCACCACCACCAGTGTGGGCTCGAGTGAAAATTGCCAGGAAAGAAGTGACGATGGAAATCGACAGTGGTGCTACTGTGTCGATTATCCCAGAAGCTCATTATAGAAGAGAGCTGAGTCATTGTAAATTAGAAACATCAAACAGAGTGCTCAGTTTCTACGACGGAAGCTCGATTTTGCCAATAGGGAAGATCACTGTCGAGCTCCAATACCGAAAAAGGAAGTGTGTAGGTACTATTGTCATTGTGAAGAGACAGGACAATAAAGCGCTGATGGGGCGCGATATAATGTACATGCTAGGTTTTCGGGTAACTGAAGTGAATCATATAGCGGTTGATAAGAGCCTTGTTGATAATATTTTGACTGAGTACGCAGATCTGTTCGACGGTAAACTTGGCAAACTCAAAGGGCGTAAAGTGCATTTAAAATTGAAAGAAAGTGTCAAGCCAGTGTTTTTGAGTCCTCGCCTATGCCATTCGCTTTTAAAAGTGATATCGATAAAGAGATCGATCGTCTCGAAACGCGATGGTGTAATTTCAAAGATCAATAATGCAGAGTGGAAGTACGCCACTCGTGCGGTGCTAAAATCAAATGGTGAAGTGCGTGTGTGCGCAGATTATAAAATGACCGTAAATAAATATCTTGAAGATTTCAAACACCCGATTCGCATATCGAAGAGCTCTTCGCAGCTCTCCAAGGGGAGATCGTTTACAAAGCTGGATTTGCTATGGGCGTATAATCAGCTGGAAGTGTCGGAAGAAATGCGATATTTGTTGGCGTGGAGCACACACGGTGGCATGTGCACGCAATGAACCGTCTACCGTTTGGCACCAAGCCGGCAGTTGAAACTTTTCAACATGAAATTGAAAAAGTGTTGCAAGGTTTAGATGGTGTGAAAAACTTTGTTGACGATATAGTAGTAACGGGAAGCGGGACTGCGGAACATGTAAAAATTTAAAAAAGTGTTTCAACGGTTACGGGAAAAAGGTCTAAAGTTGAATAGAAAAAAATGTGCTTTTTCCAAGAGAAAATTGAGTATTTAGGGCACGTTATCGACCGCACAGGCCTCCACAAAAATCCTCAGAAAGTCGAGGCCATTGCCAAGTTACCCGAACCCAAAGAGGCGTGACACAAGTGAAAGCCTTTATTGGCATGATTAATTATTATGCGCGCGTTTTATACCAAATTTGGCAAATAAATTAGCGCCGATGTATGAGCTGCTAAAAAAGGTGCGGAATTTAAGTGGACAAAAAAATGCAATGAAAGTTTTAAAAGCGTGAAGAGCGAGTTAATGTCGAAAGAAGTTTGGCTCACTGATGCGCAGCTGCCAATCAAGCTTGCCTGTGATGCTTCCAAGGAGGATCGGAGCAGTGCTGCTACATGTGTATCCTGGCGGTTCCGGCGTCCGATATCATTTGCGTCCTGAACGCTAACGAGCAGAGAAAAAACTACGCTACGATCCACTTGGAAGCGCTTGCTATATATTGGGGTGCCAAAAATTCCAGCAGTACCTATTGGGCAGAAAATTTACGATCGAGTCTGATCATCGACCTTTACTGGCTCTCTTTGGGGAGGAGAAGGATTCCCCTAATGGCTGCGGGCAGGTTGCAAAGATGGGCCTGGTACCTCAGTGGCCTACAGTACAATTTGAAGTACGTCAAAGGTCAAAACAACGGAGGAGCAGATGGACTGTCAAGGTTGCCGATGGAGCATAATGAGAAAGAAACTGACGAGTCACGCGATTGCCGTGTTCCATATAGAAGAGAGAACACCAGTAAGTGCCGAAAAGCTCAGGCAAAGCATCAAGAGCGATGCAATCTTGAACAAGGTCATGCTTTACCCGATGACAGAGTGGCCTGGCAAAGTAGAAGACAGCTTGAAGCCCTACCACCTCCGCAAAGAAGAACTAAGTATTGAAAGCGGCCTAATATTGTGGGGTTACCGAGTCATCATACCCGAAAAATGCTAACTGGAGCTGTTGGAAGAAATCCATGCAACTCATATGGGCTCCAGCAAGATGAAATCGCTTGCACGGCAATTTTTTGGTGGCCGGGCATGGATAGCCAAATAGAAAATTTCGCAAAGAGTTGCGACATCTGCAGACGGATTGCGGATAACCCCGAAAAGGCCAAGCTGATCAAATACGAAAATTGTAGTAAGCCACTCGAAAGAGTCCATATAGACTTCTTGGGGCCATTCGAGGGAAAAACCTACCTAATTTTAACAGATGCCTACTCTAAATGGCCCGAAGTCTATACAATGGGAAGATGTGACGCGGCATCAACGATTGAAAAATGTCGAGAATTCTATTCGCGTTTTGGCTTGCCAAAGACCGTAGTTTCGGACAACGGAGCGCAGTTTACATCCGAAGAATTTACTTTTTTTTTGAAGAAAAATGGTATACGACATGCGAGAACGGCACCAGCGCATCCGTCGACGAATGGCGCGGCAGAAAACATAGTCAGATCCTTCAAGAGCGGCATGAAGAAAATGCTTCTAGATCCCGTGAACCAGGGTATAAGTAAAGAAACTCTAATTTCAAGATATTTAATGATGTATAGAACAACTCCACACTGTACGACGTACCAAACTCCAGCAAAACTCATGATGGGAAGAGAACTAAGAACGAGATTAGATCTGCTCAGAGAAAACATGTCACCTGATAAAGCTGCAAAGCAAATAGAATATTATAAAGGCAATCGAGATCTAATTTTCAAACCAAATCAATTAGTTTATGTTCGCGACTATAGAGTGCCAAATAAACCAGGGTGGAGAAAAGCCGAGATCGTAGAAGTCCTTGGTCCACGGAATTACCTCTGGAAAGTTTTGGATGATCCACGACTGGTTTGGAAACGACATTTAGATCACATCATTGAAGTAGGCACCTTCTTCGATGGATTTGCAAGAGAACTGATGGGACCTGCCAAGAAGAGTGAAATACCTGTGCCCAATGATCTACACGTACCGAAGTTTATCCAAGAAACAGAGTCAGCTGTTCGACAAGAAAGTGTTCCAAATGTTATTGATACAAGTGGCTCAGATACCGAATCGCGCACCGCAATGAAAAGTTAGTTGTGCAAAGTGATAGCTCGTCAGTGACTGAACATGTATCAAAAGTGCGGGTAATGATATGATTGATAAACCACGACCAGCTAGTGCAGTAGTGAAAAAGATTTTTCCTATAACTCTGAATGTTAACGAAAGACCCAAACGGAACATTTCAAAACCGAACAAATTAAATCTTTAATATTGTACTTTTTTTTATATATTCATTTTTACATTTCTTAAATAAATAAAAATTAATGAGAATTTTTATATGATATAATACCGCCGAATTAAGGGTGGAGAAATGTAGTATATAGGTATTTGTATGGCCCTACGGTTGGCACCACTTGTGGCTAGTTGTCGCGCCCGCCGACGGTGTGCCAGTGCTACGGTGACCATACACACGATAACATGTAGCTCTCCCAGTTAGTATAATAAAGTTACTAGTTCATAGTAAACCTGAAGAGTTTTCATTTATTTTAAGATTATATTCACGATATTACAATAGCAGATACGATGAATGACTTAGTCAATATCATTTAGAAAAGGTGGCATTTCGAAACCCCATTACATGCTAGTTATTTATTGATGCATTTAAAGGCTATACACCTGAAGAAATTAAAAATAATCTGAAAAATAAAAATTGGTGATTTGGTAGTGATTCCAAGTGGAATAACTAGCCCGCTTCAACCACTTGATATTTCAGTAAATAAACTACATGTGACAAGAATATGAAGCATGGTTAATCACTGAAAACATACCTTTCATGCCATCTGGCAAGGTTAAGAAAGCACATTCATCTAAAGTTGCAAAATGGGTTTCAACTTTATGGAATAAAATATTAATGGATTTAGTGTAACGATCATTCAAGAAATGTATAACTAACATACTGGATGCTTCAGAAGATGATATTTTATGGGAAAATCCTGATAATGACTGTTCAAGTAGTGATGAATCTTCTGAGCTTTCGTTTTGTCTGTGTATAAAAGAAATAATAATCAGCAGTTATTTCATAGCCTCTCATAGCCTAGAAGGCTGGTAAACTAGTAAAAAATATAACCAGAAATAGTAACACATATAATTTCTTGACACTGTTTAGACTCAAATACAAATGAACAAAGAATTCCAAATGTTACCACATTTGGCAGAGCACTGTAGTAAACAATGAAATTGTATTTTGGGTCTACAGACCCAAGGATGACTAACAAATGTACCCATAGTGACATTTTTTGATGCAAAATGTGTAATAGTTAAAAATTATTACACAGTATAATAAGGTTATATACATAAAAGTACAATTCAAAATATGGTACCAACATTCCTAAGAACTGACATCAGTACAAATGTCCTAAGAAATATATGTTTAGATTAAATATTAATGTAATTCGTAACGAATAGCAAAAAAGGCTAACAATATATTTAAATAACGAAAACACAATTTTCATACACATCAGATACTGAGAAATAACTAAGAGAAAAGGAATATGTCAATTAAATATAAGAAGTAGACAATTTTCATTTTCTACACATGCCAAGATGTCCACAGATCAGTGGAGCTTATACACACAGTATCGAGTTGCATGACAACCAGCTTTGGCGGCATATGGAAGTTGAATGTTTGCTTATAAATTCATACAATAACAGAATGTAAAATAAAAAAGGAGAAAGTAAAATAAAAAAGGACATTATTATAACAGGATCGGAATTAAATAAATAGAATCAGTTTTAGAATAAAGTTTTTTATAAATTCACCAGAAATTAATTTCACATGAGTAAAAATTCTAGAACCTGCCAAAGGAAGTATACCAATGTCCAGTGAGGCAATGGAATTTAAGTTTTATGAAAAGGACACATTAGCTGAGGAGAGCTAACAGACACCAGAGTGGGTAGGTGTAGGCGTCAGGGCTCCTGAACAACAAGTTTAAATATCGTGATTTCAGTGAAAATGATAGTGAAATGGAAAGTGTATGTTTATTTTAGTGAATTTAAAAGTACTTAAAAGCCACCATAGAGTAAATATCTGATCAAAACGGGGTGAGATAAATCCATATCTATAATTAATCAGAGCGAACTTTGCATTTTTTAACAAACTGAAAATCAAACTAAATTTATAGCCAACAAAATTTATGCTATATTTTTTTCTACATTTTTCAGATAGTGAGTTGTGAATTTTTAACAAAGTAAATAAATATATAAGCAAAGTTTTAACATTTTCCATAACCTGAAATTAAATTTAAACTTTTCTAATTTAAGTGAATTATTTAAATATACTATTTTGATTATATTTCTATTTTATCTATCTAAATTGGATTTCAAAAATAAATCTTGAATGAGGTTCACACGATCCATCCCACCCTGATACTTGATACAATACCATAAATATATCCATGTGAATGCCCTATGAACTGTATTGATAAACTGTTAGAATTAAATAAAGGTTTTTTTTTGCTTTTATTTTTTGTGTACACGTTTAGAAGTAGGATAATCAAGTAGTACTAATTGTGTCTACAAAGTAAAATTTGTGTTATAAATATTACAGGATAATAGCTAAGGGATAAATTGAAAATTTAATTTAATTTAATTTTCATGTTGATCAACAATATATAGATAACAAACCGAATTGTCTCATATGAATTAAAAATATTTTTTGAATGAGAATTACATTTAATATAATACAGAAATTAAAACTACACATTAATAATTAATTTTTTATAAATTCACGAAATTTTTAATTTTTTTGCATGTGTTAATTGATCATAAATTTGGATATATATTTTTAAAGTTAAATAAAGGCTATATTATTATTTAGTATTATAAATGTAAATTTTTTATCTTGTTAGTTAACCCCCTCCCAAAAAACATTAATTTTCAAGAGAATTAATCACACATTCTCTTGAATAAGAAAGTGTTAAATAACATAAGTAACTGATCAGTATATTAGGCCATCCATACTTTCAGTATTATTGTAATGGTGTTAGGAAATATTATTGTTAAAACTTATATTAATTACCTGAAAACATTCTTCTACTTCATTTTCTTGATCATTATTTGGTAAAACACTGACGCCCATTTCTTGAAGTTCTAAAACGTTTGCAGGTCTCTCAATACTCCATCTACTTGAACTGTTAGTTTTACAGCGTTTCCTAAAAAAAAAAAAATAAAAAAATAAAAAAACAATTATTATGGTTTGAGTTATCATCAATCTAAACAGAAAAGAGGATAATTGCATTTTCTTTTATTATAAAGTATATAGTATTGATATTTATAGCACAGAGCTGATACACATTAGACTTTGTAAATTTGAAAGCAATTTTACTTTTTTATTCTAAAACAGTATTTTTGTTCATCTCTGAACCCTCAAGTTTGTGGGTTCAAGACACAGTTCCTCCTCCTTACTATTAACACTGATCCCTTGGTCTCATTGAAACTGGAATAAAGTACGCTATAGATGTTAAGCAAACAAAAACGCCTTGCTGCTGTAATGAATGTTAATTTCCACAAATTATTTTACGTAGCAAATTTTTTTTTGTATTTGAGAATTAAAATGATAATTTATACAGATTTTAAGTCTGACGGTAATAGTGAAATTGAATTTTCAAAAGAGAGTAAATTAAAAATGTGATTTTTTTAAGATGGCTACTATTTTCAAAACATTTTTTTTAATAACTAACTTGTCCAGGCTATTCCCAAATATAATATTGTACAAGGTTTGAATCAAAACAAAAATTGTAACCAGTATAGGGCTAACACACGACACATTATTATAATTATTTATGTGTGTTGTGTGTGTGTGTGTGTGTGTGTGTGTGTATATATATATATGTGTGTGTGTGTGTATGTGTTTGTAAGCTCGCTTGAAATGAGAACGCTGTTGTAACTAGGAAAATACAGGGATTTGTTTAGTTTTTTTAACTCCTCAATAAAAAAATAACTTGGTTTTAGAAAGACAACAATCAATTCATCTTACATTTGGTCATAATGAGAATTTTCAAACAATAATTTATAAAAACCAAACACAGTATTTATAGTCCAATCACTTAGTAAACCGAATATGAGACTACAAACAATTATTACTACTCAGCGATAGTGAAGGAAAAGGAGGGAGCTGTGGTAAGAGTAGGGATTCAACTCTCTCTCTCTCTCTCACCCATTTTCTAAGCAGATGACCTATACATAATGTCTTTAGGACAGGAAAATTTCATTTTTATTTAAGAAACATATAATTTCTATGGAGAATATGACAGGCAATTAGTGCATTTTATTTTATGGTTTGTTCATGTATTCAGTCCTGCAACATGAACAAAATGTTTGTAACAACACTCATAGTTTCATTGTTTTTTTTTCGGTGAAAAACCGTTAAGGTTATCATGAAAGTATAAATGAAAGTATAAAAAAAATTTAACAAAAATTTACTTAAATAAGAAAAAACAACAACAAACTATAATAGTAAAAATAAGTTAAACAAAAATTTAAATAACAGGTATAACTATATTACAATAACGAATACTTAAGAACTAAATAACAAAGAATAAAATTTAATAACAATTCGTAAAAGTATATATAAACATAACAGAGATAAAGTTATTTAAACAAAATAAATAAATAAATAAAATAACACAAGCAATAACAAATATATAAATTAATTTTATTAAAAAAATTCAGACGATGAAGGAAGTTTAGGACCCGGTCAACGGTCGAGGCACTATCTCCTAACATCGTCTGCAAAAGTTTCATTGTTACAAAGGTTGGTAAAGTTATTAATGAAAGTACCTATAGATTTTTCTTTGCAAATTTTTGTGGAATGACTTGGCCCAAAGAACCATCAAACCTGCTCTAACAGTTCCGTTATCCATCTAACTCTATAACTTGTCCTAGCAAGTATTCAGTAGTCATAACTTTCTATTCTTAAATTGTTGTCAGTGAATCACTGTATAATGAATACATAGTAGCCTGTGACTATGGCATAAATGACTGTATTTTCATTTTGCATTAGCATACCATATTAGCACTTAGCGTTTCATGCTACAAAACTGTGTTTTCACAAAGCAGAGCACTTTTTTAACCTGGATTCATTTTTAAGTCCTCATGTTGGCACCTTTAAAAGAAACAACTGTCAGTGAGTGATAAAATTAAACTTATCCAAGAACTAGAATGAGGGTTATCAAATTTAGATGTTTGTAAAAAAACATAGACTTCTTCATTAACAATTTTAACAGTTTGAAGAATTACAAGATATATTTATGAACAAGTTTAAAAAAAGAAATCACACATGAGTGTGGCAATTAAATAACTGGCTGGTGCTGCTTTCAGCAAACAGCAAGCACACCAAAGCAGGTTTGAACATGCCCATCCCTGTTGATGCTTCCTTCACCCTAAGCTCAAAGAGGCACCATTGTACGCCACTCAGTCTCACTCAGCGCCCCCATTGAAGTCCTTGCGCTAGTGTCTTGAAAAAATACAAAGTGTTCAGATGAAGCAATGAGTTAACCTCAAGTTCCTTGTGAAATCAGGGAAAAACTGCTACAGAAGCTGATGCTATGTTAATAAAATTGAACGAAAATGAATGTTTATCATGTTTTTGACTAATTTAAGAGGTTTAAGAAAGGATGTGAAATGGCCTAAGATGATTCATGCCCTAGACGAACCATAACATCAAAAACAGTTTACAAAATCCAGAAAATTGGTAACTGATCTGCGAAAATCAAGAAAGCTATGAAATCTCAGGAATAAACTATGATAGTGTCAGTCAGATTTTGCATGAATCACTGAACATGCGAAAGTTTGCGCAAAAATAATGCTGAATTCTTCTCACTCTAGAGCAAAAGGAATTGAGAATTAACATTTGTGCTGACCTGTTAAACAACAATGGGATAAATCGTTGTTTTTACTTTGATCTTGAAACAAAGCCCCAGTCAATGCACTGGAAAAGCCTCACTACACCATGGCAAAAAAAGAGAAAATTAGCAAATCAAAATTCAAGGAGATGATTGTTTATTATTTTTTGCCAAAATAAATGGGTTTAAACAACAAAAATTTATACATATATCTATTATTTAAAAAAGAAAAAAAATTTAAACAGCCTAACATTTTTCATGTTAAAACTATTTAATCATTAAAAATTTGAGTGTGGTTGATACTAAAAATAGTTTTCCATGTGAACAAATTATGATCTCATTTTTATACTTATTCTATCATTTTAAAAATATATGAAGTTCTTTGGATTTTTTTTGAATTTTCTAAAAGCAGCGCAAAATAGTCAAAATTTTGAGTGCCATTTTTTTTTGAAAAAAAATTACATCTTAACACCTATTGTGATGGATATCAAAGAAAAGACAACTAAAAATGCTGTAAAATACCATTCATCCTAACTCTTTATCATAATTTGGAGAGCTGAAATTCAAAAATAAATCAATCATGTGATTTTTGGGCAACTTTAAAAAATTTTAAATAATCATGTTTTAAAAACAGGTTTAACCCAACATTACTTGGAATCTATGCATATTTAGAAAACACTAGGTCATGTTTGTTGAATCAGAGAACTAATTTGTTATTCAGGAAATTAGAATATCCGACAATAGTCAAAATACTCTGAACTATAAACAAATACAAAGACTTGCCTAATATCAAAAGATTACTTTTATGAAATAGTTTATGTAAAATCTAAGGACGGCTGTGCATACGAAACCTAACTAATATGGTTTTCTGATAAAATGTAACCTTTTGATTGCAACGTAGGCTAGTGGTTGCTTGCATACCTAGCCTACGTAATGAAACATTATTGCTTCATGCATGAGTAGTACCTGTGTGATTGACCTTGATGTATTAAACCTAGCATGCTTTATGCAAAGTAAACAACAATGACATCACAATATAGTTCTGATAAAATGCTTTTTATAATGAATTTAATCTTTTCCAGGTGGATATTTGTTAATTCAATAATAAAGAACTTAATAAAATTTAAAAAAACTGTTAAAACCATTACGTTAATAAAACTAGTGAAAATTCTAAAATACTAGTTTAAGTTTCTGTTATAGTAAGTGTGTAGTAAATACTGTCTAAGTTTATATAGCTGTTTGAGGAAGAGTTTTTTTTATCAGAAATAAAACTTCTCCTATATAAAGGAAACAAATAAAATGAATATTAATTAATATTTTATCTATGAGACACTACTCATGTAGTCACAAAAAATTGCTCTTGAATTATTGAATTAAATAAAAGTGGTGATAACTCAAATTATTTAAAATCATTGGAGATTTAGTTTCAGAAAACAATAACCTATTATCTATAACATAGGCTGTAGGCTACATCTAATTATCACAATTTTCCATCTACAATGTTACTATTCAGGAAACTTATACTTAAGGTAAATTTCCTTAATCTCATAAATGAAGTAACTTAAGTTTATCTTGTGTTGATAGTTTAGAAATGGAAGCAAGTTTTATGAACTGGTCTTGACCTAACACATACTGCAATATCGAATGCCCAAGTTTATCTCTTAAGAGTATAGAACTAATTTAAAAAAACTATTGCTTCGCCCTAATTTCAAAACATGATCCAACAAATTTAGTTAGAGCAGATTATGGTTTAAAATTGTTATACTATCCATTTGTTTACTAAGTAAAACAATACATTTGGAAATTAAAAAAAAAAATATTATAATTTTGTGTTCTATTTTTAAATGACAGAAATTTGTGGGGAACAATTAAATTTGTTTTTGGTTAAAATCTTTGATAGCCTAATTAAAAGTTTGATTGTTTTGTATATTTTAAAGTAAAGAAAATGTTACTTTTTTAATTTATTTACAACTTGCTAACCTGGCAGACGTCTGAATTCATGTGTATTTTATAAAAGATTTTGTTGATTTTTAGGTTATTTTATTAATTTTTGTATATATAAAAAAATGAATTGTTGAAAAAATTGTATATATTGAAAGATTTAGAACAAACAAAGATGAAATGAACACTTTAAATGACAAAGTAAATTATTTATTGGTTCATAAATTGCTGAAACATTTTGTTCAGGTAGGCCTATAATATGCTAAGTAAACTAAAATAAATACTAAGCCATGTTGGCAGGAATTTATTTTGCAGATTTTAAAAAAATAACTTCTTGACTGTAAAAATCAAAATCTTAGAATAAAACGTATAAATGAACAAAACTAATCCAATTACTTATTAACTTCCATCACTTACCTTCTCGGATACATAGTTTTCGTAAAGAAGTTAATATGAACAGCACAAAAATGTGACTAGCTAATCCTTTTCCCTCCAGTTTTCATTTTCAATTTCTCATTCTAACTACAATCAGTGTAATCTTCATCTTCTGTGGTTCTATGATTCTATGTACAGACGATGGGACGACTGACCAGAGATAAAGTAAACAAGCATACCTAGATACTATATTGTTTTACGTTTTATTAAGTTAAGCGAGTTGCAGAAAGACATTTTTGAAATTCTATATTCTATAATTTTATTATAGTATTTTGAAAAGTGACCAATAAATGGAGTAGTGTCACTATGTAATATAGTTCGAAATACAATATTTTATTTGAAAGTCAAATTTAATTCTATTATTGCTTCAAACGTTTATTAAAATTCAATAGCGCACCACATAATTACTTTACTTGGTTTATAGTAATATAGTCTAGCCACAGTAAATGATCTGTGCGAAAATTTCTTGCACATGTAAGAGGATTCCCCTCCAGCTTCCTTCAACAGTTAAGTGACACAAAGTCTGTCAATTTGAGTCTACCAACTGTTATTATTCGGAGGTAGTGAAGGAAAAGGAGGGAGCTATAGTAACAGAATAGTCACTGTCTCAGATTGGCAGATTCTGTGTTACTGAATTATTAGAGGAAGCGTAAGGGGAATTATCCTGCATCCGCGAGAAATTCTCGCACAGGCCATTAATTAAGTGACTAGATCATAACTATTAGTATCTGTAATGTTACTTAAACAGGGTAAACATTTAAACAAATCTATTACACTACACACTAAAGTAATAACGTTATATTTTCATAAAGCCGTTAGTGGGTTCTAAATGGCTTACTTGGTAAAAATTTTAATATGACGAATCATTCAGACAGTCAAAAAATAGGCAACAACTATACCAAACTTTTCATCCTTAAACAAAAAACTTCACTTTGAAATGGAACTGAATGAAGAAATTAACATAAGTCGTTTGGGCCTCATACAAAATTCCATTTTACCGAATTAAAAACTCATGAATGGATGGTCCATGAGTTTGACCATCCCCCCCACACACACACACTCACACAAACACTTTAAACTAGAAAAAGTGAAAATATATCAAAGTCTGAAGATATTTTTTTTCTCTCAATCACCAAACTTTCTCATACTTCGTAAAATGAGAAAGTAAAAACGACACAATTAATACATAATATAACGATAAGGCAAAATTGCTTAAAAGTACTCGCGATAGTGGTTTTGTTTAAACTTATTGTAAATGATGGTGATAATAAATTCTTGTAAGAAATGAAAAACACCAATATTTTCAGTTCTTTAATTTTTGGTTTCAGAATTTAATGAATCACTGACATTAGAGATTTTTATCTTTATTTAGTAATTAAACTATGTCCGTGATCATGATCATCTGTTACGCTCATTATTCTTCTTATTAATATATCTATGCAGTGCTCTTTTTTATTGCCTAGCCAATCTTTAATCTTTAGATTCAAAATGGAGTTAGGTTATTTGTTATTATGCCAAATCTGTTGTTTGGTTTAACCGGTATTAGTGTATGAATCAATAAATCATTTTTTAGAATGATTTTAAGCTAATATTTGATGTGCTGAAAGTTTTGATCTGAAGAAATATTTTTACCTTAATTTGTTTTTTTATTTAAAATAATATGGACCTGCCAAAGCCGCCTCAAGGTTTGTGGAAATGTTGAACTATTCTATATTATTGTAAACTTATTTATATACACTTTTTAGGCTATGTTGTGTATTGTTGTTGCAGTAGGCAGAAAACAGCTTGTTCATCTATTTGGTTAGATTAGATATTCTTTCATAATTTTTTTTTTTTAATGGCGTTAAATGTTGGGCTAGTTTGAATTACTTATTTGGTTTTTTTACTATTCTGTGGACAACTCCTGACCAAGAATTTATTTTTTCTGGTATTTATGCATTGTAGGTTCGTTTTTCAAACTGTAATTTTTGAATATTTTGTTATTACATACTTTATCCATTTAACACATTCCCCGCAGAAAATATTTTTCTCAAAGATTATATACAATGTTAGGCTGTTTTTTATTGAACCAAATTGTGACATCATTACTATTTACACTGAATGGAATGTAAGTTATTAGATTTCCTACACCAACTTAGTACTCATGGACATTGTCATTTATTGTATCAACTTATTGCTTGTGCACGTTATCACAGTCTAATAGGCATTACTTAATATGTGTTTCTTTGTTCGTTCTTGTAGTAAAAACATTGTTAAAATGTCACACATTTAATTAAGTAGCTTTTTTACCCAACACCTATGTCAGATCTTCACCCAAAACTGTGTCAGGTATGTCCTTCAATATTTTTTTTTAATTGTTTTAGCAATAAAAAACATGTAACCTACTTTAATACAGTAGTGGCTTTCAAGTTATTTATTTTCGGTTTTTATGGTACTTCCTGTACTTTCCGCACTTTTATATTTTGATAATTGTAACATATTCAAATTGGCGGTATTTATGCAGTGTACGTTGTTTTTTCACATAGTGATTTTTGAATATTTTTTTGTTTTATTTTATACCTTATTATTTAATTAATACATTCATTCGCAGAAAATAATTTTTTTAAACATATTGATTTGTTGCCCTTTTTTATGGAACTATTTTGTGACATCATTGCTGTTTGCATTGCATTGAATGTACTGAATTTCATACACGGATTTACTGGTCATGTGTGTTATTATTAACTACATTTATTTACTGTGCATGCGTGACTGATACTAAATGTTAAGGCTCATTGCTTTTTTCATTGGATCATTCTTGTATTGAAAACATTGTTAAAATGGCATCTGTTATTTGTGAACTTTGTAATTTGCCTCTTTTTGTGTTAAGTTCACCACCCAACAACCTTGTCTGTTAGGTATTAGTATTTTTTTTAAAATAAAAGGTTTTTTTTTATCATTGTAGTGATCAAAAATATGTTTCCTATAATTAAATATAATTTAATTAATAGGTTTTTTTACCCAACAACCATGAAAGTTAGGTATTGAATTTCTTTTTTTAAAAATAAGTTTTTTATGATTAACTGTGTCAGTTAGGTCATTGAATATTATAGTGTTTTAGAGAAAAAATTACTGAAAAATCGAAAACAATTTATACTGCCTATTAACCTAAATTTATTATTATAAGTTATGATTTTAAGCCTTTAGCCAACTACTAAGCCATGCTTAGTATGCTAATAACCTAATTGTCATTACAAGGTTAGAAAGTGTGCAGAATACTAATTATATGAAAAACTGTTAGTTAGGTTTTTAACACACAACCATGTTAAGTTTTTACCCAATTACTGTGTTAGTTTGGTTCTTAAATCTTTTTTGATATATAATATTGTTTTGTTATTAATAATAAACAGTATATCTATATATAGAACATCACTACATTAAGATTTATAACTGTGTCAGGTTTTCCATCCAATAACCATGTCAATTAAGTTTTACACCAAACAGTCCAGTTAGGTTCTTAAACCTTTAAAAAAAATCATTTTTGTGATGAAAAACATGTTATCTACTTTCATGTGCTAATCATTTGAAGATTATGTTTATCAATTTTTTCTATCTGCCTATTGTTTCCACACTTTCATGTTTTGCATTATTAATAGTGGCCATATAATAAGGCATTTTTGTGCAAAAATTCCCGAAATTGACATGTGGCCCAAAAGTTTAATTTTACTTGTATAATTTCCTAGTTTTCTGAGTAACAGTTTTGTTATCTGATCCAACTAACAGGATCAATTATTTTTTGTTCTGATTACTTACTTTATTTTTAAATTAAGTATATTATTAAAAGGAAGGTTAGATTTCGTATAAGTTATGATTTTATTAATTTTTAATGGAACTACTTAGTGAAATCATTGCTGTCTATATTGCATAGAGTGTGTAGTATATGGCAAAGTCAGTTGTGGTAGTTAATCCACGTTATCACATTGTCAGTACATTTTTAGTTCTCATAGTGAAAATTTGGTGCATGTCTATGTATGGGTCCACTGTTATTGGCTTTTTACTAATAACTTTCATATATTGGTAATTAAGGTAATTTTTCTATGATCTTTTGGTTTTTCAGTTTTTTATACTTTGATTAGGCCTCGCCTATTACTGATTGACCATAAATAAGGTATTTCCATGAAAAAAAAACATTAGTAACTTTGACACAATAGTAATAGTTAGGTTATGGAAGTAATTTAAATAATTGTTTTCTGATCTTCTGGTAATTTCTTCACTTGTACATTTTTGATTATTACCTATGGGCATGAAATAAAGTGTTTGAAAAAAAACGAAAAAATAGTGGTGATGTTTGATTAATGCATGTTTACCGAAAGTATTTCTTTCTTAAGAAAACATGTAATTTTTTATTTAAAAAAATGCAAACCTAACCGTATATTGTTTTTGTTAGTTGTAAATCTAATTATAGGTTTTATTATAAGTTTAATGTAACTACTGTATTGCCTGCTTAAGAAATAATATGGGAAGTAGTATTTCCATGTAAGAGATAAACATGGACACTAGTGTTTGCTTAGTCAAGTTCCCTTTGTAATATGATTGATTTTTGTATATTCATTTGTAATAAAAACATTAACAAGAAGAAAAATAACCTTGCATTTTCATTGACATTGTTATCTTTATCAAATCTCTTTCAAAACTTCTTACAAGAGTATGATGGCTGTAATGTAGTGTGATATTGAGTGTGTACATAATGATTGAGTTTGGAAAAAAACTGTTCTTTCTAGTTGCTAACTTGAAGGCAAGAAAAGTGGAATTACAAAAAAAGTTAAATTCTTTTTTAAGAATACTTGTAAGAATACTTTTTTAAGTTTTTTTGATAAGTGTAAAACAAAAAACTTGAAAAATGTAACCACTCCATAATATACAGGCCTATATAAATATCTAAGCCAGGATGATATAAAACCATACCTTCTTCCCTGGAAAGTATATATTTTTCTGAAAAGAAGAGTGTGTGTTTTTAAGGTAGAGGCCTATTAGTCCAGATTAGCATGACCACCAGTATCCGAGAATTTGATTTTTTTTCTTGATGATATATGTTTTACTGTGATGATATAAGATGCATACAGTGAACCATCTTTTGTATGTCTGAGTCGAAAAACTCCCCCGCCGCGCCGCGAAGGTAGCTTAAAACGTTTTCTTTCAGCTCCTCTCTGGTACTGAAATGCGTTCCACCTACACGTATTTATTCAAATTAGGGAAGAGGTGGTAGTCACTTGGGGCTAAGTTCAGGCTGTAGGGCGTATGTGTGACAGTATCCCATCCAAATTGGTTGATGAGATCGGTTGTTACACGGGTGGTGTGCGGACGAGCTTTGTCTTGATGGAAACAAAGTCCCTTCGTGAGCAAATCTCTCCTCTTGTTTTTAATCACGTGGCGAAGGTTCTTTAACGTCTCACAGTAACGATCAGCATTGATTGTTGTGCCGGTATTCATGAATTCGCACACCAAAATGCCTTTCTGTCCCAAAACATGCTCGCCATGACTTTGCCGGCAGACATTGTTTGTTTGAACTTCTGCGGCTTCGGCAACTCTGGATGTTTCCAATGATGTGATTGTTCTTTCGTTTCCGGTATCGTATAATGTACCCAGGTCTCGTTCTCAGTGACAATGAAGTCCAAGAATTTCTTACAATAGGTTTCGTAGGCCTGAAGAAATTTGCGGGCCGCATCAATCCGTTGCCATTTGTTGTCTGCTTGGGACCCATTTTGCACAAACCTTGCTATACCCTAAATGGTCTGTCAAAATTTTATCAGTACAAGTCTTGCTGATATCAGGGATTATATCGGAGAGTTCCCAAACAGTCATCCTTCGATCGTTCAGCATTGCTTCTTTCATTTTCACAATCGTTTCGTCCAAAACAGATGGCCATCCGGAACGTTGTTTATCATGAACGTCCGTCTTTGAATTCTCTGCACCATTTGCACATGTGTTGTATGCTCATACATTTTTCTCCATAGACTTCACACAGTTGGATATGAATGTCCACCGATGCAATGTATTTTGAATACAAAAAACGAATCACAGAACGTAATTCGCACCTGGTGGGAGACATAAGAGGCAATTCCATTATTAACAGCTACCAAGCCAAGACTGAGAGTCGCAGACCGCTCGCGGAATGGGGATTGGGAGTGGAGGAACCAAGCTGTAAGCCAAGGTCACCGGATCCCGTGTAACAATGTTCGCAGCGACTATAGCACCTTGGAAACCCTACTTTACGGACAACCCTTGTATATTAACAAAATGGGTTATATAGGCTCTAAAAGCCACTACTAGTCAAACAAAAGAGCCAAAACCATTGAGTGTTGCCTTATTAAATCTTAGATCCTTCTGCTATTGACCATAATTTTAGATTTATAGTATAAACTCCGATTCTGTATTTGCTCAGTAATATGCAACATTGTTATGAGTAACAGAAACAGATCTCTAGATTTCAGTATAACAATGACACTCAAATGGTACACAAAATTAAAAAGTTGTTACTGCATACTTCAGAAGTACCAACTTGAAATTAATTTTATACCATTAAGAAATACTGCACACCTACTAAAGTGAACCACAGTGGGTTGAACTGATGGAAAATGAAAAAATGTGTTTTATATATGATAAATTAAAGTATAATTATACAAGTATCGTTTTTATTTTATTTTTTTTTTAAGAAAACTATCAGAAGTTAGTTTTTAGTAGGGCCTACTCTTCTTTATTAATAAGAATATGGTTTAAAAAATTAATAGTTAAAAATGGTTAAAAAAATGTGGACTAAAGACTATCCTTCAAAATCAACAAATATTGTTAATCCTTAGAATAATATGTAGAATTATCCACAAAGTAATGTTTTATCATGGCGTCGACAGGAGCTTGGCTTGTGCAGTCAGAAGCTTTTTTCAGTCTCTATGCATCTACCTATGACAATTTAGTTATTGTTGCTTTTATTGTATTCATAATAAGGTTTTAAAATGTGTGTTACAATTAAAAACCCTGTCTGTTTTCAAGTCTCATTTGTCATATGATTTTCCTTCCAAGAAACACTGATAGTTGACATCTATTAGCAACTGTAAGAGATATATCATGCAGATGTAATAATTGAAACTGGTGAGGAGTTTGTGTATAATGTTTAATGTTAGTAACATGAATGTTCACAGAGAAGACCCAATTTTTTCAACCAAGAATTGTAACCTTGATTACACATTGACAGCTGGTTAGCAACAATCTATCAAGAAGTTTTTTGCATCTCACTGTATAACTGGCTGCCAGTCTCTTTGTTATTTCTGAAGGAACTAGATCAGGTCCTGAGGCCTTGTTACCTCTCACCTTGCATTCTGCATATTTAATCTTTTCGGATGTTAACAAAACCACATCCTTTGTTTCTATTTCTGGGTATATCCACACTGTGTTATCATTGTAAATTGATTTAATGTGATTTTAGGTGCCTTTCCATTACCTATAAAACTACCTGCTGACATCTTGAGTTTATCACAAACTGTTTTGATGGCATTCCCACGTATCATTTTCCAGATAATGGCATAATATTTTACTTGCATATTTCTTAGACTTGTATATAAACCAGCTAAAATTTTTTTAGCTGCCTAACTTCTTCCTGTGGTTTGATTTCCTTCCGCAGAAACAGATCTATCATAACTTCACTTCCGGCAAATATTGATTGAAATCTTCTTTGTTAATTGCATTTTAACAAGTGCGCTAATTTGGTTTTTTAATTTAACACTGCACCATACTCGTAAACTTTTGCCTTTTTATAACCTTCTTTTAACAAATTACCTTTGAAATAAGGTAATTGTTTCATTGAGAGAATGGCCTAATGGATACTCCAGTGGTAATAAAGTACAAACAGCTGTACCATTGTCTACATTACCGACATTGGTCATTTGTAATGTTTTCCAAATTTTAAACCAAATATCTAGATAGTGTCATGTACACAAATAGTTCTAAAGATGGGGTTTCCCCATTCCCTCATTATTCTTATTTTTTTTATTTACATTGGTATATGTGGAATTTAACATAAGTAATGATTTAATATCTTAAGGAATTGATATTAAAATGTAAGGTTTTTTAAAAAAAAGGCTCAAACAAGTTAATTGTGTAGTCTGTGTATGCAAAATAAGCCTTGTTATGTGAATTCAATGTATATGCTTGATACGGTATTAAAATTGTGTACAACTTTTTCGTTTGTTTACAGACATTGAACTCCGAAACATAATCGATAAACTAGCACAGTTTGTGGCAAGAAATGGTCCTGAATTCGAACAAATGACAAAGAATAAACAAAAAGGAAATCCTAAATTTGGTTTTTTATTTGGAGGAGAATATTTTAATTACTATCAGTACAAAGTCACAACCGAGCAAGCAAGTAAGTAATATACAAAGAAATAAATGGTACATCATACTTACTTTCACACAAATTTATATACATGTAGAATAAATATTTTTTGCGATTGAAATGTGATTAGGGGTTTAATGGACGGTAATTTTTTTACCAATCATAATGTAAGAATTTGATATGAAATTGTTTGGTACCTTTTAATGCTGCAGCCAGTACCCATTCTACTAATTTACCCCGCATGAGGGGGGGTGTAGATTAGCTGCATCTATTGAGAGGATTTAGACATCCCTCGCGGTACCCTAGTCTAACACACACACTTACAATACTACACTTATGACTTTAACACTTCACACTCACACTTACATTTAGGGAAGTGATAATAGCCTCAATGTGCTGTTCGTCTAAAAATAAAAAAAAATTTAAAAGAAGCCTTTCCTTATTTCACACATTTGGCAATTTATTGTCAGGTTCACTCTTTAATTATTGTTTGCCATTTTATTATATATAGTGTCATTGCTCCCTCAGTTTTACTTTAGTGTACTATATAATTGTCTCTCTGCGGCTACACTAAATGAGTTCTGCATTTTCTTTTAGATTAGTGTTTTCTTTTTCCTTTTTATTGCTTTGTTATTGTATAGGCCTACTGTAATTTGTATTGTTAGTGTTTTTCTATAGTGAACTATAAATGGAAAGGGAAAAAGGACTGTGTTTTCTCTTGAAATAAATTAAAACACAATAAAACAGTTAGATAATGATGAGTCGTGTAGAGAAGTGGCTGTTAATTTAGGAGTTAATGAAGTGACATGGGGATTGGAAACGTAACAGGAAAGAAATTAAAATATGAGTGAATCAGAGTATGAGTAGAAGGAGTGGTTGACATGAAAAACTATGAAGGGGATTATGAGCAAATGTTTATAACTCTCCGCTCAATCTACAATATACAGTCTGCGACCTAAAGTTATTGCTCAAAAATATCATACAGTGATGATCAGAAACCAGATTATTAGATAATCTATAATAATTATAGGCAAACATAATTCTCATCATCACAAAAAAAAAAAACTGGGCAATCTATTTTATTGAGGAAAAATTGAATTGTCTGGAATTAGAAATCAGATATCTGAGGAATTGACTAAAGTGCATCAGTGTTCATATGCAAACGGAACAACTAGAGCCAAAAAGAGGAAGAAACCTATAACAACATTGCGGGAGGAATGCACTGACTACAGTATAGGATTATGGATACAGTTAAAATTGTTTTCTTTTTTTTTGAAAAAAAGAATTTAATTATAACATTTTGTTATTTTTGATTTTATTTTTATAGATATTTTGTAAATAAAATTTTATTATATTTATATTTTTTAAATTCTGGAGCTATTTAAAATTTGTTTTACTTTTTTCATACTAAACAGTTATATTTCAGTTTTAACTGTTATTGTTTATATTTTTTATTTTTCATAAGTCTTGAAGAAATTTTATAAAATTTTGTAATTTTTATAAAAAACTATTGATATTGTAAAGTTTGAATTTTTAAAATGTGTATTACATTAAAAATTTTCTGGTTACAGTACTCACTTGTACAATACTTAGTTATACTTGCATATGCCATACATCTCAAAGTATCAACTGCAATCAGGTGTTGCTGAACTGTATAGTGAATGCTAATATTATTGAGGAGTAGTATTAGAGAATACTGCTTCTACAATGAAGTGTTACTGTTGTACAGAAAGTTTAGAACCAAACGTAACACACTGGCCATAATTTTAAGCCAAACAACTGTGTGAAAAATATTATTGTATTCACGTCAATACTTTCTAAACTAGAGACTAATGAAACAAGTTTGAAAGAAGATCCTGGCGCGGGTTCTAAATTTAAGTAAATATTTATTTTATTAATGTTATGGTCAGGTTTAATCAACATTGCACTCACAAAACATATTATTTGCACAGTGTAATGTTCGAATTAAAATTATGTATTTATATTAAAAAAAAATATTAATAAATTACAAGAAAGTAAAACAGACTTTTAAAAATATTCTATTAAATTGAACACCATAATTTTGTACTTTCATTTATTATATTACAATTGGTGTTTTATTTTTTAGTTCTGAAACAGAAAAATGTTTCAAATCTGAATGTTGGATCCGGGCCTCCTTCGTTGAATCCGTTGCTATTACAAGCATCAGGTGTTTTAAATGTAGGTGGTGGAGCGCCATCACAACTCAACATGGGAGGTAAAATTGTAACAGCTATAGTAGGCACAGAGTTTTCATTTTGAATGTACTTAGTTTTCTGAACATCAATTTTTTTTTAAATACCATCATGTTTGTAGATTTATTAGTATTATCTTAACAGTTTATTCCTCACAGCGCTAATGGTTTCCAAATGTTTGTGTGGTGAATGTTAAATAGAAACTGTATGAAGATGTCAGTTAATTTAAATAAAGTGATCATATTTTAAAAACTGCAAAGAACCGCAGACTCATGA
Source organism: Callitettix versicolor (assembly GCA_022606455.1). Taxonomy (NCBI): domain Eukaryota; kingdom Metazoa; phylum Arthropoda; class Insecta; order Hemiptera; family Cercopidae; genus Callitettix; species Callitettix versicolor. The sequence continues at coordinate 53,703,142 of CM040183.1, forward strand.
TAGTTCAGACATTAGATAGTGTTAAACATTTCTCAAGGATAATGGAAGAAATGTAGTAAAAATCTCAAGCAAGGATAAGAGAGTGGAAGTAGAGGATTACAGTATTGAAGATGAGCGTAAAATGTTTTTTAAATACATAAAAGTGATATTACTTGTTAAATGTCAGTGTTATTGTTATAACTTTGCACTGAACTTAGAATATTATGGTACATTTTTTAATTAAATGTGATCGTTTATTTGCATGTTATTTTGTGTTAAACACGACATTGAAACATATATTATTCATGTTATTTTTATTGTTGATTTTTCTGAGACATTTTGTTCACACACCGTATTGAGCGTGAGCTGTATGAGTGAAATAATACTTGGCATTTTTATTTAAATGTTAATCAAACCAAGGACCATTACTTTAAATCACAATGAAATGTTAAGTCCAGTATGAAATATTGATTACATAATGAAATAGTTTGCACTGGCACTCATTAGTTCTACTATGATCCTCACCAGGCTGGTTGATGCAATGTCTTACCTCATCGTAAATGGCTTGCCTTGTCTTGTCCTTTTCATTCCCCTGTACTTGCATTAGATGTTCTGTTTACTGGGTGTCTAGCTAACATTGTGTTTTACCCTGCACTGTAGTTGAATTAATGACATTTAAATGTGCACACTGTGCATGTACTTTAATTATCACTCAAAGCACAAAAGCAGTAATACATAGTTCAAATAAATTTTGAACTGTGTATTATTAAGTTTGAAATTGAACTAGATATTAAGTTGATTAAACTTAACATCCAACAGGATAAAATTTTTGTAACAGTAATAATGTAATATCAATTTCGACTAGAAATTTTATACATTCTAACAGTATAAACTGGTTTTCATTTTATTCACATCAATTCAAGTAAATAATAATCAAGTTTCCTTTTTCCGGCGAAAAACCATTAAGGTTATCATCGCCGAAATAATCAAGTAATAAGTAAGAGTAAACCACAATTAAATCAGGCTAATTAGAAAAATCTGTTTCTGATACCATTTGAAAAGTCCTTTCATTAGGCAACAAAGGTATTAGATGGTAAAAAATCATTATGCCAAATGTCATTTAACTACCTCTGCAGTAATAGTAAAGCTATTAGTCTAGTTAGGCCAAAGTAGTATGGCTAAATTTACTGAAATACAATTAGTGCACTGAGATATTGCAAGATTGTTTGTGCAGGCAGTCTGTGATTCCTTCTATAATTTGTACTATTACAGATTAAATAATTATAGTTGAATTAAGTTGCATTCTTTGTGTACACATATTTATGTTCTCAAAAGTAATAATGCATTTATAATTTCTTAATTAGTGGATTTTAAACTTGTTAATAATAGATTTATTTTAAAATGGATGTGGTTACTAAGTCTGTGGCCTGGTATGTTTTAAAATTTATAAAAACTGGAAAATTTCTATTACTTTGAACCCATAAATGTTCCATATTAGACATTTTCATGTGATACTGAAAAACAAAAAACTCATACTGTTACATTTGTTTCAAATAATATCTCTTCTTCCTATACTCTCATATCAGCTTTTATATTTTATTAACTGTCTACCTAGCTTCCCTACAGTATTTTTCAGGGATTAAAAATTACAGCAGCAAGTTTTTTTAAAAAAAAAAAAAAATTATATAATAATTTGAATTTATTTTTGCTGTTAGTATTTTATGGAGAAATTATGTCCCTTGCCTACATTTTATAAAGGCAGAATGTAATTAAATCCAATTATCAGAAGAGAGATCTTGCCTATTTGTTTAATCCAAACCACTCACTAAACACAGTAGTTGAAGTTTTTACCGAAAGAGGTATGGTTGTGAAATCACTTTTTAAACACTCCTGGTACTAATAGGAACAAACTGAAATTTTCAGCAAAACTGGTTCAGTAGTTTTTGTGTCTATAATTGTCTAAATTATATCACAAATACAAAATTATGTCATGACTGCTGTTAGATTCATTGTCAAATTTTCAATGGTTTTTGAAATTTTAAAATGCTTATTATATTAAAATGCTGATTACGACGGTGAAGTCGGATTTTCAAAAAATTGTAATAGAATTAATAATTTTATTATAAGATTTAAAATGATTGCCGATTTGAAACTTTTGAACAGATTTTGCTGGGTAACAAACTTGTCCAGTTTTTTTTTTTTTTTTTTCGGCGAAAAACCGTTCAGGTTATCATCGCCGTTCAAACTTGTCCAGGCTATTACCAAATCAGTTTTTGTTACAAGTTTGAATTAAATCAGAGCAAAATATTAAATGTTTGAAAATATTTAAATGTAATAAAAATATTATCGAATATTAACACATTTATATATATATAGTTTACAATTTTTAACAACCACTCAAGTCTGGGATGTGGGTCTTAAGCCATGATGGCTGCTCAGGTAGCTCATTTTCAAATGAATTTATAATGTCTTATCTTGTAATTGTATTTTCATTAACATAGTTGTTAAAGTTGTGTTTGCTTATATGATTATATGTCTAGGTTCTCCACTAAACCTTGCTGCAGCTGCAGTGACAGCAGCGCAGTGGCTAGCAGCTGCCCAGCAACAGAACCAAGTACAAAATTCTAACTCTGGCGCAGTAGACACTTTGATAGCTCAGCAGAACACTTTGCAGGAACAAATTCGGGAGAGCGAGCAAAATTTAAATGCCCAACATGCAGTAAGCACTATAATTATTATTAATCATGATACTGTATCAGTTAGTTTGATAATGTAAAACTTTTCTCTCAACCATTTCATTGACAAAGTCTGAATTTTATCAGCTAAAATAAATATAAAATACTTGTGACACACAAAATGTCTTAGTGATATTTGAAATTGAATTTCCACGAAGTAAAGCAACAAAATTTAATGACATCACAAACAGTAATTTTAAAAAAGATTTTCAAAAAAGTGTAAAATAAAATAATTATGAATTAAAAAAAATATTAAATAACTGCTATTTTGAAATTGTTGAACAAATTTGGTGGCTAAGAAACATATACAAACTGAATTACCATCCTAGTTACTGGCAAGAGGGTTAACAGCATTTCAATTTAGCCTCAACAATAAGTAGAAAGTAAAGTTAGCATGTGTGACGGTTGTTGCTCTGGATCATTTGTGATAGGTTGTTTGGTTACTTATTAAAAACATAACACTTATGTAAGGCACATTAGGAAAGCAGGCATATGCAAAACTGACAAAGGACACACTTTGAATAACAGGCTGAAACATAACACTACAGACTTGTCAGTTTGTAAGTCATTATCAAACGTCTTATTAAAAAATCTTGTTAAATTAAAGATATGTGTGTTTTTTAAACATGGTTCATACTAAAGCTGAATAAACTTTTAGTCGTATAGTTACAGTAGTGTGATAAAGGAGTTTCTTTATAAAGTAGGTAAAAAAATTTCCAAATGTACTGAAATTAATAATTTGTATTTATTATTCATAGAAATGACATTAGGCAACAACTTAGAAATAAAATTTACTCAAATTAAAAACATTATTTTTGGATTGAAAACATTTTTTTTCTTAAATCAAGATTATATTGAAAGTCCCACTTTACATTCACAACACTCAAATGTATTTTTTTGAACTTTTTTGTGTGTTTACATATAAAAACGTCTTTTTTTTGTATTCTCCCTTTCTTTCTCCTGGGTACCTGGGTTTGTCACGTTTTGCACAGAAAGTGCTGCGATATTAGACACAGTGAGTGTTGCTTGGCACTATTTTATACTGACAAGGGCAGTTGCATAATCCCTTTATCTTCTTTTAGTGATATGTACTGCAAAACTAAGATTTGCCTAATCAGCTGTAACCTAAAACATAAGTAGTGTTTTTGTGCAAAGAAAGCAAAACATTGTGTAAATATTGCCATTTGATTCATGCTGTCTAATTGTCAAAACATGCCTACTGTAGACTTAACCTTCTCAGAACTGAACACTTTGCTAATCATATATTTCTGCCACAATAACATTTCCAAGATAATATCAAAAATAATGTTCTAATGTATTAAATAAAAAGAGTGTTTGTCTTATTGTAGTACTTTATTTTGTAGGCCTATTATTATTTCTAAACCCCATTTAAACATATTACTATACCATTAACACTGTTAATAAGCCACATTTATGTTTGTGTTTGATAATCTGAACAGAATGGTGATGCGAACAATCTCTGGTCCCACTTAGTTTGGATTATCAAGGTTCCACTGTATGTTTAACACTTTCAGTGCCATAAACTTTTTTACATGGACAAAAATTTAGTATTTTTTTACTGTTGGATATAATTTATGCTAAATGAACTTATTTTAGAAAATTATATTTTTAAGTGGACACACACACACACACACACACACAGTGTATAGTAAAAAAAATGTAGCAAAACTCTTTGATCAGCTATGCAACTCATACAGAATTCACGTGTCCCTGTCAGCTTCCATCCAAACCATTTATTCCTCTCCCTTTGCTATAAACAGGCAAACTGTGTGAGAGTTGCACAGAAAAATCAACGGTTCGAATCCGCTTAAACATTTTACTGGGCAGGTACAATTCTTTAGATTGCTCAGCCATTTGACCAGTCTGAAATTGTTTCATTTAACAAATATTGTAAGTTGTTGGTTATTGTATTATTATTGTTTGGTTATGTTAAGAAACTTATTGTTTTCTGTTTGATATTTTCAAATTTATTTTTGAAAAAAACTGTCAAAGCTAAAGAGTGTTGGTTTACATAAAATAGACATCCGGTAAAACTGGACATTGGCACTGAAAGGGTTAAAAATTTGTTTAATGTAATTTTTGTACTTTGAACTGATCCAAGTCCTATCTGGTTTTAAATAGCTGGGGTTTTTGTATATAATAACTGTTGATGACTTCATCCTTTCACATGAATATTAGTATGCCCCTGTAGTAACAGATGTATTTAATGATAATGCTTTGCCTTCCTAATGATTGTTTTGATCTCAGGTGTTAATGCAGCAACAACAGAGTGCTATCGAAGACATTATCACAAAATCTCAGATGGAGAAGATGACATCAGATGCTTCTGAATGTAATCTTAGTTTTTCTGAACTTGACTCTGTTTTGCAACCAATCATAGATTCTTGTACCAAAGATTCCATATCAAGTGGGAAAGCATGGATCCTCCAACGTGCTACAAATGACAAAAGTAACCGAGTCATAGCTCAGTACCTGCTCAACAAGTAGGTATCATCAGTAATACTTAAACTGATTTAACAATTTACTATAAACAATATTGAAATTATTTATGTTAAATGAATTTGTATAAATTTAGTCATGATGTTGATGATATGATATTATGAATTCAGTTACTTAAGTTTAAAAACTTTCAGTAAAAAAACTATTTATAGTTAAAAATAGATACTAACAAGAGAATGTAAAAGCATGAAATGACCGACTAGAGTTAAGTAAAATGCAAACCCAAAACCCTTTAATCAGTATAAAGAGCAATAATAATGTACTGCTGAGGTAGGTTTTTTATGTAAATGTTTTATTTTTATATAAATGTAATATTAAAAGAAAACAAAAATTAATAAATATTTTAAAAGGATTTAGCGGTTATTTATAAAAAAGAAAAAATGTTTGCAAATAATGAAAATAATTAAAAACTAATTTTTTCATTATAATAAAACTAGGTTATAACATAAGTTAGTCCTACTAATAAAAGTTACACTATGTATGTTTTAGCTACCTAACTCTTGTGATAAAGTAGTCAATAACAAATCAGGAGAAATACTATGGTCTGGAGGGATGCCTTCAGAGTATGGAATCAAGAATACCATAGTCGAATATGAAATGATTACACCATAAAAACTTAGTACTTTAAAGCTTAATCTAGCTTTCTCAAGAAGTGAATTTGCACTTAAATACATACATTACTATAAATGTAGACCTTTTCAAAACTTTTAATAATTTTAATAAATATCTACAATATTATTATCACATGGATTATAATTTACAGTTAACATATAAAAATGCATTTATCTGTTCAAAATAATGTTTTGTAACAGTAGATTGACTAAGTCCTTAGACCAGTAGATTTTGAAAGTTTGACTGTTTTTAAATGGCTTTAAAAGTTAATATATTTCTATAGCTCCAAATTAGAGAAAGTGTAATTAACTTATTGTACCACAATCAACTCTGTAAAATATTGTGAATGTACTTTGCTGATGCTGATCTGGTAGACAAGATCAAGTGGACACCTTGACCACAGTTTATTTACAATAGTTTTGTTACACAGTACTGTTACTTTTAACAAAGTTGATTGTTTATAGAAGGATGACAGATTAGAGGTGTCCTGTTACATCCAAGTTCAATTGATATTTTTACTAGCTCAGTTCCCATAAGAAGAGTTTACAAGCAGTATTAATTAGCCGTTGTAGTCTAACATGTGCGAGGTGCAAGAAGGGAACAGTGTGGTTGTTAGCATTATTGGAGTGAAATAGCAACACTAGCAGAAAGCAAATGAAGAGTTTTGCAGTACTCTTAATTGTTTTACTGATAGGGAACAGTTAGAATTAGCAGTAGATATGGCATAGTGTTCTTACCTGAAATACACAGTCATGAAACAACACACAGATTGAACTGCCCAGAGAACTACAAAACGAGGTGTTCACTAGTAAGTTTCGAGTACAAGTGCAAGTTTTTCTGCAGGGCGGAAAAGAAGCTGTTGGCTGGTATGTTCCCATTGGCCAGCCCAAATTGAGGATTTTGGTTAGCACAAAGACAAAGCCAATTTAAACGTGTAGACGAATGCTCTATCTATGGTGATGGAGGACTTGTAATTTCACTATTTACACAAAGACAAATATTAGAATTTCAATCTGACTTTAATTTTTTTTGAGTTTTTCTGTATGTATTGCCACAAGAGTTTGTCCTGTAAAAGTGTGGTTGCTATCACCATTCTCCTGGATCTGACCTTATTTCAATGGCCTGTGTTTCAGTTCAACTGAGATTTGATGTAAAACATTGGGTATGGATTTGAAAAATTCTGGATTTCATTTGTCTTTATTTTTAATGTAATATATTATGGTAACAAGACTGAAGAAAGTATTTTATATTAAAACCACTTTGTGTCATGTTTTCCATCAGTAAAAGTATTCTTCTGATAGTCCAACTATTCTGACCACACAACTTATGAGTTAAACTTTATCATGTATCTTTCGTTTATTATTTTTGTAATAATTATATAGAAAAATATGATTATAAAATATGTTTGTTGTATGTTTACAATTAACATAACTTTATGGAGTTAAACTTCATCATGTATCTTTTTTTATTATTTTTGTAATAATTATGTAGAAAAATATGACTACATATATTTTTGTTATATGTTTATAATTAACATATCTTGAGAGTTAAACTTCATCATGTATCTTTTTTTATTATTTTTCTAATAATTATGTTGAAAAATATGACTATGTATATTTTTGCCTTGTATTTATAATTAACATATCTTGGCCTGTATATGTAAATAATAGTCTCCAATTTCAATTACTATGACTTTCAGGCTGTTGGAGGACAATAGAACATTCAACCACAAATTACACATAATTTACTTAGTCAATGATATTCTACATCATTGGTAAGTGTTTATTCCTTGTAATCTCGTGTAAATTTGCTTGTACGTCTGTGTGCTGCAATAATATTTTTTGCTATATATAATAGTTTAACAGTTTTTATTGGGTTCAAGATACCTAAAAATAAATATCATGTTTTAATTATTAGTAATATTCATTATGTTATGAGACAGTAAAATGGAATGGAAAAATTATGTATCATTAATTTTTAATTGGCTACTTAGAAACATTTTTCTATAGTGCATAATCATGAAATATCACTATACGTATTTTCAGTGCAAGAAAAAATGCAGAAGACTTAAAGAAAGCTTTGGAGGCTGTAGTGGTACCGATGTTTTGCAGCACTGCAATGAATGTTACTGATGAACAGATGGCCAAGTTAAACAAGGTAATACATATTCGTATTATAGTTATAACAAACTTATTGTTATTATTTATAGATGTAGGGTTACAACAATGATTTTAATGAAGAATATCTATTTAGGCTTAAAGTAAAGTACAGACAACAGAAAATTTATGGTATGGTAGTAATACTGATTTCCTTGCAATCATAACTTTGTGTTATTAGTGCTTATTAGTCGATATAACTTTTAAAATTTCAGTTCATGTGCTATTTGCAAAAAATCTACAATGGTGACAATTTAAGAGGATTGTGAGGACAAAATAATCCATCCATTATAATTAAAAACACACACACACACACACACACACACACACACACACACACACACACACACACACACACACACACACATACACACACACACACACCGCACGCACACACACACACACACACAAATTCATATTTATTCTATTACTTCATTCTTGTTCATAACACAATATTCATTAATTAATGGAATATTTGTATATTACCACACTTATTATACTTTACTCTGAATTTACTCTTAGCTTGTGGGTTTACTTAGCTAATTCTTTGCATCTGTAGTGTTTCACATAATGTTTCTTCTGACAAAACTTGTGCACATGGGATTACTGTGTATTTTTCAGGTATTGTAAAGCATATTTTACCAAATCTGTAAATAAATGACAATATCACAACCTTAGTTTACATTGTGTGATACTATTCAAGACATTATAGTGTTGCCTGTATAACTATTCCACAAAATAACATTTCACTATGCTAGGAGAGTAAATCTCAAAACTTATTAAATATTTAACAATTATGTTTTTTAAACTTTGGTGTGTGTGTTTTAAGTAGGGGTCTGCGAGCCGAATTTTTAGAGTTCGGGTCGGTCTGGATTAGATATTTTTCTGCGCTCAGGCTTTTTGGGTTGGGTTGGACTAAATGGTTAAATGGGGAACCCATCACATTTCATATTTAATCCTTTGACCACCACTAGTCGATATAATTGGCTTTTAAACGTTGTTTGAATACCGCCACGGGCCGATTATATTGGCACACAAAAGTTGTGTTAATATTGTCATGTGCCGATGTGATACAGGCTGTGTTAATCTAACTGAATACCGCCACAGACCGATTATATTGGCGCGCAAAATTTGTGTGAATACCGCCACGGGCTGATTACGTTGGCATGCAAAAGTTGTGTGAATACTGCCACAGGTTGATTATATCAGTGCACAAAAGTTGTGTTAATACCGTTACAGGTTGATGCATGAGCCGCCTCGGTGGTCTAGTGGATAGCGTACTAGGCTTTCACCCCGAGGACCCGGGTTCGATTCCCGGCGAGGGCTTGGAATTTTCATACGCTATAAATCATCCCATCGTCTGCATAGCCCAAGTGTGCACAATAGTCGGACGTTAAAAAAAAAAAAAAAAAAAAAAAAAAAAAAAAAAAAAAAATACAGGTCGATGCAAATACATATCGATGCAATACAGTGCCGATCTGTGTGTCACTGGTTAGTCAAAACCACAATTGTAAATGTGGATAATTGTCTCCAGCACCCAAATAATATCCAAATAAAAAAATGATGGTAAAATCGAATTTCTCATTTACAATCATAGTGTTGAGTATTTTCTTTTGATTTTTGTCTGAAAAAAATATGACTTTTTTAATTTAGTGAAACAATAATTATGAAACAATACCTTTCTGAAAATAGGATATCTGCAGATTCTCTGAACTGATTGTGTACTGTTGTCAGTCCATCCACTATTTATTTGACAAGGCAATAGTTGATCCAGTGAGATAAGGAAACTATATTTGTAAACATGCAAAGTCCATTTGGTCCTTCACACAATAATAAATAAAACTAACCATAATATTTTCCTCACTGACAGGTCAACAGTAGTGGGCTTTATGGATTAATACTAATAGAATATAATTGTAAGTGGTTAGACACTTGACATTCGATAATTAAATTATTTTTGTATATATTATTTGTTTATTACATATTTTAATATGAAAATGTGTATGCATATTGTGTAAACTATTGCCTAAAAATAAAAGTTAATATTTACTTGGCCTGACCCGACCATAACATAAAATTCGGGGGCCCCGTAGACCCCTAGTTTTAAGAGATATTTTGTAAGATCAAAATCTCTATAAAATGTATACTGCGGGAAATCTTGTAAAAATCTTGTAGACATTTGGTAGCTCAGATAAAGTGTGTTGCTATGTTGTTTTGATACGGGTATACAGCTGCACCTCATGAATTGTCATTCTTGGTGAGTCCTGGATTGTATTCCTATTTGTAAGCAACAGATTATTTCTATTAAAAGAAAATCCTTTAATATTTTATTATGAACAGTGTTAAAAAAATATTCATATACATCTGAAAAAAGTAAATTAACTTACATAATTAGTGCATTTGAATTTATAAAAAACATTCATTTAGTTATGGAAATATATTGTTACAGCTTTTAAATCTGTGGGAGACAAAGAATCAGTACTGCAGTCCTGAAATTGTTTCGAAGCTAAAGAACCCAACACAGTCATGGCAAGAATACCAAGCAGAATTAATGTCAACTCATTCAGATGTTGTACAATCTCTTTCCTCATCTACAAAGAATACTTTCAATAGTTACCAGAGCCAGCATCAAGCTTTTGTTACTCATGCATTACAGCAAATTCAGGTTTGTTTTTCCCCTTCAATTTATAAGAATATTTTTGTTATTTTAAAAGTCTTTGCTTAATACAGTAGAAGTCCGATAATCCGGCACGTTCGGGACCGGCTCGGTGCCGGACTATCGGGCAGTCCGAAATTCCGATCGATCAGGTGGTAATTATAGGTTAATAAATAAAGTACTAATACACTATGCTAATGCATACAACTAAATTTATTTTAATTTACATATAATGTAAATGTATACATATAATATAATGTATATACACGTAATGTAAAACATATTTTACTTAGATTTAAAAAAGTCACGAATGTCCTTTTGTTTTATAGAATTTTTACGTTTAGTGTAAAAGTTATTCCTAATTATATGCAAATCAATAACTTCTGAAGCACTGTAGCTTGTACTAGCCTCAGCAAAAGTGATAAACTTGTTTAATGATTCTGCAGCTTCTGCCCAGCTAGTTTTTTCCTTTTCTTCCGTTTCGCATCCGAGTCACTTTCCTCAAGATTTGGAGTAGGCTGAGGGTTTACTACACTGTTGATAATGTCCTCATCGGTCAGTTGTTGTTCAACAGGCTCATTCTCGTCGATTAGAAGCCACTCCTCTACCTCATCTTCAGACAGGTTTTTCATGGGATTGTCAGCACTTCTAACGACATCCAAAACTTTGATCATAGCGTCTTGATCCTTTTCTTCCTCATCAGTCTGTAGAGTTAGGTCAGAAGCAGGGTTTGCAGCTGGCCAAAGTTTTCTCCAGCATTTTTGGAGTGTTTTGTTTTTCACCTGGTTTCAAGACAGTGCAATAGCATAGACGGCATCTTTTACAGTAAACTTTTTTTGATAATCAGTCACGTCACAGTCGGCATTTAAAAGGCCTTGAATAAAAGACCTTCTTTAGAAGCATTTAAAATTTTGAATAACTCCTTGGTCCATGGGTTGGATCAAAGATGTTACGTTAGGTGGGAGCAGAGTAGCCACAATATTTCCAGAAACTAACTCGTCTACTGGAGGGTGGGCTTTGCAATTGTCCAAAAGAAGGATGGCTTTGGTATCTTCTGGTACACCAAGGCTTTTAAAGGATTCCTTGACCTGAGGCACAAAGTGGTGAAAAAAAACCAGTCTTTAAAGAGGTCGGCAGTCATCCACGCATTTGATTGAGCACCGTATTGGACAGGCAAGTGTTTAACATTCTTAAAAGCTCTGGGTTTTGCAGATTTACCTATCACAAAAGGGGTCACTCGGTGGTTTCCAGACGCATTAGCACACAGCAAAACGGTTAATCTGTCTTTGTTTTTTTAAAACCCTTGGCTGCTTTTTTTTCTTCTCCCCAGCTAGTGTAGATGTTGGTAAACATCGCCACAATAGCCCTGTTTCGTCAGCATTGTAAATCTGTTCAGGTGTTAAATCATTATCAGCCACGATTTTCTCAAACTCGTCTTTGTAGTTTTCAGCAGAGTTTTGGTTTGCTGAAAGTGTTTCTCCAGTTACATCAAGTCTTCTAATTCCATGCCGAAATTTAAAGTTTCTGAGCCAACCATCAGAAAAATTACATTCACTTTCAGCAAGTCCTAAATCTTGGCCGAATTTCTTTACCTTTTCAACAATCATTGGCCCTGTTACCGGCTTCCCTTCAGAACGTACTGCACTAAACCACTTGAACAATACACTATCTAGCTGTTCCAGTTTTGGCTTTTTAATGTTTGTCTAGAAGCCAATTTTTCAGTTGTTAACGATTGAGAAGCAAACTTCATTAGTTCATCTTTTTGTTTTTAATGTCATAAATAGTCGATGAGCCAATATTAAACTCATTCATTAAAACATTTCTATTCCCGCCTTTTTCTAGCCGTTTGATGATTTCTAGTTTCTGATTGAGAGTCAGTGTTACGTGTTTTCGTTTCTCTCCTTTTGAACTTGAAGGCTTAGGTTTTGAAAACATGGGCATTGTATAGTTAGAACGAAAATCACTTTTTATAAACAGTTTCAAAAGCTACGTTTACTGCGATGCGCTGAAGGACACAAAACACCAAGCACAAAAAAATGGCGAAGACGCTTCGTGATGGAATGACAGAGCTGCACTGCACCTGACTTTGTTGTGACAGATGGCATTGCATTGTTTGCGAACAATACCGAGCGCTTCCGGATGGTCCCGAACTACCCCAAAAACTTCGAAATAGCTCTCGAGCATTTTTATTTGCTTTAAAGACACTTTTGGAGAAAAACAATATTTGTAAAATTTTCCGGAGCGATGCCGGACTATCGGGCATTCCGGACTATTGGATGCCGGACTAATGGACTTCTACTGTACTGGTAAATTCTTGATAATACCACTTTATGTAATTCAGTTTGGATTTTGAATAAAAATTTAAATGTAATAATTTATTTAATATGATGATAATTTGTGTAATTTTACTATTCTGAACATAGTCTTGTAAAACGATGTTTTCTTATTTTTAAGTATTAGTTTATTAATCTATAGCAATACCAGACCTGATGTTGGATGTAGATTTAGAAATAGAAATTAAAAAAAAAACTTTCTAAATTCTTCTTATCAATAACTGAGTACTGCCTAACTATACTCAGCACTACGAGTTTAGTCCATTGAGGGATGGACCTCTTCGTACTTTGCTGTAAACTGAAAATGTGTAAATGTGAATACTGTGTTTGTTTATATTAAAAAGTATCTTCAAACTACTTATGTGCCAGAGCCATGTGACAATACAGCAGTCTTCTATTATTAGTTGACTATCAACGGACTACACTTGTGCTTCAGACTACAGTTTGGGTTCTGTAATAAGAAGAAAAATTATACTACAGAGTCCATAATTGTTGGCCTACATGATCAAAAACATGAGTCAACATAGTACTGTACTATATGTTGAAGAAAGGGAAGAAAGAAAAAGAAGTGTTAAAAAACTTAAATACCGTGCTATAATTAGATGATGGAAAAATTGAGAAGTTAGTGAGGAAAATGTTATAAATATGACAAAAAATGAAGAAATCTTGGCCCAACTTCCATTTTCACAGTATCTTTTATATACAAAACATTGTGAGTTAGCAAAGTTAAAAAAAATATATTAAGGAATATTTTTATCTGTATCAAATTGAATTGTATAATAACTATTGTCATAGCTTAACTATAACATTCAATCGCTGGAAATTGTGAAACATGGGACAATGTGCCAATGGCACCAATTATTGTGCAGTAGCATTTTAAACTGGTTAACTGAACTGTTTTCTACTGTAGTTCCCTGTTGTAATGCATCTGGTTTCTCTGTGGTCTGACTATATTTTGTGTCAGGTGGAGGTGTGCATGCTTATACCACAGTTAATAAAGATAATAAGAGATAAACTAATCTTATCATCATATAAATATTATGTAATTGTCTTAAGTAGAATCTTAGAATTAGAATTTTTAATTAGGAAAAAATTACGCAGTAGCAACTGTAACCAGTAATAACTTAGTAATGAAATTCAGACTATATAGGTCAACTAAAAAAAATCACAAGTATAAATTTGAATCCATGCACATAAAAACAAAAAATTAGTTTTTTTTCTTATTTGTAAGTTTCTAGCCGAAGAGCTGTTAAAACTCAGTTTATCATACATATGTCTTGCCATTCTTTAGAGAATCAGCTTTTTTCTTCTTTAGAGAAGGTAGCTTTTTTCTTTTTTATGATTTAAATCTTCTGCAGAAATTCTGCCTTTGCACTATTATTATCTCTAAAATTGTAGGAGAGTGTGATGAATAGACTTCTCTTCTTCATTACATTATTTACAAGCAGGAGAGCTAGAAGGTGTAAGCAGAACTAGAATTTTTTCATGATGAGATGGCTGTCACATTCTTTCTTCAAAAGTTTGCTCTGACCTACTAATGTGTTTGTGTATAGCTAAATTGAGTTTTGTGGTTTTGAAAAAGAGGATGTTCATGTGGTCTTGAATTGTTGCAATGGAGTAAGCAGAATTTAAATAAATTTATGGAAATTCTATTTTGATATTTTAATATCAATTTTCATTGTTATTAGAAAATGTCTGTATATTTAGGTGTACAGTAGATAGCAGCAAACACAGTTTCATTAATTTTGTTTAACTTTGCACAAAACATATCTTTTGATGCAAAATGTGAATTTGAAAGGTGCAAAAATTGAATTGGAGTTTTTACATTATTCATATTAGTTGTGTTTTTGGAGGGATAGGATCTAAATTTTATTGACCTAAATGACCATTTTACCTTTTATAAACAATTTTGACCTTTTATTATAAACAATTTTAATTTGACTTCCTTTTTTTTTGAAGCTTACATTTTCATAAAACAAATTTATAAAATATTAAGACTGATAAAAATGTTACGGTATCTTCTTTATATGCTTAAATTATTTAAATATAAACCAAGTTTTTGAATTATAATCCGATTTTTTGTCAACAAAGGTATCAAATCTGTTGAAATTTTTATTGGATGACTAACTACTCTGTCAGAAATTCAATTGTTTGATTGTGCCCAACAAATTTTGAAATGGTTGTGATGCAGTGGCGAATGAAATGTTTTTCATGGGCCAGTGTCAGTAATGGCAACATTCCAAGTCGTTTGTCACTTTGTGGAATGTGGTCATCTCATAACAATTGCTGAAATTGCATTAGAGGTGCACACAGTATTGGAGATGTTCTTACAATAATGTCACACTTGAATACAGCTAAGTGTCAATGAGGTGAATTCAATGTCTTCTCAACAGGGCAAAGAAGACATCTCCCAGATGAAAATAATCAGCTTCTTAATTGCTTTGAGGAGAAAGGAGATGCTGAAAACGTTCTGGGAAGAGTGTTTTGGGATTATAAAAGTGTGCTTGATTTCCTAAACCAATTAAGGATAGTAAATGATTTATACTTCTAGAAATGTGTATAATCTGTTTACATTAATTTGAAGTAATGATATGATAATAAGTAAGAATATGTTAAATCACACAACAATGTCATGCTACAATAAACTGTTGTTTTAGGCTTGTTTTATTTATTTTAATATTGATCTTATTGTAGAATATAACAGGCACATGTAAAAATAATATAATATTTTAAATAGTGATTATTCAATATGAAATGTTTATAGAACCAAATTGGCTTAACTATTTGCATAAATTTTTCTTTAACTCTTTTTCTGTAGATTTCTGTGTTTATTTTAAAAATGTTAGCAAACTTATAATGTTATGATTGATATTTGTATAGAATTTAGAACAACAGAAGCAGTCTTTAGAAAGCCAGAAACAAACAGTGAATGTATTAAATAACAACTCTACACCCTTAGCAGCTGCTACACCACCAGGTAAGTAATCCTGTACACCATAAAATTTGTGTATTCAAAAAAAAAAAAACTGGCCAAATGTGTGCAGTTGGACCAGTAGTGTAAATGGCATCCCCGCAACCTTTTTTACTACTGGGGGGGGGGAAATGGTCACAAAAATGTCTATGCCAAAAAACAAGTGTGTCAAGAATGTCAAGCTGGCCAGTAATCCAGCTGTTAGAATGATGGCAGAGAAGTATAACCAAAATACTGCTGTTTGTCTAGAGACATACCTTGAATACACAAATCTCAGAACAGTGTATGTCAGAGGCTGTATGATTAAGGGGGGGGGGAGCTGGCATATCACAAGGTTTAACAAAATTTTAACGTATACACAGACCCTTACCAACATTTCTACAGGCAGTGCAAGTAAACTTCTTGTTTTTTTGCAAATGCTTATTTTAAGAAACATGATAATTTATGTTTTAAAAAAATTCTATCTATCCAAATAATCCTTCCATGATTGTAGAACAAATCCATTAATGATCTTTCAATTCAGAAACAAGAGAACCCAGAAATTCTAAGTTAAATTATAATGGAGGCACTATATTTAACAATTCAAAACTACCTTCACATGCATACAAGATCATTATTTGAAGTTAATAATTTTCACTCTGACTCGTGTTGGCTTACCAAGCCTGAATATTTTGTCCTTTTCTAGCCTTGAAATATCTATATTTGTTGTTCTCCAGATTTGCAACAGTGTGCCACATTAGTAGTTGTGCGTACTAAGTGATTCTAAATTATCTCTGAATACGATTTTATCTTTAAAAGCCATTATCATTTCTCTGCTATGTTTCAGAAAAACATAAACAATCATGGTTCCAGTGAAACCTGAAACATTACAGTATGTCTGAAAATATAAAATCAGTTTAACTGGTATTAAACAAAAATTCTGAAAACAGAAATAAATCAAAACAAAACTTTATTCAGGAGTTAGTATTTAGATGGAAAGCGGAGGATCTTCCTCGAACAGCAGTAGTTAAAAAAAAGTTCAAAAAGGGTGTAAATCGTCTTGTAATAACAATTACATACTAAAAAATGTACAGTCACTGCAAGAATCAAATTGTGTCATTCGTCTGACTGTTACCAATGTGCAATAGATGCAACAATTACTAATGAAACTATGAAACACATTACTCTTGATTAAGCCCTATTGAACAGCTTTAAAAATGAAATCCAGAAGTAGCACATATAAATGCCAGTCTATGAATAGAAACTACTTGTTTATCACTGCATTAATTTTTGAAATGGTCTGTGCTGTTGATGTTCATAACATTAGATGCATGTGTCAAGATGGAGTAATGCATATGCAAAGTCAAAAAGAGCAGGTTAATAATCAAAGTATTATTTGATGAAAATATTTATTTTTAAAGGACATTTGATTTTTATTGGCTAAATTGATCATGATTTTTTGCAGATGTTGCTTCAGTGCCAACTAATCTCTTGGCTGCAGGGCCTCCAAATCACATTGGAAATCCAAATCAACCTTCAGAACAACAATTGTTGCAGCAGCAACAGTTATTGCAACAAAATCAACAGTTGATTCAAATGGGACAAATACCAGAACCTCCTCCCCAGCAGATTGTTCATCAGCAAATGCCAAGTAAGAATGGCTTGTTCAGTAGTATTTTGAACCAGTTGAATAAAAAAATGGTTTAGGGCTCGGCTGAATCTAATTCTTAAATATTCTTAATTTTTGTGAGATCAAGGAATTGACAAATGTGAATCCCAATTCTAATGGTTTAAAATAAAGACTTATTTGGAACAAAGTGTTCAGTGTATGACTTGACAGCCTTTTGGCTCTTTGCAGAATTCAACTGTGGAACTTCTCCCACTATGTTTCATGCTGAATGTACTCAAGCAATTTTGAAGAAAATCAGTAGTATAAATATCAACAATGATGACATGTACGCACAATAAATTCTATTTTGTCTAAAGTGAAAAGAATCCAATAACATGTAATAGATTGGGGATATGTAGTATTATGAAATCATTTTATTATATAACAGTCTTTATTATTAAACATAAAATGAAACGCAATATTGTATGAAGTACTGTAAAATTGATTGTTGTTGAAAAAGTTTATAACTTCTATTACCCCCTTTTTGGCTCATCTACTAATACAATTTTTCTAAATTGAAAACTAAATGAAGAAAATATATAAGTGGTATACCTATGAAGACAAGAAAGCTAGACCCATCAACGTAATGGCTAGAAGATTCCATTCATCTTGCACTAGGAGGACATAATAGAAGAATTACAGCAAAAGGAAAAATTTAAAATTGTGAATGCTGTCAGTATCATAAAAAAAATACACTGTACAAAGACAGAAATCAAAGAGTGTGCAAAAAAGCATTTCCAATTTTTATGCTTACTTTTGACAACAAAGAAGAAATGGAAAAGATTTATAATATCAATTCTATTTTACTTATGAGAGTTAAGATTAAACCACTAAGAAAAAATATGAATCTTATAACACAATGTAAAAATTGTCAATGATTCAATCAATACATCACACAACCAGATAATGTCATCGAGAGAGCAAGATGTGTATAGTGCTCAAGGAAGCATCTTACAAACCAGTGTGTCATAAGTAAGTATATACCACCCAGATGTGTATACTGTGGAGGATTGCATCCAGCAAACTACAGAGGCTGTGAGGTGGCTAAGGAATTGCAACAAATTAGAAACCAAGCTCGGAATCTTCAGCAAAGAAATTTGAAAATAGCTAAAGGAAATGCAACTCAAGAACCATACTTCTTGTGTTATGGTTATTTAGCTTCTAATTTTGTTAAACGGCTGCCCAGGTTATCAAACGACACAAAAAATCAGTCTTGAAATGGTTAATCACACTTATTTACTATAGCTAATATTTGAATAGAATTTTGTTGGAATTGGCATGTTCAAAAAAGATATGCAATTTATACTTTAAAACATGTTTTAATTCTAGTAGAACTTAAATGTAAAGGAGTTAACGGTATGAAAGACATCGGAATTGATAATCAATTGTGATTATGATTGTAGATAATAGATTGTGATTTTTTTTAGGGGCTATAAAATCTGGAATTTTGTTTAAAGTATTGTGTGTAAATATAATTTCTTTTCAGATATGGAGCCTGGCATCCCTCAGCCAAGCGTAACTGTATTTAACCAAAATGAGGCTCCACCGCCTGGGTTACCTCCAGATGGGAATATATCACTGCCTCCTGGTATGGTTCCCAATCAACCGCCACCTGATATTAATTTGAATTTTACTCAACCACCGCCTGGATTTTTGCCCAACTTTCCACCTCGTAAGTTATTATTATGCCTTGTATATTAATATAAATATAGACAAATCAGGTATTGTCTTGAAAAAAGAGTTGAAGCTAAGCTAGAATGCCAAAGAATTTAATCCTAAACATTAGTGAACAAATATGTTCCTAACCGAAATTTGTATGATGCTTAAAAGTATTTCTCTGTATACAGTTTAACCACTATAGTATCTTAGTTTTTTTTTTTTTTTTTTACAAAGATGTTGCTATTTTATACAATATTTTGTGCTCAAAATGTCGCTTATGTACAAGTGTGTTTTTATGATCTCAAGTGCGAAACATTCATTTAGTTAGAAACAAACATATGATTTAAAATAGATTCTGTTTGCAGATAAGAGTTGAAAATATGTGTTTGGGCATGAGTTTTTTTTGAGCATGAGTGATCGAAAAACACAAGTTGACAAAATCCTTTTTTGTCCTTGAATCTTTGTGCAAAATGACATTTTGTACACACAATACTTAAATTATTTTGCTTATGATAATATATGAAAAGTATTCATTAAAACTTATTCTGCTTTATTTTCAGCTGGGATTGAGTTGCCTGATTTTTCAAGACCACCTCCCGGATTTCCAATCCCTCCACCTCCACCTCCTGCCGAAATTATGCCTGATGATTTGTTGCCATCTTTACCATATTTTGATCTTCCTGCTGGACTTATGGTTCCTCTTATCAAGGTTTGTAACTAATGACAATTTTGAAATCAGTGAAATTATTAAAGACTAAAAATGTTTTACAGTTTATTTCAACAGACAAAAAATTAAATTTTTTACCTATCTTCAGGTATATTGACCATCAATGGCACCTGGGTCAAAAATACTCTTGGTGCCCTTCCTCTTTTACAAATACACAGGACTTCAGTGTTTTGAGAGGGAAAGTAAACAACTCCCCTAGATTTTTAGATCAGTTTATTACCATAAAGCTTATTGTAAAGTAAATAAAATTGTCAAATTGTATTCTACTTCCTGTTTAAGCAAAGTGATTATATAATAATAATAAACAAATTTGGATTTATCAAATTTTTCAATGATGACATTGGGTCTGTGTTAAAGTATTGTGTTCATAAAGTAATTTGCCACCCTTCAGTACCACACTCTCACTTGCACAAACTTATGTCTCAAACAAGGAATAAGTTGCGATTTTACAGTCATACCAGCTCAAGTTGAGTACATACATTAGAACAAATAATTATAAACATATGATGGCAGTATGGTATATTTTTAAATGGTGCGATTCTCTCAATATTGACATGTAATTTATTCTTTTAATTCTTAATCAAATTGTTCAGTTGTCTTGTCATTTTTTATATTTCGTAATTTCACTTTTCACTTGAATTGAATGAATTTCTTATATATCTACAGTTAAATTATTTCATTGGTGGATCCAGCCAGTTCAAAAGAGTGGGGGCAGTATAAACCCGATAGCTCATAAATATTATTATAACTTCCAATAGTTTCTTTTGTTTAATGCTTCTTTATAACAAACAAAAACCCACACATTCACTTCATATAATTAAATAAATACTGGGTGTCAAAAAAGTATCGAACATTTCAGCTATTTAACTTATAAAAACAACGGTCTCATCATTTTAAAGGTGTCCACTGAAGTTATCCCCTTCAGATAAGGGTGTGAAAAATATTTTGAAGGATACAGTGTTTTGAAAATGTATGAAATATCTTTTTCCTTATAATTTTAAATGCAGAAGTGTATTGTTGGATATTCTGACTCACCAGAAAAAACCATGTTGTAGGTATTTAGTTTGTGCGCCTATCATTTTAAAGTGTGTTCAAGTTTTAAAATGTAGTTTGAATACATTATACAATATAGTTTACATGTCCATTTACATTTTTTAAAAATTTAAACTGTAACATTATAATCTGTTTTAAGAAAAAAAAACACTGTAATATTTGAAATGGTATTATGCAACTGAAATGAAATAACAGGTTATCATGTTGGTTTTTATAGCTGTTGTGCAGAAAGTAAAAAGAAATAGTTGCTTTATTTAGAAATCAAGAGCTTTAGCAGAATACACAATTATGGCTTAAACTGCTTTCCTTCAGTGGTTTGGCAATTATCATTCTGCAATATTGGGAGGCCCCTTTACTGCAGTAATTTAATAATGGAAAAAAGTATTTTCTAGGAACACTGATGTAACAGGTTTATTCAATAAAAATTTACCTATCAGTTGTTCTTAGATTAAACAATGGGTTCTTACACTGTTCATATGAATATTGAAATTACATTTTAAAAGATTTAACTTTTACAAACCAAACATCTATTAATGTTGTTTTATCTTCAGAGTAAGAATATTACAAAACAAATATATCTTTACATTTGAAATTTACAAGAAAACATATTTCATACATTTTCAGAACAATTTTTGAAAACATTTTTTAAAATTTATTCTAGAACCATACATTTTTTAATTTAAAATTTAGTATACTGATTTGAGTTGTGAATCTTCATTATCACTAAATTTTGAACAAAATTTGATGAACAGTTCTTGAGAAGTTAGGCTGATTTGTGACTTTTTTTTTTGAAAGAAATAATTAAATGTAAGAAAGTTTTACATTATTAGAAAATAATGATAATGGGCACTGTTTATTTTCTTAATAATGTTAATTTTATATTTGCTCTTTTTAACTTATTTTAAAATTATTCTTACAAGGCAAATAAACAGTGCCTATTTTAAGGAAAGGAAAGAATTATTTCAACATAATAGGTTATTTTATTATCAGTTTTATTAAAGACCTGAAAAATAATGAAGTCTTAGAGAAAAAAAATAATGAAATGGATGGTGCAAAAACCAGTTGAATGCTTAAACTCTCTTGCATTCAATTATTTTTCCAAAAAATCCGGTTCATAA